>CM053403.1:56144845-56162576 GCA_028644305.1 Xerus rutilus | reverse complement strand
AGAATTTTTTTTATCTCCTCCCTGATTTCCTCTGTTATCCATGTGTCATTCAATAGCATATTATTTAGTCTCCAGGTGATGGAGTAGCTTCTATTTTTTATTTTATCACTGATTTTAAATCTCATTCCATTATGGTCAGATAGAATGAAGGGTGGTATCTATATTTTTGTATTTGCTAAGGCTTTCTTTGAGGCATAACATATGGTCTATTTTAGAGAAGGACGCATGTGCTGCTGAGAAAAAAGTGTATTCACTTGTTGGATGAAATATTCTATATATGTCTGTTAATTCTAAATTATTGATTGTATTATTGAGTTCTATGGTTTCTTTGTTTAATTTTTCTTTGGAAGATCTGTTCAGTGGTGATAGAGCTGTGTTAAAGTCACCCAGTATTATTGTGTTGTGGTCCATTGTTTAGGGCATAGGGCATAGATATTTATAATTGTTTTGTCTTATTGATGGATAGTTCCCTTAAGCAGTATGAAGTGACCTTCTTTATGCCTTCTGACTAACTTTGGCTTGAAGTCCAATTTATCTGATATGAAGATGGAAACCCCTGCTTGTTTACACAGTCCATGTGAGTGGTATGTTTTTTTCCCATCCTTTCACCTTCAGTCTGGGGATGTCTTTTGCTATGAGATGAGCCTCTTGAAGGCAGCAGATTTTTTTTTTTTAAAACCCAATCTTCCAATCTGTCTTTTGATTGATGAGTTTAGGGCATTGACACTCAGGGCTATTGTTGAAATATGGTTTGTATTCCCATTCATTTTGGTTAATTTTTGATTCTTACCTTGACTTTGTTTCTCCTTTGATTGGCTTTTCCTTTAGTGTAGTTCATCCCCCTGCTGATTGTAATTGTTGTTTTTCATTTCCTCCTCATGAAATATTTTTCTGAGAATGTTCTCTAGCACAGGCTTTCTCATTGTAAATTCTCTTAACTTTTGTTTATGATGGAAGGTTTTTATTTCATCATCAAATATGAGGCTTAATTTTGCTGGATGTAAGATTCTTGGTTGGCACCCATTTTCTTTTAGAGCTTGGTATATGTTGTTCCAGAATCTCCTGGCTTTGAGGGTCTGGGTTCAGAAATCTGATGAAATCTAAATTGGTTTCCCCTGTATGTAATCTGAACTTTCTCTCTTGGAGCTTTTAAAATTCTATCCTTATTGTGTGTGTTTGACATTTTAATTACAATGTGCCTTGGTGTGGATCTGCTATAGTTTTGTGCATTTGGTGTCCTGTAAGCCTCTTATATTTGATTTTGCAATTCATTCTTCATATTTTGGAAATTTCTGATATTATTTCATTGAAGAGATTGTGCATTTCTTTGGTTTGTATCTCTGTGCCTTCTTCTATCTCAATAATTCTTAGATTTGGTCTTTTGATGTTATCCAATAATTCTTGGATGTTCTGTTCATGGTTTCTTACCATCTTCACTGTGTGGTCAACTTTATTTTCAAGATTATATATTTTGTCTTCATTGTCTGAGCTTCTATCTTCCAAGTTCTCTAGTTTGTTGATGATGCTTTCTATTGAATATTTTATTTGGTTTATTGTTTTCTTCCTTTCAAGGATTTCTGCTTGTTTTTTTTCCCAGAGTCTCTATCTCTTTCTTGAAGTAATCTTTTGCTCCTTGTATTTGCTCTCTAATCTCTTTGTTGGATTGATCAATTGTTGTTTGTATTTGCTCTCTTATATTATTCTGTGCTTCAAAGATCATTTAATTGTGTATGTTCTGAACTTCTCTGACATTTCATCTACTGTGCTATCAATGGATTCTATTATTGTGGCATCTTGGTTTGATAGGGCATTTTCTTCCCTTGTTTTTTCATGTTGTTCATGTGTTTTCCTCGCTAGAAGTGCCAGTCTGAGGTATTGCAGTTTCTATCCTATAATCTTGTGGTGTCTCTGCAGGTTACCAATACCTCATCTTTGGTGTAACCTGCACAGACCTCAGGGATAATTTTTCTGGTCCTGGCCGTTGTCTCTAGATGGAAGTAGGCTGGGACAGCTGCCCATTGGTAGATGGTCGGTCTCATGTGGGGTTGGTCTTCTCCTCTGTGCCTCATGTGGGGTTGGTCTCCTCCTCTGTGCCTCAGGCATTTTTGGTGTATTCTAAAAGAAATTCTAGCTGACATGTAATAATTATACCTATTTGTGGGTAACAAGGCGATAATTTAATACATATATACAATATGTGATGTAATGGTCAATAATGTAATGATCAATTAATGTAATTAGCGTACCCATCTCCTTAAATTTTTATTATTTCTTTGTGTTGAGAATTTTCAAACTAGTCTTTTCTAGTTTACTATAAAATACACAATAAATGTTATAAACTATGCTACTCTACTATGTTGTAAAACACTAGCATTTGTTCCTTCTATTGAAGTGTATTTTGGTTCCTGATAAACAACTTCCCTCTATCCCCCCATCCCTTACCCTTCCTAGTCTTTGGTGACCACTGTCCAATTTTCTACTTCTATGAGATCAACTTTTTTAGCTTTCACACATGAGTGAGATCAGGCAGTATTCGTCTGTGCCTGGCTTCTTTCATTTAACATACTGTCCTCCAGTTCTATCCACATTGTGCAATACTAGTTTCATTCATATTTATGGCAGAATAATCTTCCATTGTGTGTGTGTGCACACACACATACATATACACACCACATTTTCTTTATCCATTTGTCTGATGATGGGAATTTAGGCTTATTCCATATCTTGCCTATTAATGCTACAATTAACAAGAGTTCAGGTATCTCAGTGATACACCAATTTCATTTCCTTTGGATATATACACAATAGTGCAATAGCTGAATCATACAACATTTATATATTTGGTCTTTTGAGAAACTTTAAGATTTTTTCCATTGTGGCTGTACTAATTTATATTCTTCTCAACTGTGTATCAGGGTCCCTATTTCTCTGCATCCTTGCCTTTATTTGTTATTTTTGCTTTTTAAAAAATGACATTGGGCTGGGGTTGTGGCTCAGTGGTAGAGCACTTGTGTGAGGCACTGGGTTTGATCCTCAGCACTACATACAAATAAATGAATAAAAGATCCATCAACAACTAAAAAAATGTTTTAAAAGATGGCACTTACTAATTAAAGAATACATTCTTATTTCCATTTCTATAAAAAATATTCCTTATTGATAGTTTATTTGAAGATTCCTCATAGTTAAATTTAAGTTGTGTGTTTTCAGCCAGAGTATTACACAAGAGATATTGTGCCCTATGTAGGGCAGTTGATAAACTCTTATGAAACCAATTCATGTAGATTTCCAAAGAGTTCCCTCAACTCATAATGAAATTATTCTCAGATGCTACACTTGATTCAGTGAAGACTTTTTGTTGAAAATATCCGGTTTTGAGATATGGTATGAATTCTCACCATGACAGAATCCATTGTTTTTATTAAAGTTTGAATATTGAATTCATTGTTTTTATTAAAGATTAACAAGAGTGCTAAATATCAACATTAATGCCAAAGATAAACCATCAGAATGTCCTAAAGACTTCAACAGGTTTCTGAATAAATATTTCCCATTGTGCAAAGTAAACATCAGCAAACGAAATGATCAAGGACGAATTTGGCACATGTTAGGGTAAAGGGAGGTGAACAGGAAGAAGTTAGTTCCTTTCAGTATTTCAAGGTCAGCCTGGCATTGAATTCAGAATGATATTGCCCTAAGGTATCAGGAAATGCTTTTGTAACATAGTCTTGTCAGATGTCCAACAGGGTCAGGTGACTATCCAGAGACTGGTGAGGTCCATGTGAGGGTAAAAGAAAGTAAAGAGGAAGGGGTTGGTTTCCCTTATGTATTCCAGGGTGAGTCTGAAACTATTCAGAAGGATGCTTCCTCCATGGGTTAGAGATGAAACTCTCAGGGTATAATTGTTTTCAGATTCTAAGAAGGGAATTTGGAAGCCTGAGACTGTCACATGGTTGGCAACATTTAACTAAATAAAATGAAGGTAATGTGCTAGCAATCTTAAAATTGAGAAACTTTAAGATTTTTTCCATTGTGGCTGTACTAATTTATATTTTTCCCAACTGTGTATGAGGGTCCCTATTTCTCTGCATCCTCGCCTTTATTTGTTATTTTTTGCTTTTTTTTTTTTGGTACTGGAGATTGAACTCAGGGGCACTTGACCACTGAGCCACATCCCCAGCCCTATTTTGTGTTTTATGTGGAGACAGGGTCTCACTGAGTTGCTTAGCGTCTCGCCATTGCTGAGGCTGGCTTTGAACTCGCGATTCTCCTGTCTCAGCCTCCCTAAGTGCTGGGATTACAGGCTTGAGCCACTGTGCCTGGCTTATGTTTTTGCTTTTTAAAAAATGACACTGGGCTGGGGTTGTGGCACAGTGGTAGAGCACTTGTCTCACATGTGTTAGCAATGTTTAGGATGGGATAAAAGCAGATGGAAGGTATAAATCAGCAGAGTAGAAAAAAGAGCTTCTAACAGACAGTGAAATAGAGAGAGAGAGAGCGAGCTTCAAATTCAGAAAAGGAAATGAGCACAAAAGCAATAAAGGAGGAGGAACCAATGAAATATTCCTAGAAAGACAGGAATAAAGTGAAGTGATAACAGGAAAATCTTCTCTTCTGAATGCTTAACTTCTTGGGAGAGTATTTGTGTTTTTTTTTTTCCCTGGATTCTCTTGTTTGGAGCAGTCATTCAAAATTAGTGGGAGTAAGATGTGGTAATTATAGAAAATGGATTTCAAATTGTGAGTGTGATGGACATGGATTGGGAAAAGAATGAGAATTATGAAGTTATTTCACTCAACTCCTAAGATCTCATGGTAGAGTGATTTTGTGTTTAGGAGAAAACTTTCCTGTCAAGTAATTAACTGGGACACTGAAGCTTTGGAAAGAACATCTCTGAATTTTCACTACAGGAATTACAAGGTTTTTTAGGGACAGCTGAGTACAGACTATGCTTCCCTTGTGTGTGTAGAATTCCTGCCTTCACCTGGAAGTACAGGCTCTTTTTGGGTAATTTTGTGTATGTCCAGATTTCTGTTGACTATAAGGTCTTTGAGACTTTGTGCCTCATGATAGAACCGAGGTTTCCTATGACAGGCATACCTATTTTCTTTTCAAAGGATGGAAACCACCCTCTCAGGATTCCCCCTCTGCCTTTCTCTAGTCACCCAATGGGGATCCACTAGCTTGTCCTGGCAAGTAGAGTGACTGGTGTTGCCCAACAGACTTTCTTGAAAAAAGAGGAATAGATGTTCAGTGCTGTTGAGGAGACAGAGATCCTTCCAATGAACCAAAGGCATAGTTTATATGAACAAGAAGAACTTTTAAGTATTTAGTGACAGATAACTGCAGAGAAGCCTTTAGAGTGTAGAGAATTCCCCACCAGTCTGGGTTCCAAATGTTCATCTCTGCTCCTTGGGGCCCTGGTTGGGTTCAGCACTAGGATATGATCTGAATATGGATTTTCCCCTTGTTGCATTTATCTCATAGCTTGAGTTTATATCACCAAGAGATAAGTCCATGTGATACGTTGGTACAGCACCTGAGCATGGAGATACTCCAAAGACCATAGTGCACACACATCCTCACTGTTTCCTCTCCTTGGAATGTACTTTGCCAGCATACCACCTGAGTTACTTCTCAGCTCCTTCTAATCTCCGTTCAACTTCTGCTACCTTTCGGTAATGCCTTTTTCATTCACCTTATCTAAAATTACCATCCCACTTTCCATCTCCAACCCTGCTTTCCTTCTTTTTTCCTATATTATTTATGGGACTTTTTGACTTCACAAATAATACTTTGTATACTTCCTTCCTTTTTACTTTCCTCTTTCTTTTACTTTTCAATGTACTAATTTTTCTAGGTAGGTAGTAGCATGTGCTTTGTTTGCTGCTATTTTTTAAAAAAATATCTGTTATTGTGCCTGGATATAATAATGCTCCGTCAATATTTGCTGAATGAATTAACTGATTCAGTGTATGTGCTAATTAACAAATGTTAGCTCAGTTGTATGTCCTCTTATGCTTAGATTTTGAATTTTTTACAGAATTGTTTAAATCCAGGGAGCCCAGATTTGGTTCTTTAGATCAGTGCAAGACCCTTACTACCTATATAGGAGGATGGCCATGGTTTAAAGAATGCACAGCCTGACTTACACAGGACAGTCCTTGGATTTGGCTATTCTACCCTGATTAGTCCCTTGGAGGAGATGTAGAGCTGAACATGCTGTAAGTTTATAACTTACAATGCCTTTGAAAGGAGCACTGCAGATATCAGGGAGGTTGGTTATAGGCCTCTCCAACTTTTCAGAAGAACTGATAACTATGGAGACCCTGTTCCCTACAAAGAAGAGGAAGCCTGAAATAGAACTTGTTGCCTAGAAAATATTTAATATGGGAAATGCTTGAATTGAAACCTGTGTCATCAGAATCAAGGATTTGGTGTCATGATCTTTTCAAAAGGCCTTATGGCTGTGCCCTTGATTTTCCTGTTTGCTCTGTGCCCCAACCTTTCCTGGTATTAAGTAGCCAGATTCTGGCCTGGCAGCTCCTGATTGGTATGCTATGTGTATATAATGTCCTGGAATCCTGGAGTTAGCACCTTGCCTTCTCCTGGTGTTTGTTGTCTGTGCTTTCTGATCTGTAATTCACCACCATGAAGTTTTTGACTCTCCTTGCATTGCTGGAAGTTTTTACTGTCCTGGTCTATGGCCGTAAGTAAAGATTCTTACCAGGACATAAGTTTTGGGGTCTAGTATATAAAGATATGCATTCCATGGGATGTGTGTTTAGGGGTGCCTTCCTTGCTGGGACCTCCTGTCCTCTGCTCCACTCCTTGGTTCCACTGCCATCTTGACTGATCAATAAATGTAAAGTTGACTCTGTGCTTAACTTTCCTAGTTCAGTCAGAACTTTGCTCCAAACTTGGTACTTGACTGCATTGTTACTGTCAGTGTGTCCGTAAAATATGTTTGAGAAAGTAATCAAAGATTATTTCAGGAAATGAAGAGTGACCACATATTAAGTTTATATTATATATGCATCTGCTTGCCCTCGGTGTGTCCACTCAGGATTAAGTCTTTCCAGTTATGAACATCTGTAATATCGTTTATGTGCTCTCTTCCCTCTCAAAGCTGTTGTTCATGTTATATTTTTTCTTCTCCTTCAGAGACTCCATCAGATGCCTCAACTGAATTTGCTACTGGTGAGCCTGCACCTGCCTTCATCTCTTTGCTGCCATGACCGTTTTCCACTTCCATCTCATGTTAGGCATCTTCTATGTTAATATTCTAAGTTATAAGGAATTCTATGCAAGAGCCTGAGAGAGCTATATTTATGATTATATAGTTCATTTAGGATGTAGATAATCTAATTTTTGTATATTTTTATAGAAAATGAAGTCTCTGACATGGACTTATAAAAATCTGTATAAAAATCTTATAAAAATCTGTATTGAACTCAGGGGCACTCAACCAACTGAGCCACATCCCCAGCCCTATTTTGTGTTTTATGTAGAGACAGGGTCTCACTGAGTTCTTAGCACCTCACTGTTGCTGAGGCTGGCTTTGAACTCGTGATTCTCCTGTCTCAGTCTCCCAAAGTGCTGTGATTACAGGCGTGAGCCGCCGCTCCCGGCTAAAATCTGTATATTTATTATTCATGTTCCTCAGCAGAAGGCACAAGTCTGATATTGTGAGAGTATTTTTTGTGAATGCATGTAAATCCTTTCATTAAGTTAGGGGATGAATATATGGCTCATGTATAAAAAAAAGAGACCAGTCATTGGTGGACTGAAGGAAGACTGTAATTTTTGAAAGGGCTTTGGAATGAGGGCATTAGGACCACACAGCAGGGTAGGGAGCAGTAAAGAAATACAGGAAGAACTTTGTCCTTGTAATGGTGTGTACGTCTTATTCTCAGGCTGGTGTTTGTTTCTCTACTCTGAATTGAAAACCAAGGTTGTGGACTGAAGTCCTTGGTCATTCTTTGGTTTCTTTCAATGTATTTTAATATACATGCTGTATGTGCATGTGTATGTGTGTGCATGCGTGTTTGTGTGTGTATGTGTGTGTTGTGCTCATATGGAAGTTAAGAGGACCTCTCTCTTGAGGCTGTGAATTATGTGTTTTGATCATAAAAGTGTTGACTTTGATCATAAGAGTTAGATCCCACACACTGGATCACATGTCCAACTGCCTAATGAGACTAACTGTAAGAATATTCTCCTTCCTGAATAAGAACTGAGACAGCCAGGTTAGAGAGTAGGCAGGAGATGGTGCTATCCTGCTGCTGAGGTAGATTTAATTCACAGACATGGAGTCTGGTGTTTGTTCTTTGTCAGACATTCTGGTCTAGAGAGAGAAAATTCTCATAACTCTTGACAAGTTCCCCTTTAACATCAATTGCCCTTTATTATTATTGCCAGAACTGTACCAATTTCTTCATTATGTCTAAAGTCAGTCTTGTAATTCCTTCTCTGATAGTGAGAGTCCACGTGCTCACAAAATATGAAACAAATATGACTTATTTTCAGGCTAGAACCTGATGGGAGAAATTTCACTGCACCCTAGCACAGGAGTTACTATGATTTTATTCTGAGAGACATCTTATTCTTCTTTCTCCTCTCCTCTAAATTTTATCCTTCTACTTACCCCTGTTCATGCTGTGATGCGAAGTATTCATTTCCAGGTAATTACATAGGAGGGTATCAGAATTTCAGGCCACTAGACCTTTCCTTATTGTTTCTGGGCAGTAGTGTCTGTAATGAGGAACGTGTGGATTTGACCTTTTGTGCTCATGTCTGGGACAGAGTGCTTGCATGTCTCTACTATCTGTCATTGTCCTATGAGGGAAAACTCAAATTCTTGGTGTTCTAGCAAGGATGAGGCAAGAAGAAAGCATGTAGGTAGATTAAAATCATGACAGGATTGATGACAGATTTGCAGAGATTAATTCAGGGTAAGGAATGCATTTACAGTCCTGGGTGGGAAAAATTCCATTCCCTGAGAAAGAAGCAATGTCTCAGCTCGAATGTCTCTTAATTCAGGTCCTGCTGACGATGTTTCCCCTTATGATGATGCTGGTTTCACCACTGACACCATCACCATTGCTACTACCATCAAGAAACCAAGTAAGAATATTTCAATCAAGTGCATTCTGGATGCCCTGGGCTCCCTGTAGCCATAGCAGATTGTCCTCTGTGTGGCAGAGAGAGAGAACCAATGAATATACTCGTGTTTTCTTTACATTACTAATTCCTTGTGGTTTCCCAAATCAATTTATACATAAATATCAGCAGGAAGTTGCAATTTGTCCATTACCAATTTTAATCGTATCATTGTTGAAATGTTGGCATTTATTAGAAAACATTTATTTTTAGTAGAAATCATTGGAAATTAAAAATGGTTGCCATGTAGCATGGTAACTGTTAATGCTTTTTTTTCCCTCTGAAAATTCTGTTTCTTTTGGAGGGAATATTTTTATCACAAAAATAAAAAATAGCAAATGATCTTAAGATGAACTTCCCTTATGCAGGACTGGTACCATTAAAAAAAAGTTTTCCTGTTTTGAGTGTTTTTCAAAATATTTATGGAAATGTGGAAATTCATTCAGGATCAAAGTCTGTTTCTTCCTATTTTAAGTTAATTTTCCCCTACCTTTCAACTTTCAGGCAATATTGATTACAAAATTTATAGATTTAAAATATATGTCAGGTACCATGGCATAAAATTCACATGTAAAATGTAATTTAAAACTCACACTCTATGAAAAAATATTTTAAAGATAATGAAATGGAATGAGAAGCTTTATAACGAGGAACTTTTCCTTGAGTACATAATCCGTAAGAAAAGTATTGGACTTGTACTCAATCAAGTGTGAGGAATCTGTTTCAAACATTGCTTTATATTCTTTCATGTCTGGGTCAATGCTTGGCATCTTGGTAGATGCTCTGTAGTGGGCAGACTATCAGTGAGAAAATGGCTGTATTTCCCTTATTCAAAGAAGGTTGAGTTGACATATTATAGGATAATTTAATTTATATTGACCTTCCTTCCTGAATGTAAACTTCCAACCTACCTTGGCTCCATCCCAGACTGCATATCCAAATCTTTTTAGATAGGAAATGATGGTTTATCTTCTAGGGATGAAAATATGTTCCTTTTGACTCCACTGAATTGAGTAGCATTTGGTACTTGTTAGTCTTCATTTACATTCCAAAGAATAAAGTCACATTCTTCATTCTTTTGTGGAAACTCCTTGTAATTATCATTTATTTGTTTTTGTATTGCAGATTTTTTGCCAGTTTTCTGAAAGGCAATTTTTTGGCTGAGATGGAAGGAATCTGCATTCTCTATGACTGGTCATTTTCTGGTTAGACCAGAGCATACTTTCATTTTATTTAATCAAAGTACATACTGCTAGATTTCCCTCTTTCTAATTAGATTACCCTTTTTTTCTGAATAAATAACAGTGTGAGCAACATGAAAAGTGTTTTTTTCCTTTATGAATTGGTGGTGATTTTTCATTGTTTAGACCTTTCAAATTCATTGAAAGACACTGAATATTACCTAGTATTTCCTTGTGTTCTTGTTAATAGATAGACTTTCCACATACTTACCTGAAATGTTTTATTTCCTTTAAAGAAGAAGGATTTTTGGCATAATACTAGAGGTCTAAGATTTCTCTAACATGAACGCACTCATCAACACTTACTAAATTTGCTATGAGAGGCGTCTCCAAATAAGGGTCCAAGCAGTTCCCAGAGAGAAGGGGGAATTCAACTCAGAGCCAGTGTAGTTCTTGCCATATATGACACAAAAGGATTCCAGCATGCACCAAAGGTACAGACAGAGGTTTACCTAGGAAGGTAGATATCTACTCAAGGGAGAATGAGTGCTATCTCAATAGAGAGATACGTTTTGGGGTAGAGCAAGGAATATGCATTCAAGGGAGAATGCAGGCTATATTAAGAGAGTAAGAGACATGGTTGTGAGATTCTCAGCTCTTCTTTTAAAGGAAATTTTATGAGGAGTGGGTATATAAAGGCATCTAGGAATGCTGTCAGTCCAGTGATCTCAAGATGGGTTCTGGTGGTCTGGTCAACTTCTGGATCCATAGGCTAATGTGGTCTTCATTATCTGATCAATACATAGCTCTGGAAAGTCCCCTAAATTATATTCCTCAAAATATTGTATATCTATTTGATTCATCTATTTATTTGGAGATTAGTACTGAACAGGTAAGTTTATAGATTTCCCAGGAATTTGAGAGTAGCAGGCCTGGAAGGAAGACAGGCTTAGGGAGTGACATGCTTGGAAAAGTATGCAGAATTTCTGAATTAAAATCTTATTTCTGGGCTGGGATTGTGGCTCCGTGGTAGAGCGCTTGCCTAGCATGTGCGTGGCACTGGGTTCAATTCTCAGCACCACATATAAATAAATAAAATAAAAGTCCATTGACCACTAAAAAATATTTTTAAAATCTTATTTCTTTTTCCTTCCTTTATGTCTTTTTTGTATTTTTTACTTCTTCTATCCTACTTCAGATTCAAATATTCAATTTAATTCCACCAACAACTTCTACCAATTGACTCACATTTTTTTTTCTTATCTGCAATGACTGAGAGGAAGGGGGTAGAAGGAGGGAGAGAGTTGAGGGGGTGCGCGGGGGGAGGGAGAGGAGGAAAGAAAAGCAGTTCCTGAACTCTGGGAACTGGCCTGACACAGCAAGTCAGGCTGTGGAGTTAGTAGGGCTGACCTGGGGCTCACAGTTAGCCAATGAGTTCTTGTGTTGGACACAAAAAATCTCATAAAACACCAGCATCAAACAAGGTGACTCAGTGACTGTGGTGAAGTGAGGAAAAGCAAAACAAAACAAACATCGACAAGCAAAATCACTTCCCAATTTTGTTTAAGCACAAAACAAGGTCAGCATGCAAATCACAAAATTGCCGAATTCCACCTTTTCCTGTTAGTATGAGACTGCTGCTTCATCACTAATTGCATATTTAGCTTCACTCTATTCTTTTTTCTAGATGATTTATTAAAATTCCCAATCTTTGCATCACTTATGCTCCCTGAAAACATTGAATCCAAAGAAAAGCCATACTTTCCTATGTTCCTGAATCTCCTGACTCAAGTACAAATCCTATGTTAAGTCAGTTACAACAGCTTTTTATTAAGACAACTGCTGTAGTTCCCTATAGTGTCTTATGGTATATGTTGTCCCTGACTGCAAGAAATAAGTAACCCAAGTTTTTCAATTACAGATAGGATTCTTGTAGTACTTGACTGGAGAGTTTTGACAGCAAAATGCACAGTAGGAATGGATATTATATATGTATAGCATTATTTCTTGCCCTTTTCACTGATTTTCTTAGAATCAGATTCATTGTTGTATCCATGGACCTTAGATTCAGGACCCAAACTATGCACCTTTGAAGGCTTTGTCTTCATTTCTGACTTACTGAGTAGGAATCCATTGATTAATCAGACTACTGAACCATTGCTTTGGGTTAAGTTTGCTGATGCTCATTTGGGACATATTTTGATTCTTAAGATTATAAATATACTATATAAGCTAGGTTAGAGTCACAAAGAAACAGAAGCTACATTAGAATTCTAGATCTTCTCTTGACTAGATTGATAACAGGTAATAAGTTTGTGTTTAGTCAGCTATTTCATTGGCAGAACGACTGTAGAGGAGGAAATGTTTATTTGAGGGCTCACAGTTTCAGAGGTTTTAGTCCATAGAAGGCTGGATCCATTGGTCTGGGCTCAAGGTGAGGCTGAACATCATGGCAGAAGAGTGTGGTGTTGCACCCAACCCACACCTCTCCCCAAGAAGTGCAGCCTAGGCAACTCTGCAGAAGCAGCAAAGTTTATTGAGGAAATAGGCACACAGGACAATCAGTTGGGGTCAGCTCTCCTTTCCTTCAGAGAGTGACTCCAAAATGAGGGTCTCAGAGGTTATTATAGGGTGCGCTAGCTACATGACTCAGGAAAACAGGATTTGGCAAATATTCCACCTATATTTATTTACAGTTCAACTGTAACAGTGCCTCCTATGTCCCTTTTCAGTTCCTGGAACTTTATGTAACTGGCCAGAGGGTCTGGCAGCCTGTAGTTTGGCCCCAACCATAAGAAACAAGCATAGCAAAGCATTAATCACAGAAGCACAAAAAGCAGGTTAGCAGATACATGCAGGCCTGAGCCAGAGTGACTCCATTTTGAGTTTGGATTTTACATGTGGCAGAGGGAAGGAGCTCACATTGTGATCAGAAAGCAGAGAGAGAGTCTGCTTGCCAGATACAAATATATACCCAGCCAGGCATGGTGGCGGATACTGTAATCCCAGTAGCTCTGGAGGCTGCAGCAGAAGGATTGTGAGTTCAAAGCCAGCCTCAGCAATTTAGCAAGGCCCTAAGCAACTATGAGACCCTGTCTCTAAATAAATAATAAAAAAGGGCTGGGGATGTCACTCAGTGGTTAAGCTCCCCTGAGTTCAATCCCTGGTACCAAGAAAACAAAAGAACAAATATATACCCAAAGCCACACCCCAATTTCCATCCCCTCCAGCCACACCCTAACACTTCAGTTACCACTCAGTTAATCCTTCTCAAGGGATTAAATAACTGATTGGGTTGTAAGTGTCTCTTACAACCCAATCATTTCTCCTCTGAACCTTCTTGCACTGTTTTACACTTGAGTTTTGGGGGAAACCTTGTGGGGGTCCAGCCTCTGCAGGGTGTCAGGTCCTGAGGTGGGATGAGTGGTATTGGCGAAGGTAGCACCAATGAGACACAGAGACCAGGTTTGGTGCAAGCTGTGTCTGTCTAAGTTCAGACCAGTGCTTTATTTATAGTGATTTATGGCCATTGATTAAAAGAAAAGAAAGGGGGTTACAATTCATCATGAATTATTCATAAACACAGAGTGGTCATCTGTAATTGTCCCAGATATCTACATAAGCTTTAAAGAATTTTTAAATCTTAACTAGAAACTGAAACCATAAGGGTCCACATGTCCTGTTTTTTAAGATTAATAAACTAAAAGTTACTAAACTTCCTATTGTGTCCCCAATAAACAGGGTGAAGTTAACAAAAATATATTCAACTATGAAGGTAACATGAAGTGATAGATTAATAGACCATTGTAGTAACTATACATAAAAACATGGGGTGATATTTTAGCATAGCTATTGGCACACATGTAGTTAGTGATTTCTGCTAGTGTCTTACGTTTTTAAGCTAGAATTGCCCAAAGCTGTAGGTTAAGTTAACTATTACATATGTCATTAAAATATCATTCCCTGAACTTGCCCTGAGCCCTATTTTTTGCAACCATTGTTTACATAATTTGAGTTCAGTTTCTCTGGAAAGGCATTGAGGCCTTTGTCTCTTAAGACTTTCCCATGTAAACAAAGAACTACAATTAACATGTTTTCTATTAATCCAAACCATTCTTTCTCCACTAATGTAGGCTCCTGTATATGGTAGGGGAGGGTCCAGTCCTAAGTTAGATTTTGTTTAATACCTGGGCGCCTGCCGTCTTCTGCCTTTACCCATGTCAAATATCACATAAGTACTGGATTTTACTATAGGGGGAATCCATTTTTGTCAGGGCCTGTGAGAAGGCCTGATTAGCATTTGAGCTTTAGGCATGGGACTAGTTGGAGGCACAATTTCCCATAGCTCACTTTATTGAAGTTGCCAAAGCAGCCTTCTGCAGCCAGGCCTGAGAATACTTCCAAATGTAATCAGGGAAACTGTGGGCCCAAATGTTCTGGATATCATATCTAAAGTGAAACTATCATCAGGGGAATTTTTAGAATTACTTCTAGGAAACATCATATCAGTAGTACTGTCCTGATGGGGGTTTTCTTGTTTATTCTCCTGGGTGGTCAAATGCCTCTCCTTAATTACAAGAGACTTTAGGGGACCAGGATTGACTGATCCTGTCTTTCCAGGGATTGGAATAGTGACACAAGCAAGCACAATTAATTCTTTCAAACTAAGAAGGGGCATCCCAACAAGAAATATATTGGGGAGTGCATCTCTTCACCCTGATCCATTGCAGGCACCAGAACTTTGTCAAACAGTGTCTTGAGGATTTTGGGCTATGGCAACACCTCACATCCAAACCATAACAGATTGTTTTTAAAAAAGATTGAATTAATAATAGAAAATCTCCCAACAAAGAAAAGCCCAGGACTGGATGACTTCATTGCTGAATTTTGCCAAACTTTCAAAGAAGAAGCAATGTCAATCCTTCTTAAACTATTCCAGAAAATTTAAACAGAAGGAGCCTTCCAAACTCATTCTATGAGGCCAGCATTACCTTTTCAATAAGACCAGACAAGGGCACAACAAAAACAACAACAATAAAAAATTATAGACCAGTATCCCTGATGAACATAGATGAAAAATTCTCAACAAAGTACTATCAAATTGAGTTTAACAGCACATGAAAATATGGTTCACAATGATCAAGCTGGCTTCATTTCAGGGATACAAGGATGGATCAACATAGGTCAATCAACAAATGTAACACATGACATCAACAGAATGAAGGATAAAAATCATATGATCATCTCAATAGATGTAGAAAAAAACATTTGATAAAATTCAACATCTCTTTATGATAAAATCCCTGAACAAATTAGGTATAGATGAATCATATGCTCAACATAATAAATGCAATATACAACAAACCCAAAGCAAAAATCATACTGAATGGGGAAAAGATGAAAGAATTTCCTCTAATATCAGGAACTAAACATGTTACTCCCTCACTGCTTTTGTTTAATATAGAGCTAGACATGTTAGCCACGGCAATTAGGCAAAAGAAATAAATAAAAGACATGTAAATAGAAAAGGATGAAACCAAATTATCCCTGTTTGCAGATTGCATAATTTTATATATAGAATAACCTAAAGACATCAGCAAAAAACTGTTAGAATTGATACATTTAGTAAACTAGCAGGACCCAAAATCAACCTATAAAAGTCAGTCTTTATATACACAAATAATAAATTTTCCAAGAATCATGAAAGCAATCCTATTCACAATCTCCTCCCCTACACTAGAATACCTGGTAATAAATTTAACTGAGGAAGTGAAAGATCTCTACAATGAAAATGAAAAACACCAGAAAAAGATGAAGAAGACACTAAAAGGCAGAAAATCCTCTATTATGGTTTGGATTAGAGGTGTCCCCCAAAACTCATATGTGAGACAATGCAAGAAGGTTCAGAGGGGAAATGATTGGGTTATAAAAACCTTAACCCAATCAGTGAATTAATCCCTTGATAGGAATTAACTGAGTGGTAACTGAAGTGGTAAGGTGTGACTGAAGGGGGTGAGAATTGGGGAGTGGCTTTGGGGTATAAATTTGTATCTGGCAAATGTAGTCTCTTTTTCTCTCTCTGCTTTCTGATCACCATGTTAGCTGCATCCCTCTACCACACTCTTCCACCATGATGTTCTGCCTCATCTCCAGCCCAGACCAATGGAGCTGGACTTTTATGGAATAAGACCTTTGAAACATTGAGTACTCAAATAAACTTTTCCTTCTCTATAATTGTTCTGGTCAAGTCCTTTAGTCAGAGCAGTGAAAAAAGCTGACTAATACAGAAATTGGTATTGACAAGTGGGGTTCATTTCTGTGACTACCTTAACCTGACCATGTGGTTCATAAGCATTTTGAGCTTTTTGGAATTGGGAGGAATTTTGAGATGCTTAATGGTGCAAGCTGGAAATGCTTTAGGTTGTTGTAAATTGAGCTTTAATGGCTGATTATGGTGGGAACTCAGAAAAACCAGAAGACGTATAGTCCACAATGGCTGCCCACAGGCTGGGGAGTTGGAGGAACAAGTAACTGTGCAGTCCAAGAAGCTGAAGCTTCAGAACAAGAAGGATCAATGGTGCTACCCTAGTCTGAAAAGGCTTCTGGAAACTCCTTGGAGAATCACTGGAAGAGTTCACTTTGGGAGAGTGAAGGAGCGAGAGTCTGATATCCTCAGGCAATCTCAGCAGCAATCAAAAACCCATTTGAGAAGAATTGAGCTTGCACCTGCTGCTGCTTCCTTGTTCTTCCAACTTTTATTCCATCCAAGTCACCATCCTATTAGACGGTGCTGCCCATGCTTAGGGAGGGTCTCCACTTCAGGTGGCTAGCCCATATGCCAATCATTCCTAGATGCACCCTCATTGATACACCCAGAATCCTCTCACTCTTTGGTATCTCTTAATCCAATCAAGTTGACAATCAAATTAAACATTATAGCCTCCCATGTTCATGAATTTGAAGAATTAACATAGTTAAAATGTCCATACCACCCCCCCAAATCTACAGATTCTATGCATTTCCTGTCAAAATTCCAGTGACATTCTTTGCAGATTCAGAAAAAAAAGAACAATTGCAAAATTTATATGTAAGTACAAAAGACCCTGAATAGGCAAAGAAATCTGGAGTAAAAGAATAAAACTTGAGGCATCACAATACCTAACTTCAAGATATACTACATGGCAGGTTGACTCCATTGCTCTGGGCCCAATGTGAAGTGGAACATCATGGCAGAAGGCATAGTGGAGGAATGTTGCTCCATTCATGGTATCCAGGAAGCAGAGAGAGAAAGGGGAAGGGGCCATAGGGAAGATGTACCTTCCAGGGCTTTCCCTCTGAGGCCCATATCCTCAAGCCACACCCTATTCACCTATATTTACCACCAGATA
>CM053403.1:56127538-56144345 GCA_028644305.1 Xerus rutilus | reverse complement strand
CATTAGTAATCATAGTTAATTATTATGTGTAACAACACTAAAATTAGCATTAAGTATAATGATCAATTATGTCTAGGTTGTGGATGAATGCAGGTATAATTAAGGACCCCCAAAGTGATTTTGATAGGACATAGTTGAGTTCTCTTTCCAGAACTACCAACATCTACTAATGTACAGTTTGCCTTAGCAGAAGACCCCTGGCTCTTGATCTTGCCCTTTTGGCATTTAGACAACCCGTGTGTTTTAGTTATTTTATTTATTTTTGGCTGCTGTGACCAAAAGACCTGAGAAGAACAATTAGAGGAGGAAAAGTTTATTTTGGGGCACATGGTTTCAGAAGTCTCAGTCCATTGATAGCTGGCTCCATTCTTAGGGACCTGAGGTGAGGCAGGATGTCATGACAGGGAGAAGTGTGTGACAGAGGAAACCATCTGGGAACATGGCACCAGGAAGCAGAGAGACAGAGTTCCACTTACCTGGGACAAAATATATACCCCAAAGGCATGCCTCCAGGGACCCACCTCCATCAGCTATACCCTACCTGCCTATAGTTACCACCCCATTGATCCCTATCAGGGGATTAGTGCACTGATTAGTTAAGACTCTTGTAACCCAACCATTGCACTTCTAAACTCTCTTGCATTGTTTCACATAAGAGCTTTTGGAGGAGATCTCATATCTAAACCATAACACCATGGTTTTAATTTTTACCAGTTAGAATCCTTTCATATTTCAGCTCCTTTACAAGCACTCTGAAGGGGTACAGTTACATTGAGGGAGAGGGGCCCTCAATCATTTTTTTTCTTCCAAGAAGAAAGTCCTAAGAGTCTTGGATAGGAGCTGCATACTTGATAATGTGCGATTAAGCAACCATTTCACCCTCAATACGTCTCCCTTCCTACAAGCATATTTGATCTTTCATCACGTTTCTCAGTTGCTGTGAGTTTTTGAAATTTTTCTGAGCTCATAGCCCTTTGAATTCTATGGGGAACTTTTATTTGTTTTTGTTTGCAGGAGTTCCAAAGAAGAAAATTTTAGTATTTTTCTCAATAGTCATTGTCACGATGCTTTATGATTATTACTGACAGTTTCCCCTTGGATCCAGTCTTATCATCAGTATGCTGAGCTCTTAGCTCATTTTTCTCCTCCCATTCTCTGGCTAGGGAGCACAGCTGTTCCCCATTCTCGGCAGGTAGCAATGTGGTTTAGACACATAACCAATGATTCAATTCCTACTCAGTCTGCTCTTTCTAGAGCTGAGTCATCCCTGCTCCCACTGGACTGAAACAATCCAATCTATTTTAAAGGTACTTTTGGCAATACAAAAACTTAGGGGAAGAAAATCATTTCACACATCTTTTTGCACCTGGGCAGGATCACTTCCTGCCAGAAAGAACAATGTTCTTTCTTCTTTCTGAAGGGTCCTCAAGGAGAGGGAATGCATCCCATTCTTACTGAATACTGGTCCTTCAGGCCACCACTGAGACCCAACTTCCAATTTTTTAATCTCGTTTCTTTAGGTATATAGATAAATGAAAGGCCCTTGTGATTACCTTCTAGTAATTTGAATATACATTTGAAAATAAACTTCATCTAATAGAACCAATCGAGTATTATTTCTACCAGGAGTTAACAATTTATTTTTGTTAATGGGAAAGCCTTTGGGTCCACTCTGAATCATTCTTGCTATTGTTGAATTTATGGGATGGTGGCAGAATTTATTACAATTCCTTTGAGGGAGGATAAAACAAAGTAGAATAAAATCAAATGATAAAATACCCCACAACTGATCAAGATTCAAACAATTAAAGCTGGCAAATTTGAGATTGTCATTCTTTTCATTCATTTATTTAGTCACAGAGTGACTCATGCATCTGGCACTCTTCTAGACCTTGAGGAGACAGTAGTTGCCCAAACAGACAAAAGTACCTTCCCTATGGCGCTTACATTCTGTTAAGGATAAAGAAACAGTAAACATTAAATAAGTAACACAGAATGTTAAATAAAGTTCTCCGGAGAAAAAAGGCACAGGAAAGGAAGATATTGGCTGCTGCAGGTGTAGTTGGAAGTGAGTGAGACTGATAGATGGAAAGAGACTTGTCCAAATCAGGGAGCAGGTTAGAGCCATGGCAAGAAGCAGTTTCTTGGCTCTCCATCTTTGTGGCTTCCTCTATTCCTCCTGCAGGTGCCAAGATCAGAAGGCAGCTTTATGATGCTCACTGCATCCTGAATCAACCTGATGAAAGATAACAGGGGGAAAAGCTGAACAACACACATTTTTTTTCTTAAAATATTAATATGTTTGTTACCCAGTATAAAAACTATATAGACTGGTTGAACTCTTGCCCAACTCCTAACTCTATCTCCAAGAACAGGAAGTTCATGAGCTGAAGAGTCCTCTGTGACCAGACCACTTGGAAACAACTAAATCCAAGATGGCCATCTAAGCTACCTCTAGTAGAACCGAACTCCATTTTAACCCATCTGCGTGCTAGATGACAGCACCCCCAGTGCCATGACAAGAGAAATTGCTACAGCGAGGATCAGAAAGCATGTGATAAAAGAAGCAACAAGAAGAGACACCTGAATTCTCGGAAAACTTCTGCCTATTCAAAAAAAAAAAGACATGAATATTCCTCCCTTTTAAAAGTCTATTTCTCCCCTTCATTTCTTTTACTCTATATCCATGACTCCCCACTCTCCAATAGGATGAGAAGTTGATTTGCAAGCTAGACTCCTACTTCTCCATTCTTTGTCCACTGAAGAAACTCGTGCTGTTGGTGCTCAAGTTTGGTTTCTTTTCTTTCTTTCTTTTTCCCCTACCTCTAAACTTAGTCATAACCCTAACACTTCCCCTACTACATATATTTATATATATTCATGTTTATCATACCCTATCTCTATACTGAACCATACTCATACACTCAACACAACCTATCAGTATATAAAACCATTTATATTTATATAGATTTTAATATACTTTTTACATATTATTGGCAATACAAACTCTTATATGTGCATATACATGTTCACAACTTAGTTCTAAACTTTACACTACCCCTAAACATATAGGTATTTATATTTAAAACGATATATTTTTATATGAATAGGCATGGACATTTTGACATATATATTCACATATAAATTTATTCATATATACATATTCATTTATTAATTCATAAGCTATCTTTAAACCATAGTCATGACATTGCCACTAAATTTCTTTCTATAGGTTTTCATATATATTTTCACATATATAATTGTATATACGTATGTGGATATATATGTTCATACCCTAACCCTAATTCTAACCCTATCCCTTAACTTAAATGTTAGTCCTAAACCTAACATTACTCCTAACCATAAAAATATTTTTATATAAACCATATACATTTATATAAGTATTCATATATATTTTCACATATTCCTACATGTATTTTTATATATGAACATGTAATTTCATACCCTAACCCTAACCCAACCTCTACCGCTAAAATTAGTCACAACCCTAATACTACCCATAAATATAAAATAAATTATATTTAAACCACATTTACATAAATATTTATGTAATTTGACACATATTTATACATTTACATATAAATTCATATATATAGCCTTATATATTTATTTATGGATTCTAACCCCATTTTTAAACCAAAGAGTGATCATAAATATATAAATATATAAAACCATATTAGCTGGGTGTGGTGGTGCAAGCCTGTAATCCCAGCACTTTGGGAGGCTGAGACAGGAGAATCGCGAGTTCAGAGACAGCCTCAGCAATGGTGAGGCCCTAAGCAACTCAGTGAGACTCTGTCTTTAGATAAAATACAAAAATAGGGCTGAGGATGTGGCTCAGTGGTTGAGTACCCTTGAGTTCAATCCCCGGTATCAAAAAAAAAAACCCAAACAAACCCTATCCATATGTAAAAACATATATATTCATATAGAGTTTCATATTAATATTTATATATTCATATACATGGATCTATATGTTGATACTGTAACTCTAACTCTAACCCTAACCTAGTGCTAACGCTAATATGGCCACTTACCATGAAACTATTTTTATATAAAATCACATATATTTATATGAATAGTCATATATATTTTGACATATTTATCTATTCAAATATATACTTATATATTCATGAATATTTATTTACATATCATATCTTATTTCTAAACCAAACCATATCCATAACACGTAAGCTATCCGTGTATAAAGCCCTATATATTTATATAGGTTTTTAAATATACTTTCACATATATATATTCTTATGTTCATACCATAACCCTAACCCTGACTATGCCAATAAACTTAGTCTAACCCCAAAACTATCACTAAATATAAAAGTTATAAATAAAACCATACATATACATGAATATTCAAGTGTGTTTTCACACATACATATTTATTCACATATAAATTCATATATACATTCATATGTGTTCATATCCTATCTATAAACCAACCTGTAATCATACATTTAACCCTAAACCTATCTATATATAAAACCATAAATATTTAGTTTTTCATACATGTTTCTATGTATATTCTTATATATGAATATATATGTTCATACTCTAAAACTAACCCTATTCTAAATTTACTCCAAACTCTATCCTTAACCATAAAACTATTTTATATAAAACCATATGTATTTATGTGAATATTCATATATATTTGATCTATAGATTTAAATATCCAAATATGTTTATATATATTTATATACATTAATTTATGTATTTATCCCTTATCTTTAAAAAAAACTCTAACCATACATCTAACCCTAAATGTATCCGCATATAAAACCTTATTTACTTAAATAGTTTTTCTTAATATATATTTGCACAAGTATATTCTTATATATATTCTTATATATTTATACATATGTTCATACTCTAACCCAAATCCTAACATTATGCATAAACTAAGTCCTAACCCTAACACTTCTCCTATCATAAAAATATTTATATACAAATCCATATATATTTATATGACTATTCACACATAATTTGACACATTTATTTATATATTTACATATAAATTTATATATTTTTATATATTCATAACTTATCTTCACACCAAACAGTAATCAAATATAAAATCATATATATTATATAGGTTTTATATATATTTACATATATTTTATATATGTATTCATATGTATGAATATATATTCAACTTTAATCCTAATCCATACTCCTAAATTTTATCCTAGTTCTAACACTACCCCAACCATAAAACTGTTCTTTAAAACCATATATATTTGTGTGAATATTCATATGTATTTTGACATACATATTTAAATACAAATGGATATATATTTGCATATATATATTCACATATATATCCATTATATATATTCATGGATTATATATACACAAATGAATAAATACAAATGGATATATATAAAATATCTATTATATATATACAAATGGATATATATTCACATATATATTCATTTATATATATTCATACCTTATCTCTAAACCAAACCCTAATGATACACCTAACCATAAACCTATCTATATATAGAAACATATATTTATTTAGGTTTTCATATATATTTTCACATATATGTTCCAATTTATACTTTTATAACTGGATATGCATGTTCATACCCTAACACTAGTCATAAAACTACTTCTAAATTTAGTTTAAACCCTAACATTACCCTTAATTATAAAACTATTTTAATATAAAACCATGTATATTTAAATATTCACATATATTCTCACATATATATTTATATATCCAAATATATTTCATTGACATATTCTTATATATTCATATCCTATCATACAACCAACCATAACCATAAACCTAACAATTAACCTATCCATATATAAAACCATATATGTTTATATAGACTTTCTTATATATTTTCACACATATATTTTTATCTATATTCTTATATATGGATATATAGGTAAGTATATTTGAATACATTTGAATATATACATATAAGTAAGATATTTATGAATATTCATATAAATATATATGATTTAATATATAAATAGTTTTACAAATAAAGGTAGTGTTAGGGCTAGGCTAAGTTTATGAGCAGTGTTAGTGTTAAGGTTAGATTATGAAATATATTCATACATAAGAATATATACATGGATATGTATGTAAAAATTTATATAAAAACCTATACAAATATACATATTGTTTTATTATAATAGTTTTAGGGTTGGGGTATGGTTACCATTAGGTTTAAAGATAAGGTATCAATATATAAATAAATATATATGAATTTATATGATGATAGTGAATTTATATGTAAACATATAAACATAAACATCAATATATATATAAATATTCATAAGATATGTGTGGTTTTATATATAGTTTTATGGTTAGAGGTAGTGTTAGGTTTAGGACTATATATGGCTTTATATATAAATACTTATATGGTTGGGTAATATTAGAGTAGGACTAAATTTAGGGGTATGGTTAGGGCTAGGGTCAGGGTATGAATATATATATATATTCATTTAAAAATATAGACATATATATGAAAACCAATATGCCTATATATCATTTAGTATATGGAGAGGTTTAAGGTTAGTTATATGATTATGGTTTGGTTTAAAGATAGAGTATGAATATAGAAATGAATATATATAAATGTATATGTGAATTTAGGTATATAAATATAAGCATCAAATATATATGAATATTCATATTAATATAGAGTGATTTATGTAAAAATAGGTTTATGGTTAGAAGTAGTGTCAGAGTTAGGACTAAGTTTAGGGTTAGGTTTAGAGTATGAATATATATATCCATGTATAAGAATAAATATAGAAATATGTAAGTGAAAATATATATGAAAACCTATATAAATATATATAGTTTAATATATGAATAGGTTATATGGTTTTAGATACGGATAGTTTAAGTGCTAGATGTATGGTTACCATTTGATTTAGAGATAGGATATGAATATATAAATGAATGTTTATGAATATATTAATAAATTTAATATGTAAATATGTTAAAATACATGGATATTTATATAAATATATATATTTTTTGTATAAAAATAGTTTTATGATAAGGGTTTGTGTTAGGGTTAGGACTAAGATTAGGGTTAGGATTAGAGTTAAGGTATCAACATATAGATCTCTATATATGAATATATATGACATTTGTGGAACACTCTGAGAACTGATTTAACCCTGTCTTTGTCTGATTAGCTCTGGAGTCTGAGGCCAGGCTAGTGGATTCCTCACCTGTGCAGGTAGGATATGGGATCAGGAGGTTTTCAGCTGTCAATCTCATTTCAGGTATGGAAACTTGCTGGAACTTAAAGGGCAACTGAAACATTGATAAACTCAAAATTGCCTGAAGCATGAATAACAGGGAATGGAAAATCCAGTTTTCATCAATAACTTGATATAACCACACTTCTGAGTTTGAAAATTAATTGACTGTTTAAAGGATTCTGCATATATTTTACACATTAAGAAGCATTTTTCTTGGATAACACCAAACATTTTTATAACTGTACGTATTCATTTATTACCAGGATAAATTGTATTGGCATGCTAAATAAAATCATCTGATAATTTCAGTTAAAAAAGGATATATATATATATATATATACATATATATATGAATATATATGTGAAAAATATATAAAAATGTATTATATATAGGGTTTTATGTATGGATAGATTTAAGGTTAGTTATATGATTATGGTCTAGTTAAAATATAGGGTATGACATATAGAAAAATATATGAATATATGTGTGAATGTACATATGACAATATAAATATATACATCAAAATGTATATGAATACTCATAGAAATATATATAGATTTGTATAAAATTGTTTTATGGTTAGGGGTTGTGTGAGGAATAACTTTAGGGGAAGGATTAGGGTTAGAGTTAGGGTATGAATATATATATATATATATATATATATATATATATATACACACACACACATATATAAGAATATATGTAGGAATATATATGTAAAAATATATATGAAAATATATAACTGTATTTGGTTTTATATAAGGACAAGTTAAATATTAGGTGTATAGTTACCATTTGATTCGGAGATAGAGTATGAGTATATAAATGAATATATGTAAATATATTTATATGAATATGTACTTAAATATATAAATATATATAAATATGAATATTCATATGAATATATGTGGTTTTATATATAAATACTGTTATTGTTAGGGTTAGTGTTAGGTTAGGACTAAGTTTAGGGGTAGGGTTAGGGTTAGGGTTAGGGTATGAACATATGTAACTATACATAAAAATACATATAGAAATATGTTAAAATATATATGAAAATCTATATACATGTTTGATTTTATAATATGGATAGGCATCAGTTTAGTTATATGATTACAGTTTGTTTTAAAGATAGGGTATTAGAAGAACCTGGGCTGGGGATATAGCTCAGTTGGTAGAGTGCTTGCCTTGCACATACAAGGCCTTAGGTTCAATTCCCAGCACCACAAAAACCAAATAAATAAAAATAAGATAAAGACAGGGTATGGATATATACACAAATATATATGACTATATGTGAATTTTTATGTGAATATGTAAATACATATGTCAAAATATATTTGAATATTCATATAAGTATATATGTATTTAAATAAAAAGTTTTATAATTAGGAGTAGTGTCAGGGTTAGGACTAGAGTAGGTTTAGGGTTAGGATTAGGATATCTTATATATTAGGATATCTTATATATTCATATATAAGAATATTTAGACAAATATATAGTGAAAATATATATGAAAACCTATATAAATATATATGGTTTTATCTATGATATGTTATATATTAAGTGTGATGTTACAGTTTGGTTGAGAGATAGAGTATGAATATATATATATGAATAAATATGTAAAAACATATATGGAGTCCTGTATAAATAAATATGTTTTTTATATGAATAGGTTTAGTGTTATATGATTACAGTTTTAGTCTAAAGATGGGTTATGAATATGTATGAATATATACATAAATTTATATGTGAATATATAAATATAAATGTCAAAATACACATGAATATTCATGTAAATATGTATATAAACAGATACACATACACATATTTTAAAAATTTTTTTAGTTGTAGATGGACGCAATATCTTTATTTATTTATTTTTATGTAGTGCTGAGGATTGAATCCAGTGACTCATGCATGAGAAGCAAGCGCTCTACCACTGAGCCACAGCTCCAGCCCCATATATATATTTTTAAAAAGTATTTTTTAGTTATAGATGGACACAATATCTTTATTTTACTTTACTTTATATGGTCCTGAGGATTGAACCCAGTGCCTCACATGTACGAGACAAGCGCTCTGCCACTGAGCCACAACCCCAGCCCCCATTTATATGGTTTTATGCACAGATAGGTTAAGTGCTAGGTACATGGTTACAGTTAGGTTTAGAGGTAGGGTATGAATATATAAATGAATATGTATGAACAGGTTTTCATATATAGTTTCAAATGTATATTCCTATATACATTCTTATATATGTATATTTATATATGTTCATACCCTAACTCTAACCTTACCCCTATGCTTAAACTTAGTCTTTATCCTAACAGGATTCTTGACCATAAAAGTATTTTTATATAAAATCATATATATATATATATATATTCATGTATCTTTTAAACTTATATTTGTATATTCACATATATATTCATATACACACATGCACATAAACACACACACACACATATTCCTCAGAGAGTCAGTCACCTCATCTTGGCTGCAGTTTCAACATTTACAGAGGGACAGGAGCTTGTGGAGGGAGTGAGGGTGGTGTTATGCAATTTCATGCCAGTTTTTCTTGCACTTGCACATTGCCCTGGCATATTCTAATCATGCTACTTCCTACATTTCAGGTCTCATTAGCATCTTAAATTTCTACCTAAGAATGTGTTCCTTACTATTTATAATGAGACTGGGGTCATTTCTCGGTCTCCAAAGTCTTTAATGTGCATGTTCTTTAAAGCCATAGTTCCTCTGGATATCTTGTGGTAATTTTGTGGTTCTGTTGCTTTTCTATCAGCCGGTCGGCAAGCTACCAGCAGGGATGTGGGCACAAGGATGCAGGCTGGGTTGCTTATAAGTTGTAAGTTCTGCATTCCAACCACATGGGGATTTATCTTTTGAGACTTAGTTTCAAAAAGAAAAAGAAAGAAAGAAAGAAAAAGAAAGAAAGAAAGGAGAAAGAAAGAAAGAAAGTAATATGAAAAGAAGGAAATTAATTTTAATAAGTATGGCTATACTGGGAAGACAAAAGGAACCAGCATTTCTAGTCCTGTCTTTGGGGATACTGATAAGAACTTCCAGATAGTATAGACAAGGAAGGACCAGAAATATGCATAGTCAAGCAGTCTTGGTCAAATTGTGGTCTACTTGATCATTGTCTCAGGATTGGTCATTTGAGGTGAAAAGAAAGTTGCCTGAGGGTAATTTTGACTCATCCCAAAGTGTTTCTTGATCAGACCTGTTATTCCTGCTATCTGAGGTGATTCAGCAAAGGAGTCAGATGCAAAATAGAGACAGAGATACCAGGTTTTTCACATTTGTAGGCTCAAGTGAAAAGTCAGTACGTTTAGCAAAAGTAGCCTTTAAGTCCTTGTTACATGCCCTGTGGGGTTCATAGGAATGTGACAATGTGGTTTCCTTGAATGACTGGATGGCTTGTTTATAAATGCACATTTGGATCTGGAAGCACTGTGGAGACTGCAGAGGCTGCACTCCACTTAAGTAGCCATTGACCCTCCAGGAGTCTAACTCATTTTACCTAACCAATCTAGTCACTCTGCTATCAACTCAGCTTCTTTTTGCCATGCATCAGCTCTTTTCATGAGCCCTGACATGGGAGAGAGGAGGGAACTGCAGATTGGCCTGGGGACTATGAGCCCCCAAGTGCTCTGACTCTGTCCCATTACATAAGGTCTGGGGAGGCTGACAGGGAAGCCTGGTCATCCTTGGTCGCCAAAGGGGCAAGGAGGAGCCCAAGCAGATCTTGGAGAGACATGTGGCAACAGAGAAGCAGGGAAGTCTTTGTTTCTCAGTCTAACAACAGAATCTTCTGCAAAGGATTCTGATCACCTCAGTTATCCAGAATCTGGTAGTGGGAAGGGTATGGGGGCAAAACAACTTGTTTCTTTCTTCTTCCTTTGTATTGCCTGTAAGGATTCATCATTTACATCTCATGGGTTGTGTAGTCTGTGAGACTAAGGAAAGTTCTAGGGAACAGAATAAGTTATCCTGGCCATACAATAAGCAGAGGCTCCCTTAAAGTTGCCCTTTGGCTGAAGAGAAGCCTCACTTAGATGGTTCTATGCAAATAGCATTTACTGCATCATCAATTCACACAAAGTGTATAAATTGACTTACAGAAGAGTTATATGTGTGTTTGAAAAGAAAATGCTACAGATGGGCCCAGGAAGTTGAAGTCAGTTGAGATGTCTTATTTCCCTACCCCATAAAGGCCTGTCATGCCCCTGAGACTCCCTGGTAGAGCTTTGAGGTGCTAGCCCCTCCATCTCCCTCAGGGCCAGCCAAAGCTTTCCAACAATTGTTGTTTTTTTGAATTTTGGTGACTTTGAGTGGCACTCAGACTGGTAACAATACCCTGCCTCCAGATGGCCTTCCCACAGCCAGACAGACATCTTCCTACTTGCTTTCAGCTATTCACTCCTGTATCTAGTGGATAGATTCTGGAAGGAATCTGAAAGTAGCAATCACCTCACTCTGCTGCTCCAATCCTTCTGCTCACCAAGATGGGATCATGTAGGCTGTTACTCTCCTATCTTCTTTATGTGAAATAATTTCAGATCCTTCTGTTCTTTTTGTGACCAAGACAACCTTAGAGTTCCCCTCAGCTTGAGGAAACATTTCTTTCTCTACTCTAGGCCTCTGATCTCTCTTCGAGCATTTACTTTGGAAAATGTATTGCCAAGTCCTTTCTCTGTCCTTCTGAGTTGCAAATCTCCTAGCCTCTTTTCAGTTTGGCAATCCCAAATGTCTTTTCCTAGGTCCCCAGAAACTTCTCTTTGAAACTTCTCAAGGAAGATAGTGCCCCTATCTCCCAGGTTCTGTGAAAGGGTGGGAGCCTTGGGTGGGGGTGGGATGGGGTGTCCTTCCGAGTTGTAAAACTATTTCCTGTCATGAAGCCGGAAGAAAGTTTATTTTTCCTTTGACCAAGTAAGGTCAATTAGTAAACATAGATGGTCTAAAATTACCCTCAGTTCAGCACTTAAAAATTCTCCAGCTCTTTAAGTGCCGTGTCTGGCTATGTAATGTTAAACCAAAATTGAGGGAATCTCTAAATTAAAAGTGTTTATTGAACCATGACAGATGCTAGCCAAGAAAAGAATGAGTTCTGTTATTACCAACAAGCTAGTTAAGAGGATTTTTATAGGGAAAAACTGGGGAAGGAGAGCATAGGTTGTTTACATTGAAACTATATTGGCCATAAAGAAAAGAGGCCAGATAACATGAAGCAGGGCATGTTTTGAGGTAGGAGGACAGTCCGTAAGAAGTACTTGTTGCTTCTGGATTGGTTGGTTGAGAATGGCTGTGAGCAGGATACTATTTTGCCTAGGGGATGGTCGCCTGGGGTTCTGAGTAAAGGTTTTTTTTTTTTTTTTTTTTGGTACTGGAGATTGAACTCAGGGGCACTTGACCACTGAGCCACATCCCCAGCCCTATTTTGTGTTTTATGTAGAGACAGGGTCTCACTGAGTTGCTTAGTGCCTCCCCGTTGCTGAGGCTGCCTTTGAACTTGAGATTCTCCTGTCTCAGCCTCCCTAAGTGCTGGGATTACAGGCTTGTGCCACCGCGCCCGGCTCTGAGTAAAGTTTTTAACATGCTTTGAAATGTGGAAAATATTCTTTTTTGTTATGTGGAATTTTTAAGTGCTTTTTTTAGCTCCCTTTTCCCTTCTCTTTTCCATCTTCCTTCTTATAATTAAATTTCGGACATCTCAGAAGTTTTCTTTCATTACCAGGTATTCAGACTTAATCTGTGCTCTCCCCACTATTGCTGGCAATGGTATTAGAATAAAATAAATCATCTACAATTTATGTCTGGTGTGACTTTTTTTTAACTTTAGCTCTCATGGTTATGGTTTCCTACAAATTTCTTCAAATTCTTTTCTGCACTTTGTTTTCTTGCAACTTATTAATCAATGAAGTAAAATGTTACTGGAAATATGTGCCTTGCTACTCCATTCTACTAGAATATTCTTGGAAGAAGAAAGTGTTCAAGGAGTTGTGTACCATACACTACCTGGCACAGAACTGTCTGTGCTCAAATCCTTTTGTGGCTGAAACATATTCCCTCCAAAGCAACTCATGACAGTCAATTACCTTTAAAATATATCACAATTAAGAAATATCTTTATTTGCATTGTTTTCTGCCAGCAGAAAATTTGTAATTTTTTTTTTTTTTTTGCAGTGGCCAAAAGTAAGAACTCAGAGTCCAACTCATCTATTTTCCTAGGAAGATACAAAATTTTAGATAGAAGGAGGAGCTAGATTCAAAGGGGAGGCTCCAAATAGATCTCCTCCAATAAAAACCTCATGAAGAAAAATAGGACTCTGAGATTGTGGAAAGTTTTATGGAAGTTAATTAGGAGCACACAGGGATAAGTGAAGTCCAGGGGGAATTCCACTGTGCTTTGTACCAAGGTTTTAAAACCAGAAGGTGGGATTTCTCTTTCCTTTCTTAGCTTGAACCCTTTGAGAACATTCCAGTAGCAACCTTTGTTCCCCAAACGATTCTCCTTAAATCTTCTGCCTTCAGCAATGTCAAAGTTTGGGAAAAAATTAAGTCTTTGTCCAGTTTATCACTGTCCATGTCATGCAGCTAATACCTACCTAGTAGAAAAACCAATGTGCAGAGCAATGAAGTTATGCACCTGAGGTTCTTCTCTGAGCATGAAGTTTGCCAGAGCATCAGGATGCAGAGTCCCCATCTTTCAATCTGGTCTCCTTTCTGGTGTTCCAGAATGCCTTTCCTCTGCTGAATTCAGGGGTTTGGAGTGCCAGGGAGCAGGGGCTGGATGTTGAGGACAGTGCAACTGCCTGCAGGAGGAAGTGGGAGTTAGGCTCTTCAGATAAGCCACTGCTATCAGAGCAAGCACTGCTGCAGTGGTGGAGAAAGCCTGCAGTGAGATTTAAAAGAAACACATGGTGTATCTGTGAGCCAACGGTGGGTACTGAGGTTGGTAGGGATTTTTATGCCCCACCTGAGGAAATGTTTCTCACCATCATAAATAATATTTAAGGTTATTAGAAGCAGTAGCAGCAGCAAAGGCTCATGTGACCTAGGGTTTCTGCTCTTCTCACCATGAAATGAGATTTCTGGAAGAATCAACCCCTTATTCTGTAATATTTACAAAAGTAAACTTTTGTACTTGAAAGTATATTCTTTTATGCTCATACAAGCATATGATTATTCTTTTGTTTTATGCTGTATTTAAATGATTGTGTTTAAGTATATGTTTATACTTTTATTCTTATTCTTTTATCTTCTATTTTGGATTGCTGAGCACTGATGGAGAAAATCACAAAACTATCTTCAATTCATGTTTTACATCATGAGCTGAGCCTAACATTATTCACCTATTTCTCTGTTCATTCATTCGTTCCTTCCTTTCTCCCTCCCTCCCTTACTCCCTCCTTCCCTTCCTTCCTTCCTTCTTTCTTCTCCTGGGGATTGAACCCAGGACCTTCCATGTGCTAGGCAAGCACTCTACCACTGAGTTACAACCTCAGCCTTTTCCAGATGTATTTTATTTTGAGATGTGGTCTTGCTAAGTTGCCCAGGCTGGCCTTGAACTTGCAATCCTCCTGGCTCAGCCTCCTGCATAGCTAGTGTGTACCACCATGCCTCTCTATATGTTTCTATTAATAAATATTTCTCTTGACATTTCTGCATGGTGACATTCTCAAATCTTTACTACCCTTCTCAAATTTACTGCCTTACCCTCTTCAGTGATGCTCCCTTAGGGAAAAGAGAAACAAATAGGTAGAAAGTTCTTTGACTTCCTCTCCCGGTGACCAATATAACAGTGCTCACACTTATCATTTTTCTTTTTCTGTAATCTCAAAGATCTGTACTACCAGTTCATGGTTAAACCCTCTAAGAGTGCTTCGGATCTCAGCTCCTCCCAGTTCCCAGTGACCTCCACCATCGGTCTCCCATTCCCTCCTGAGCCTTGGCCTCTTCCATCCTATTGATTCTTTCCTCTCAGCAAATGCATGTGATAAACATTTCCTCTCTTAGAACAACGGCAGCAAACGTTCCCTGGAGTCTCTTGAGCCCTTTATCTACTTTCTTCTCATCATTTCATATTTGCTTTTCACATCAATATTTTAAAGTCCTGTCACACAAATAAAAATACTCTCATCAAGGTTGCAGGTCACTATCAAGTTGTAATCCATCGCTATCTTTGCATTCTCCTTTCTTGCTGGATGTTTTATGACACATTACTGAAGACTATACACTCCTTCTTGGAACAAAGTTCACTTGACTTCTATTTGCAGCTTTATTTTTCTGATCAATATGGATGATCTCTTTTTCCTTGATTGTTCCATAAATATTAATATTTCTAAGGTTTCTTTTTGACTTTAGCTTATGACTCTTATACTTTTCTTGTATGAACTACTTTTTCTTAGGTCTTCACTTATTATAATTAAGCCTTGAATTAAAGAAATTTCTATCCTTAAATGCATTTATCCAGCAGCCAAATGGACTTCTCTTGTATTATTTTAGAAGTACCTCAGGTTCACTGTGTCTAAATCCAAATGCACTAAATTGTTTTAAACTTGACAATAGCAAAGGAAAAAAAGTGTATCAGTACAATATTTGTCTTAACTTTCTATTATGGGGTTACTTTACAACTCTATAGGGTTGGAGGTTATATTACAGATTTATGTTGGGTAGAAATACAAATATTTTTTGTCCAGTACAATCAATAGTCCTAGAGATTATAATTTACAATGTTATTGAATATTAATCAGTTATATATCTAACCTGGCAATCTATTAGGTTGTCTTCATATACAAACTAGCTTATCAAATATTCTTGGAATCAGCTCAAATACGTAATTGGTACCCTTGTTAATGAATGAATTGAATAAAATCTCTGAATATCTTTATACTGAAAATATTTGCCTCCCAACTTGTTATTTCTGCTTTATTTTGTTCCTAATAAAAGGACATTAATATCCACTCAGTCATCTGAGACACCTGGAAGTTGACCTGTTTTGTTTTTTTCCCCTAATCCCTCTCCTCCTACCTAAACATAAGTCTATTTGGCCCTAGGCTTGGCCACTGCTATGGTGTGAATGTGTCCCTTCCAAAATTGATGTTGAAATTTAGTCCCCCATTGTGGTGGTATTGAGAGATGGGACCCTTTGGGAAGTGATCAAGTCCACCCCATCAATAAATTAGTGTTTTATCCAGGATTGGAGGAAACCAGCTTAGGACCCTTCGTTCTTCTGTCTCTTCTGCTATGTGAGGAGCTGTGCATGAGGAATGAGCTTTTACCAGACACTCAGTCTACTGGTGCCTTGATCTTGGATATCCCAGCTTCCAGAAATGGGAGAAATTATTTATAAACTGTTTATCAATTATCCAGTCTTGGGGCTGGGGATGTAGCTTAGGAGTAGGGCCTTTGCCTAGCATTTGTAAGGCCCTGGGTTCCATTCCCAGCACCAGAATGAATGAATGGATAAAGGAACAACTCAATCTCAAGCATTTGTTACAG
>CM053403.1:56099875-56127038 GCA_028644305.1 Xerus rutilus | reverse complement strand
CAATTCCAGAACATATGGGATGGTGTGAATTTTTGGACAGGTGTCTTAGACACATAGGAATAGAGACAGAAGAAGGCATCAGCCGTGACAGCCAGGGTTTGCACCTGCTTGAACCTGCCTGGGTAAAGGGTGAAAGATGGTAATTCAGGAGCTCATTAGAAAATTCTCTCTTGAATATCTCACTTCAAAAGCCTTCCTAAAGCTCAAACTTCAAAGGAAGCTACCAATTTACCCACTAGTGTTTTTATCTTTTGGATTTTGGACACTCAGTTTCCCCTTTCTCAACTTTCTTGACTTTCCATACCCAGAGGAGATCCCAAACAGGAAACAGAAAATAAGGTAAGCGTTAAAGACATTGGACTGATTTGATTCAGCTGAGAGAGAGAAGGTCTAAAGGAAGTGGTCTGAGATCTCTGGAAGACTATTTCTTCAAGAGAAAAAAGCAGACATCAAAGTTATCCATCCTCCCTAAACAACGTAAGAGAAAATGGAAGCGACAAAGGGAATATAGTTTTTGGAGTCATTGGGCCCCTTTGTGAACAACTGAGGTTGGGGGAGAAGTGGAGCACACACCCATGGTAACACTCACTGGCTAACATGAGGCAGGGGTCCTCCATTTCAATCCTCTGCACCTGAGCCTTCAGAAAGAGCTGGAAATCAATGCCCTTGGCCTGAGAGGGGTTGGTGAAAAATCTTGCAGGGATCCGAGAAGTGTCTTTGTGGTCCTCTTGGCCAAAGCCCAGACTGAAGAGGACATCTTCTGCATCTTCTTGCACCTGGTCCAGAATTTCTGAGATACTGAAAAGAGGGAGTTTGAATAATAGGAAACAATGCTGAGACATATGATAATCCAGAATATCTAATGAAAGTATCAGGAGACTAAAATTTCTTTCTGGCCATTTTACCTTTCACTGTGACTTTGAGAAAAGCTTTCACTTCTCAGAACATAAAGTCTCTGTCTGAAACATGGGGAATTACAATCTAGTTCTAAAAACTGAATAAAATCTTAGCACTGATGAAAAAATTCAAATAAATAAGAAAACATTTTGAAAAATGAAAAGGAGAGTAGATGCAAGGAAATTATGTGTTGCATTATTCACTACTTATGATTATTAATTAGATATACTATGACGTATCTGGCTTTTGCTAGGTCTTTGCAACTTGCCACTCAACTTGCCCTAGTAGTTGTATGTGGGACAACTAAACAACGAGTGCTTCAGGAACATGGACCTGCTTTTATTCTCACTCCGAAGGTAAAAATGAATCCGTAGGTACATACAAATCCTGACTGTGAAAAATATACCTCTTTCTAGCACTATTTTCAGGAGAGAAACCCTGGGTCACAGAAGGTCAAGTGCTCACTCTCTTTCTTCTTCTCTGGCCCCAACCTGTCCCTACATTCAAATCTGAGTACTACTGGTGACACCCATGGTCAATAAATGCATTTCAGACCATGGGCTCAGGGGTAGTTATGGATTATTTGAGGCTTTGGATAAACATCATCACTCTTTTCAGAAAGGATACTGGGCTTTTTGATCCAAATAGGGACCATCTTACTTAATTAATAGCTGAAGAGTTGGAATCTTGAATCTACTCTTGTGCTCGCCAGCTAAGTACTTATTTTATCTCCATAGTCCTGAGTGTCCCTATCTGTGAATTGCAGGCATATGACTGGATAGAGGTTCATGACCATGGCGGCATGTGGGCCTTTAAAAAAATAATGCAGATACCTGAATCTTCTTTCCCAACATTCTCATTTAGTTGAACTGGGTGTAGCTAAGGCTACAGCTCAGGGAGGACAAATCTCTAAACACAGTCATGTGATGAAATTTAAATCTCAGAATCAGGTCTCAAATTCAAATTCAATTTCCTGACACTTTTCATTATACAACACTAGTTCTCATCACTTTCCATCTTTGTGTGTATGTTTTGTCCACCCTATGGAATTGTTGAGCCCCTCAGGGTCAGTCTGTATGCTTCAGCTTTTTAAATTCCATAGTTATAATGACCAGCATTAACTGATATTTTATTGCTTCATTCAATCAACAAATTAGTTGATGAATCAATACACTGTTTATGGAGTACTTACTGCAAGTCTAGGCACTCTAATGGTAACATTACTATTCCTCCTGGAATCCAATGCTCAGTGGGAGAAGACACCTGCAATTTTATACATAGCATCCAGTTCTGAGAAGATCCTCTGCATCCCCCACTGTTCTTAAAGTAAAAATGATCATGCTCTCAAGTGTGCACAAAAGCTCCAGTGAGACATCCCAGAGAAAAGGAAAATAGCTTTTAGGTCCATTCTCCTCTGCCTCTCATCTTCCTTGCCTCCCAGTCCTATTGAACTCAGTATTTACCTGGAACTAGTCTTGTTGGTCCCACCAGTCATGCTGCTGGAAGCCAAACTACAGCCAAGATCAAGTAACTGTCCAGGCCTGGGTGTCTGGAGGAAACTCCTGTGGAGATCAAAGCTGATGTCATACAAATCTTGTTGCCAGTCTGCACCTTGGCATCAAGCATCCCCCACTGGGCATAACCACGCTCTGCTGGGTGCCCGTGAACAACTTGCAGAGGAAACTCAGTCTATGCCCTCATTGCTGGCTAGAAAATTTCACTCTCTATTATGAATCTGTTTTTATTTATTTTTATTTTTTTATTTTTAAAGTAGATTTTATATTTCAGAGTAATTTGGGTTCACAACTAAATTGAGAGGCAGGCACAGGTTTCTCATCTACACATTCTCCATATCACACAGACTTTTCCACAATCAAAATTCACACAAGAGTGGTACATTTGTTAAAATTAATAAAATCACATTAACACATCCTTATCACTCAAAGTCGATAGTTTACACTAGGATTCATTCTTAGTGTTGAATAATTTATGGGTTTTGCAATAACATGTATCTTTCATTCCAATATCATACAGAGTAATTTCTCTGCCTCCAAATCCCTCTGTGCTCTGCCTGTTCATTGCTCCTTTCCCCTACTCCTGGCAGCCACTGATCCTTTTTAGTAGGACTTTACCTCCATTTGGACATTTATGGATGTTTTTTGATAAGACTTGTTCCTGGTGGCTGGTTCCTCTGCTTTTTGATTCTGGCCCTCCTCTAGTTTTCTGTTTCCTAAAGGAGGCATCATTCACCCTGGCTGACCCTAACACTTACCTAGGGAAGAGCTTTCCATTGGCGGCCAGCAGTGTGGCTGGACAGGAACAGAAAGACAAAGGGCATGTTAGAAGGCAAAATGAAAATCACTGGAGCTACCCACTCCTCTGAACTTAAAACAGCCTTCTATTTCCCTATGCCACTGCTACAGGCTAGCTGGACTCCAAGAATTCTGCTCTTAGTGGGTCTCCAGATTACTTAGCATGGTTCGGAAGGGGGATAGATAAAGTAGAAAACACTTGACCTCTGAAATTTTGACCCATCACTCATGCCTAGGAGGGAACCTCTGCCACCCAACCTGAGAAGGACAGTCATTCTTCTCTCAAGGCTCCTGTTCCTGCCCCACCACAAGACTCTCTGCAGGTCCCAGGAGAAATGGTAGGTGATTGGGCCTCCCTCCTGTACTCAAGTCCCTTCCTCCTGCAGTATAATCTCTCTCAAACCCAGGACTCAGTCTTCTCTGGGCTTTCTATAGGGAAAATAGTCTCAAAGATGTCTGGGAAGCAAATATTACATTGATTTTTATATTATCTTTCTAGGAGCCAAAGGCAACTCCAGTGATGGACCGGTAGGAGTCATGATAGGCTGGTGAGGAAGTGTTTGTTTTTGCATGAGAGCATAACGAGACCATTCTTTCTTTACAAAAAGACCACAGGGAACGCCTGCTTCTTTCTGAAGTTTCCTCCTTCCATGCTTTTCTTCATCCAATGTGTAGCTTCTTCCCTGGTCTCAACCTCAGAGAGCTATGCCACTTACCCTCAGCTCCAAGGGTCAAGTCATCCTCAAAGCTGGCCCCATGGCTGAAGCACTCTGTCAAACGATCAGGTGAGGATCACAGAAAATTAGTCTGGAACACACACACACACACACCCACACCCACAGACACAATTGCATACTTGAACATCTTCACCTATCCTTAGATTCGCACAACCACATAATTACACTAGGCATCCACATGTTTCCAGAGCTACTCTCAGCTTTCCAAGTACCACCTGGGGAATTTCATTCATGTTTTGATTAAGAATTACACATACACTTACATATACTAACCCATGTTCTGTATCACACAGTCCCTTGCCAAACAGAAAACACATGAGAGTGTACACCCACATTCACACACACACACACATATAAATGCACACGTTTTATAAAGTGCTTTTCCCATAGCAGTGGTTGTTGGCTGAGCACCACTAACAGAAGGTAATCTTTGAGTATTAGTGAGCTTGTGGGCTCTGAGCTGGCACTTTGTTTTGGGCCTTCTGGACTGCCTTGTAACAACTAAAAGGTGTTTTGCAGACACTTTAGAGATATGCAAGTATTGTTATGTGTGTATAACTCCTCCCCTCCCCCCCGCCACACACACACATAGCTGTATCACTCTTCAGGTAGAACGGCAGAACAGAGTCCATACTTACCGTTGTAGATGGATTGTCCTGCTTCTTCACAAAGCCCCTCTTCAGAGTCTCTAAAACCCAAAAATCATCTTACAGGATGAAATCATTATAGTTTCTAATGGACTTTCCCTCAGTTATCTCTCATTTATTCATATTATTTTCCAATGGGAGTTAGCAGTACTTAAATTTGCTTTTCTATTGGAGAAAGCTGAGACAGAGTGGTTACTTGACAAATTTATAGAGGTGTCAATGAGAAGCTGGGATTGGAAGGCACTATATTTTTGATGGTACTGCCATTGTCCTGGTGACATTGTCTAAAGCCAGGTTTGCAATGATTTTTCAATGATCTTTTAGTCTTTAGGTAAAATATAAAATAGGGAATAAAGAAAAACTGGGGAAATGCATTTACAGAAGAGGGGTTTTGGTGCTATATTTTCCAAATCACAAATACAAACATCAATTTTTTTTCTTTTTAAAGTTTTTAGGAAGTCACCTTATCTACCCACACCTCCTTTTTCTTGGAACCACCATCTTGCTGTGTATCATGTTTTTCAGGAAACAGCAGAACTGCATCCTGGTTATTTTTAGATTTTGAGATATGGTCTTATCAAACATTTACCATCTCTACCAGAAGAACAAACGGAAATCAGCATAAATGGTGGTAAGAAACAACTCAGTTTTATAAGCAAGGAAGGAATTCTCTTTTCAAAACAGGTGATTTAAGTAATCTGTGAAACTCTTTGAACTGGGACTAGCAAATCTGGGTTCCAGACCTGGCTCCTTGTTGCTAGTGTGTTGTCAAATACTGTGTAATCAGATCCCTAGATTTTATCATGAGCTAAGTTCACTTCAAGCATTAATATGTTGTGAGATTTGTAGAGTTTGCCTTCCTAAGAGTTTTTAAAACAGCAGTTGTGCACGATGCTTTGAATATAATCTCAAGCTGGAGCTAGAGTGGAGAAAGGTTCGTATGATGAGTCAGCAGGGAAATGGACTGGAGCTGGCCTGAAACAAGCCTCCCCTTTAATTCACTGCCAGCAATTCAGTTAACTCTCAGGCTCTTGGAGTATCACTTGATAGATGTTTAACAATGGGAATGGGATTAATTAATCAAATCCATTGATCAACTGGTGTTTACACTTTGCAAAATAAATCATTACACATATAGACAATTTTTGCTTGTACCTTCCTTTCAACAGTGAAAAAAAAATCAACCATGCTTTCCAAAATCTGAGTTTTTATGTCATAAAAAATTGCACATCAAGGTATAAATGTAAGGTGATACTTAAGCTAATTAAGAATGAGTAACTCTAATAATACAAATAGAAGTACAAATATATACTTTTCTCCTAACATAATTACATAAAAATGTGTTGTAATGTAATACTATAGATGTGTGTATATATTAAAATATTTGTAAACATTAACATTTACTGTGATTGCTAAATTGCTATGATAACTAATATATTCATCTAATACTAAAATATTAGATTTATAGTGCATTTGATGCTTGTGTTATTGCTGTATACTACAGGTTCAGTATACTTTATCCAAGATGCTTGAGATCAGATTTTGGGTTTTTAAAATTTTGGAATATTTGCATATACATAATGAGATCTCTTGAGGTATGGGACCTAATTCTAAGCATGAAACTCATTTATGTTTTATATGCTCTCTGCACACTTAGTCTTAAGGGAATTTTATATGATATTTTTAGTGTGCTGTATGTTGACTGTGACCTATCACATAAGGTCAGATGTGAAATTTTCCACTTATGGTTTCATGTCAGTCCTCACGACATGTCAGATTTTGGAGCATGTTGGATTTTAGAATTAGAGATGAACTTCCTAAGGCATACTATTACCAAAACTACAATCAAAACTATTATTCTACTTCTAGGTTGTACCCAATGGAAATGACTGTGCATGTTCACACACACACACACACACACACACACACACACACACAAATTCTAGTCATTGTAATCCAAAAAGGTATCCCCAGAATCTCTAGTTAGTGTAAAATTGAAAAAATTGTAATGATAATTATGCAATTTAATACTACTGAAGGATAAAAAAGAATGATCTAGGGGCTGGGATTGTGGCTCAGTGGTAGAGCACTTGCCTAGCATGTGCGAGGCACTGGGTTTGATTCTTAGCACTGCATATAAATAAATAAAATAAAGGTCCATTGACAACTAAAAAATATTTAAAAAAGAGAATGATCTACTGCTACATGTAAATGCATGGATAAATAACACAAACATAATGATAAATAAAATAAACAGGTAAAATAGTATATATTGCATGATTCTATTACATAAAGTTTAAAAATTCTAAAACTTGTCTATAATGTTATCAATCAAAGTATTGATTCCCTGAGAGGCGGGGTAGTGAATGGAAGAAAACAAAAGGGGCTTTTGGAGTGCTAGTAATGGTCTGCTTCAGGTTTCTAGGTTGTATTCCCTTTGTGAAAACCCACTGACCTCCATACTTAATGCTCACTGACTTTCCAGAAAGTATATTATACTTCGATATAATTTGTATTGAAATAAAACATGTGCTAGGTGCAGTGGTGCACACCTGTAATCTCAGTGATTTTGGAGATGGAGACAGGAGGATTGCAAGACTCTGTCTCAAAATAAAAAAATAAAAAGGACTTGAGATATAGCTCAGTAGTAAAGCACTCCTGAGTTCAATCCTCAGTGTGGCCAAAAGCAAAGCAAAACAAAACACAAACAAACAAAAAACTACTGATATGTACACTTCAATAAAATTTGCTATTCAGTAGATACAATCTTTATTGGGTGCTCATCCTATAGTTCTTTTCTCTAGTTGTGCCCTTCTCTAATTGCAGCCATTTTGTATTCTCTTTTTGGGGACCAGCCCAGGACCAGCCTTGGGGCAGTGGGCCTTCCTGGGTGTGTGTATGGATCTACCACAGCAAATGGACATGGGCTGGATCTATTGATGTCTTCTCACTGAGCATGATGATTTGAAACTTCATGGCCTTCACCCAAGTCCCAAGCATTTCATGTTATTGTGTAAACCAGAAAATCAATGACTGGGGACTAGATCCATAGTTGCTCCCCTCTTTTCACTCTTGTGTTGAAAGGTCCCTTAGTATCTTTTCAACTCTGAAATAGAGGAGCCAAGGGACTGTTCCTCCTGTATGTCCAATTCACAAACAAATAGTTGTGTGGGGAACTGGATGTGAGAAGAAGCATGTGGCTATTTTTAGCTCCTTCTAGTAGTTTTCATAATGTCTGCCTGCAGAGATTTAAGTTGAAGCTCGCATGATGATTTTTGGGCTCTGAACTCCATCTCTGATGATTTATGAGCAAGATTTTTGTGTCCCAGAAAATTCCATAATAGTGTAAGGGGAGAAAGATAAGAGGAGAGCCATAATTTGTAAACATGTGCATGTTCTAATCCTGTAGCAGAAAGGACTGCCATTCGATTTTAGTTGTACCGAGAGACTCTTGACACTAAATTGTCCAAGAAGGTGGTGGATGTTCTTGGAGGACTTGTCAGAAAAGAAAGGCTTCTTGCTACCAGAGGGTATTTGGTATTGAAAATGGAAAGAAAATGGAAACTTTGTGGTCTTGGAACCAAATTTGGAAAATGCCTCCAGGACAACATAGTGGACATGTAAACAGTCAATGTGGGTGCCTGGTGCATCTGTGGTCCTGGCAGCCTAAGAATTGAAGACCATGGCACCTCGGCATGTCATACTTAGAGTGTGCTTTGCCTGTCTTCTTCAAATCTGCTTATCAAAGGTCAAGGGTTCTCTCACTATCATCAGTCATTCTCATTATTATTATCCTTCAATTTCTTTCATTTCCCCACATAACTAAAAGTACAATCATGTGTTTCCTATTTCTCCGAACAGGAATATATTCTGAGAAATATGCCATTAGATGATTTCATCAGTGTGCAAACATCATAGAGTGTACTCACACAAACCAGACCAGCTCTGATGTCACTGGGTGATAAGATCTTAGGGGACCACCATTGTACATGCAGTTTGTCACTGACTGAAATGTCAATATGAAGTGCATGACTGTTACATACTTACTAAAGAGAATTAAAAAATAGAGAAAGTTGGAGATATTTTCCAAATCTAACAAATTCCTTTCCAGAGACAAATGACAAATGTAAGCATGTCAATAGACTTCCTTATGACCTTTTTGAAGTTTAAATATTGAAATTTTTTCAAAACACAGCAAAGTAAAGAACTATGACAGATACCCCTGTACCTATCACATGGCTTTCACATGTGTAAACATATGCCATGTTAGCTCCAGAAAGAAATAAAATGTTAAGTAATAATAACAGAATCTCAAATAAATAATAAATAAATAAAATCTCAAAGTTGTAACTAAAGTCTCATTGATTATATTTGTATCTACTCTTTTCCTTCCTAGTGGTAACCACTTTACAGTAGTTGGTGCATATTATTTCTGGTCATACTTTTTCCTAATACATAGAGATGAAAAGAAAGATAGATAGATAGGCCAGTATATAGATTTTGTGAAATTACAAGTAGGTATAAAACTACTTTTAAATTGGGCCATTTGCATGCCATTCTAGAGCATAAAGCATGTGCATGTATATCATCTCATTTAAATACCACACTTTATTATTTGACACTTCATTATTCTAGTGTCCTACTTTAATAGGGAAGGAGTCTACCATAGAATTTCAGTTATTTGCTCACAGTTTGCCACACAGGTAGTAGCACAAGAATTGGGCTCAACTCTTGGAGGTTTTTCACTCACCAGACTACCTTTTTTAAAGTATTTGAATCAGGGTTTATCTTTGTAGAACATGAATGGGGAGGATAGATTTATTTCTTGAGCTTACAATCTTGAATTTATGTGAATTTATTCATTTCAACAAGAATGTAGTATATTTGAAATTAAGGAGTACATTTGAAAAGGCGCGGCACCTTGTTGGACATTTGGCTATTTAGCAAATGCACCATGAATACTTGATGTAAATTGATAAGACTCAAGAGCAGTTGACGAGATAAAGACATTAGCTGAGCCAAGGGTTTCTCCAGTTCACATCTGTAAAGCACTTTAAAACCCAGTAACCTGCATATGTTCCTATTATCATGATCCTTTATCTTCCATTATGTTGAGGACCACTAATTGGCTTTGAAGACAACGAACCGTGAGTAAAATTAGGACAAGGAGAACACATTTTTATAAACTATAAAAACAAACACAAAATAAATCCTCCTTACATTGCCTCTGGGGAAGAAGAGTTGAAATAAGCAACCTTGGATTATTTGGTGCTATTTGTTTCCCATCGAGTAAGTAAAATTGGGTTATTTATGTCATTAATAGATGAATTTAGATTAAAGTCTATATAATGCTTGAGACATTCCTGGAGGGAGAATGAGGAGTGTGTAGGAGAGAACACATTCTGAGAGAAGCGATCAGGCTTAAGTAGGTCACTAGCTTTGGCTTTGTGTCTGGGTAGACGGAACCTAAGACAGTTGAGGACGAAGGGGTGTGGGTTTCCTATTTCAGTGTTTCTGAGCATACTTAGCTTTGAAGGGCCGACAGTGGTGACCCTGAGCCCTCCTGTTCTGCAGTAGAGACAGAACTGCTCTTTAGCAAGAATGATCCTCTTTCTAACTCCTCTTTTGTCACACAATGTGAGACTCCAGTCTGAAGGGAGAAGCATTGGAGTGGAGGTCTGGAACTCAGCCCCACCATTTCCCATAGAGAGAGATTTTTGCCTGTTCTTTTGTTCAGATCCACCTGGATTCCCAAGCCTTCAGCCTCACTATAGGGTTGCATTTGCTTCATATCCTAGATCACCAGCTGATGCCACATCCTTTCAAAACCCTGCCAATCACTGTCAGTCTAATCCCCTCGGGCCCAGTTCAAATCCAGTGGCCTCTCAAGAGGCATGTCTGTTAGCATAGCTAACCACCCAACACGTCCCGTGCCACTGTTTGTCCAGCACTCACCCGCAGTCCTGCAGCCAGTCTTCAATCTTATGGATTGGATTCCCTAGAAAAGTCACGCATCAGGTCATTGTGAGGCCTGAAGAGAACCAGACCTCCTCCCTGCAACTCACCTCATTACACAGGCTTATCCTTATTTAAGTCACATCATGATTCTTTTTTTCCCCATAAAACTTTCCTTTAAGATATGAGAGAAATATACCTTTATATGAAGGCAATGATTATGTCTTCTCTCTCTGGTTCCTCTATCCCTTCCCCCCTGGCACCTAGGAAATGCCTAAGAGGTCAGGGAACAGGGATGCCTTCTTTTTCAAAAGATGTGCTTTTTATTTCCTACCAAATAAGCAAGGATAGGTTTATTTATGTCAGAAGCTTTGTTTTCCTCTATGAGGTCTCATCTGAACCTCCAAGAGGCTCTGAGAGGCACGTAGGAAGGGGACTGTTGCTTCAACTGGACAAGTACATTTTAGATAAGTAACTTCTCAAAGGTCACACAGCTTGTTAGTGACAGAATTGTAAACCAGAGTCCAAGCACAGCTTGAGTGCAGTCTGTTACATAAACAAAGTTGAAACCTCCCAAGGCCTTCATTCCCAAGGCCCTAACCTTGGCTTCCTACAGAAGCTTCTCAGGATGATGCAAAATGTGCCTCTTTCTCATCTTATAACTGCCTCTTTCTTGCATAATTTATATCTTGTATTTCTTTATGCCCCTGCCCTTAAACTCATTTAGATCAGTCGAAAGAAGCCTCCCTGAGGTCCTAGTGTAAAGGAAGGGCCCACGCCCACTCTCTGCAGACTTGCATTACCCTCTTCCTACCACCAGCCTATGTGGGAACCTGTGTGATGTCTAACTGCCTCTTACCTTCCTGGAAAACATCATCCAGGCTGGAAGGCTCAGGATCGGGAACATCCTGCAGGGCGGCTGCTGCTTCCTCTTCCAGGACCTGAGTCTGCCAGTTTCGGCTCTGACGGAGCCAGGCCCGCCGTTTCTCCCAGGACGTGGGGCTCAGCACAGAGGCCTCCATGGCCCTGGCTCACACTTCAGGGCCTCCCACCACGTTATGTTGTCCTGAAGGTAGAAATAACGACACTCCCTCATCTGTTCAGAAACCAACCCTTCCCATCTCCACACAGAGGAGCCTGATCTCTGCCCTTGTGGGAGGAGGGAGGAGATGCCTCGCCCATCTCCTATCCCCATGTAAAAAAAGAAATGCTCTACAACTTCTAAACACCAGAGCAAGCCTTTGAGATCAGGAAGACCAAAAGCTTCAAACACACAGGATTTAAGGGATATTGAGAAGGCTCTTCTGACTTCATGTATCTATATTTTCATGGTAACTGAATCACTATATTAGAGAACAGTCTTCTTTAATCCTCAAGGATTTTGTCTCCCAGAATCTTCCATTAACACCAAAGTATCTTTTCATTTATAATTTATAAAATTCACTTAATTTTATCTGCATCAAGATATATAAAAAGTTTAGGATCTCAGAAGTCAAACAGCTTCTCTAAGGTCCCACAGCCAGGATGTCACCTCACCTACAGTAATTCTGGATTTTGTTTGTTTGTCGTGATTTGTTTTTCTTTTGATATGTTAGGGGTCCACATAGGATTTTTCTCAGGAAAATAAAAGCTGTGATAGAAACAAGGAGATGCTGCCTTAAAGCAATTAGCAGATAGCACCTTCAGGATAATTACTTCCTAATTTATCAATTTGCGTTTCTGCATAACTGTGAGTCACTTACCTCATTTATCAATGCGATAATTGATTCATATACATTTATTTCATTTAACACTAATCAACACCTCTGTATGCTTCCAAAAATATGTAACAATGGCTCTACGCATAGATTCAAAGAGGAATAAAGATGAGCAGAATTATTCATTTGTCCAGATAAAGCTAAGAGAGGCTGGAGGCTAAGGTGGTTTGTCCTCCGCCTCCTCCAGGCCAGCCCTACTAGTGTCCCTCCACAGTGAGGAGGTAGGTGCAGGACCAGTGCTCCCTGTCTTACCCTCATTCCTTTGAGCTGCCGTGAACAATCTTATCTTCAGAGCTACACTTTTAATTGTTGGACTCAGGAAAAAGCAAAAGCAAAAGAAAAAAATAAATAAAAAAGAAATAAGAAGAGTGACAGTTTCCAGAGACTTAGTTTCTTACAAGTCTTAAAAACAAAATCATTAGTGAGACATTCAATGAGTTAGGCACTAAAAGAGCTATTTTTGAAGAGAACATCCTGAACATAAAATGTATTCCTGGGGCAATAAAATTGTTTTAGATGCCTCTGCTGGCTTGACAAAATATATCCAGAGAGAAATAATACAAAATGACTGCTGTCTGATCCAGATACTTAGGTGTCAGATCCAGTCCAAGACATCCCCCTGCTGCCCCGCCCCAGGGGAGACAGCAGTTAGCACTATGAGGCTTTGGGTTTACTCTGGGGAACTGGTTCTTTGTGCCTTTTAGGGAAAATTAAATTATTGAATTCAACTTGTGTTACAGGGAAACCACATGGTGAGTAGCAGACAGATTTGCTGCCCTTAGGCGATAAAGAGAGTACGAAGCTGCCAACAGAAAAAAACTTAGCAAGAGAGTCTGAAAAACCTTGATCAAAGTGTGTTTTCCTAGTCCTGACCTTCAAAATATTTAATAGATGGGCTCCAGTCAGCCCAGAGAAGGAAATATCAGGCTTGCCTATTGTCCTTTAACTCCAGCAAGAAATGGACGTCACATGATCACAGGGAATCTTTAGTGCATGAGAAGAATGTTTTTAGTGGTTAGAAGAATTTAAAAGGAAGGCAGGAGGACAGGAAGGAAAAAAGGAAAGAAGGAGAGGAAGAGAGGGAGGGCAGGGTAACTGACTTCCACACCTTGCCAATCACTAATGCTAAAGCCTTGGAAAATTCAGTCCCTTTCTCTGGTCTCAGTTTATCAGTGAAGACATTATGGATTTAAAATTTGCTGCCTCTAGTACTATAAACTTCTGGATGTCTCATTTTAGAGCAAAATCCCCATAATGCCTACTATGGTGCTGGTGTCTCACTAACTGAGATGATAGATAGAGAGTTTCAACATCCTCTGTGATATGAATCTATTTTATATTCCTCTAAGATGTCTGAAACTGTCTCATAGTCATATAGGTGTCCCTTTAAGCCCCACATTTTCTTATACTTGTCCCCTTCCTTCTTCCTCTCCCTCAGTCCTGGCAACACTCTCCCTGTAAATCCCAGCTCTTAACTGACTTCTTTCAGGAGGCCAAGTTGGGTTTTCCCCAGCCCACCCTGTCACTAAGGGCTTTCCCTGCTTGGTCTTTTGTTCTTAGTTATCATCACTTACATACATTATATTTTTATTTATTTATTGTTTACTCTCAAGATTAAAATATGAGCTCCAAGAAGACAGAGATATTTGGATTGCTCACTGCTGTGTTATAATGCCTAAACAGAATCTAATACATAGTAACTTAATAAATACTAAATGAATGAGTGTTTAGGAGGTGACTATTCTCCATGGGAGCTCAATGCTTTTTAGAGACATCACAGACACATGCAGGAAGATTAGCTTCAAAACTGTGATAAGACTTCACTATGTGCTTACTAAGAATATAAAAACATTTCGGGCTGAAAATTGAAGAGAGAAGGCTATTCTATGACTTATTTTTGCCCTAAGAGTTCCTATAATTGAGGACAGAAGTTGTATTTGCCTGCCCATTCCTATTTGCTGTCTGTCTCTATGTCCTATATATTGTAGTTTTATTTAATATGAATACTTAAGATAGAACGTTTGTGGAAACAGAATCCTTAATGCTTAAGGGGTTCCAAACAAAGACTTATGAATAAATGGCTATTATAGTTATGGCAACAAAAAGACTAAGAGGTTGCATGCTCCACAGCCCACTGAGAAGGACCACCATTTTCTAGGCAGTTCTGGTGAGAAGGGAGTAATTTGTTCACTTGAAAGGGCAACAGTGGTCTTGGGTCTGATAGAAAAGAGGCAAGGTCTTCACAACTGTGATGCACTGGACATGATGCTGGGGAACTAAATTAATTTCCTCTAACCTTTGCCACTCTTGGATGGTAGAGAACTACAAGTCCTGTAAGATCAGCGGTGTTCGGAAGCAGAGGAGAGCGAAATTGTCTTGTTCATGATAACAGGAGGAAGCTATACTGCTGGGAGATAAGAAACTGGGCATTCTTTGTGGAAATCTGGAGGAAGTGACAAATGATTATCAGAAAAGCACATCAGTATTGTTGTAGAGAATTGAAAGACAGGTACACTAAGATGTCAAGACAGCAGTTTTGAAGTCCTTGGGGCCCCTTGTAATATAGAGAAGGGCACAGATATATTTCCTCCAAGTAAGCCAATCAAAAGCACATTCCTATAACACAATGTAAAGGGAAAAGAGCACTGACTACCAGCTGAATTTATTGTCATATATCCCAGTTGAGTTTGAAATATTTATGGGCATAGGATCTATAAAAATGCATTTATCTTGTAATCCCAGCACTTAGGGAGGCTGAGACAGGAGAATCGCGAGTTCAAAGCCAGCCTCAGCAATGGCGAGGCGCTAAGCAACTCAGTGAGACCCTGTCTCTACATAAAACACAAAATAGGGCTGGGGATGTGGCTCAGTGGTTGAGTGCCCCTGAGTTCAATCTCTAGTACTAGAAAAAAAAATGCATTTATATAGTTTTCCCATTAAAACATAGGAAATGATCCAGTGGCCTTTGGAGTTACTTCCCACTTCACAAATCCCCTTTTAAATCAACACTGAATTGTGGGGATTCTGGACTTGCAGGTTTCACTGACCCAGGGAAGTGGTGAGCCCAAAGAGGGAGGCCCAGCTGGACTCCAAATTGAATGAGATTCAGTCAGCAGGGGTTGCTCACCACTGCCCAGCACTGAGATTTTCTGCTTATTTGTTTCAGTGTACACAGCGCCATTCACCTGTATCTCTCTCTTGAAGGCCTACTCAAGGCAGCTTTCTCAAGATGACCAACCTTTAGCAACTGGCACGCAAGCCTGTGTAAAACTTGACATGACAGCAAGAGGCTACCTTTCTTGTCATTATGTCTCACTCTTTCTCATCTTCCCCTAAACCCTACCTCATGGCATGGGAGTGCTTTTCAAATGAAGGTGGCTCAGTCAATGCTGTACCTGCAGAGAAGCAAGAATCCTCTGGTGCTAGAAAATGATCCTCGGCTGATGTGTGTCATAGGACAGGTGCTCCTGACTTTCCTCCTGGTCTCAGATCCTAAGTATACCTGCTGCCTCCCTCGTAGGGAAGAAGACAGAGGCTTGGGTATTATCTTTCCAATCCTTTGTTGGTACAGCATAAAGATCCCTCAAGTCTGATGAAATTTATCAAGTTTAAGCCAACAAATTCTTCTATCTTCAGAAACTAGTTTCCATTCCAAGTTTTCATTTATTTTGATTATTCTAAGAATAGTCAAAAGTTCTATCACCTTCTTTGATCTGGATTATACTATATTTTTGCATATAGCCTCCTCTACGAGGGTAGAAATTGGAGATGTCTTTTCTTGCACTTCCCCACTAACCCAGGAAGCCCCATGCTGGTCCTATTATTTCTTGCTTGAATTACTCTAGTCCTATCCTTTGCCTCTGCTGTCATGTCCAGTGCTTTTCCTCTGCACTTCCCTCTATCTCTCTAGAGGTTCGTTGCCTGAATCCTTCTCCACAATCTGTCTAGAGTTCTGGAATCTGACTACAACCAACCAGGGTAAGAGAGAATGCTCCCTGTTCTGAGCATACTGTAGTTAAAGTGCAAACTGTAGCACTCAGAATGGAGGCAAGCCGAGAAATCGCCTCTACTGGTTTGAGATTTGGGAGCCCTTTAAGAGCTGTGAACTTGCAACAAAAAATTATCAAAAGCAGAAACTGCAGCAGAAAGCCTTTAGGGGTATGTCACTATTGTTGAACTGAGGACACCACCAACTTTCAGTTTCTATTCGCCATGGGGACTCACAATAGCTGATATGCGTGGAATGCCTAATATTTATCGGTATCTGTCCTGAACTACTTCACTTGATCTTGACAAACACTTTGGGGTTAATCATCATCACTTGTAACTCAGAGAGACACGTGTCTTTTCCGAGGTCACATATTTAGGAGGAACTTGTAGTGCTGAGATTTAGACTCAAGTTGATCCTACTCCATGCTGTACAAAATCTTTCCACTAATTATAGAATAAGAAAATAGTCTAATGTCACCATCGAAGTGTCAGTGGTGAATGTAATCTGGGACAAAGGAAAGGAGAAACTGTTTTAGTAAATTCTCTATTTTACATGGCTGTGTAAACTCTCCATCTTATAGTCTTGTACAGAAGAGGCAGCATAAACCCAATGTAATTGGTACTTGGCTTTGTGATAATCTTGGTGAAGGAAGTGTTACTTGCTTTGTGTGCGTTATGAGTATAGTTTTTCCTCTTGACTCCCACTAGATGCTTATGAAACAGCTTATCGGCAAGGACCCAATTAGGTTCTACTTGTAAGGAGAAATTCTAGAATTCTACGTTGCTTTCAGATATTTTTTTCCACTGAGGCATATCCCTAGTCCTTTTTATTTTTTACTTGAGACAGAGTTTTGCTGAGTTGCTTAGGGCCTTGCTAAGTTGCTGAGGCTGCCTTTGAACTTGTGATCCTCCTCAGTCTCCCATGTTGCTGGGATTACAGGTGTGCACTACTGTGCCCCACTGCTTTCCTATTGTGGCAGTCAGAACATTTCTCAATGGTCATGTGTTGGCACTGAACAATCAGAGCTGACAACTGTCACAGCCCTATAGCTGGGCTCTGTAAGTGACTGACTAATGTGGCACTGAGTTTTGGGAACTAGGCTGGGAAATCTTTTGGGAAGAAATGGGATAATCAGGTTGGTAATGAGCACTCAGAAGTCTTGGAGCAGGGGATATTTATCATAATTTGCTATGGACACATTTTAATATTTCAACACGCATGGACCTACCAATTTGTATCTGCCGAATGTCAGTTCTGCTGATGGGTGCTTCAGAATGGGGCTTTCTTTGAGATCCAGTAAGAATAGCCAATGCTGCTTTTTCTTTAAAGTTGAGTTTATTTTAGAAACTCATAAGAAAAACTATAGAAAGAACTTGGGTCTTGGAGTCAGAGTAAGGTGGGGACAATAGTTCTGTCTTCTTACACATATTTGTGCTTGATAAAATTATTAGTCCCCTCTATACTTAAGCTTTTCATACATAAAACCGAAAATGTGCAATGTTTTGGTTATTGGAGGTTTAAATCAGGTAATATATAACAAATGATTGCTATGAATATTGTTAATCTGCCTTCACCTAAGATGTCGCTAAAGTTGGGACATTTTTAGAGAGAAGGAAATAAGGAAATGGGAAGAATGGGTAGTAAAGTGTATCTAATCCACAAGGTTCAAGAGGAGCAGGCAGAGACAAGAATGAGCCGTGAAAAATCCCTCGTTCTTATCTAATGCCAAAGGGATCGGAGAGATCATCTCCGATTGCTCACTCATTTTGTAGAAGAGGAAACTGGAGAGAGAGGCAGAGACAGAGAGAAGACTTATCTGGAGTCACAAAGTGTAAATGGTTGTAAGTGGGATTCAAACTCACAAGTTCTGCAGCCCAGGCTCATGCGCTCTCCCTTTGCATCGCACAGCCGCCTTTGTGCCCCTCTTGGTCCCGAAGGCCCAGGCCTAGGTGGGGCCTCTAGTGCTTTGAGCCCCAGTCCAGGGACCTGGATTGTCTAGGCCTCCCTCCTCCCCTGACTGCATTCTATCAAGGCCCCAAGCAGAGCCTGCGCATTGGCCCTGAGAGTGAGAACATGCGTAGGAAGAGAGAAAAAAGGAAGTGGAGTTTCCATGATGGCCAGAAGACCTTCGGCATCCACAGCCGAGACACACTTCTGTACTGTAGAGGGCTGTGGGGAATCCCAGAACGGCTGATGTTTCTGTTTGTGGTCAGGACAATCTCCACCTGGAGCCAGGTTGGCTGTCCCCAGTCTACATGCCCCGATCTGCATCAGGCTCTCGCATCCTTTCATTGATGAGAAACATCTTCTTGGCTTCTAACCCTCTTCTGTGTCACTTTAATTTCAAAGGTCATCAGAATGAAACTTACCTGAGTATAGCACTTGAGTATTCCGAGACTTCTGCGGACTAAAGGAGCACTTTCGTCTAATTCAGGGGAAAAGGAGGATGTTATTTGGTAAAGAGTAAAAAGAACAATGCCAACTAATCAATACAACTCATTTCCCTCCTTCCCACAAATTATTTTAGCTGAATAAATATCGAAGGAAAGTCTCTTTCTCTCCTTCTCTTTCTTCCTTATTTCCATTTTCAGAATGTGGGTGTGTTTTATGGAGGGTTATAAACCACTACAGGAAATATTAAGGCTCTGTATTTGGGAAAAGTAATCCTGTGCTTTGAGGGAGAAAGCCACCATTTTTTCCCCCCATCTGGATGGGCTAAAAAGACACCTACAAGAAGAAACAGCAGTTCGTCTGGGCTGGTTTCCAGATGGTTTTGTCCAGAGAAAGTAGGAAGAATGCACAGATTTCTTGACCACTGAATTAGCTCTATGAATTTATGTCATTAATTCAGCCTCATCTTTTTGGTAATGAAGCTCTTACCTTCATATATTCATTTTTATTCTTCCCGGTTTTTATTTTTTTCCCCCTTCATAGCTATACGTGCTTTTCTTTTAAACCCTTGGATTGTTGGGCTGATCTTTATTCTTAACCCAAATATGTATTCCATTCGTTCTGCATTAGACCTGCGTGGGGCAAGGCAGAGTGCTGTGGGTACTGGGTTAGCCACTTTGGCCTTGTCTCTTAGGTGGAAAACAGAATAGCTGTCACTTTTCAAGTGGAAATGCATATTTGATTTTTTTACCTTTATTGTAGTCTAGAGTGAAGCTTATGGTCATGACATGGGCTGAGACCAAACCTTTTCTGTGTAGTTTATTAGAATCTGAATCATCAACCTTGAACTGGAAATAACTGTTGGGTCTCTGTGGCCACAGATTACGCCTAATCTCAGGATTCCATCTTAACTACCAGAGGATCAAAGGAGTTATGAGAATGTGTTATTATTATGGTGGTAAATAGTCTCTAAACTGCCTGGGGTGCCTGTGAATAAGAAATCATGTGTTAGATCCCACGTTTTGTTGAATCTTCAGTTTGTTATCTCTCCTAATCTCAGTAGAGACAGGCTTCCTCCTGGATTCCTCCTTCCCGTTAATGCTTCATGTTATAGGAGAAATCAGATCTGTGGCTCTAACCACTCAGGCTGAGCAACTGCTGAGCTGAAGCCTAGACACACAAGTCATAAGCCTCCAACCTCCGGCTGCCCATCCTAGGCACTGCCCTGAATTGTTTAGGAATTGTTGCCCCTCTATCTGGGCTATCTGTGGTAGACAGTCACTAGTGCTTTTCTGGACGTCTCTTCTAAACCCTCTTCATCCTATCAAACTGCCTTCTATGGACTCTGTTATCTTGTCCGTGCTCTGCTCTGAGACCAACCTCTTCTACTTACTGGAGAGCTGGGTGGCACTGCAGGTTGTGGGAAAACCCCAGTGTAGAGGATCTTTCCACTCCTCCACCCTACCAAAGGTCACGTAGATGGTGACATGCTCAGCCTGGCTTCCACTGAGACAGGTGGTGTTGGAGGTCACCCGCTACCCCAGCATTATGGAGGTCATAAAGAGGCCAACATATCCATCTCTGAGATGTGGAGTCGGTCAACAAATCCAGACCGGACATTAACTATCTTGAGCTCCCAGTTCATTTGGCCCGGCATCGTGTAAATCCTCCTGATGTATCTTGCTGTAGTTTATCCCTGCAGCAACTTTCTTATGCAGCATCTGAAGAAAGAGGTCTCACCATGGAAGACAGAGTTGAGTCAGGCTAGGTGTTCCCAATAGTCAGAGTTATGGACACCAGAACAGGACCCGCAGTGAGACTGGGAGATGTCTCCTGGGGAACTTTTCAAATTTGGAATTAGACTGAAATGACCATGAAAGTAAATTTAGCAAGATGCAGAGAGGAACTCAGATGAGAAAGATGAAAAATAGCCACATATTAAGTCAGGCCATCAAAGAAACCCATGTCCTGGGACCTCAGATGATTAACCTCTCTGGTAATAGGGAAGAGGAGGATAAAAGTGACAGGACCTCATCGATCCTACAGCATGAAAATGATTGCAGGTTTGAAGCCAGGGAGGTGGGAAATTGTCTCCTTGCTTTTCCCTTTTCTTGGTAGCCTGATTTTTCTCTGACCTGTTTCAATCTCCTACTATCATGATAGATTAGTGCACCTTAAAATTGAGGTTAACGCTGTACTTACCCCTCTGCTGGTAGAGAGCGGAGTTTGAGGCAAAGCAGTTCTCACAGCTGGGCCGAGCGCTCCCCAGGTGTGGGAACCGAGGTGAGGCCCCCAAAAGAGTCTCATTTTGTGCTTTCTCTCTGTTGTCATTCAACTACTGCTGCCAGCTCAAAAGGGGAAGCGGAAATGAGAAAACAAAACTGCACAGCATCGCGCAGTGCCCGCCTCCTACCCCAGCCACATCCTTTGCTTTTTGGCTCAAGAACCCTTCCTCTCGCCAAGACAATGCAAAGTCTTTTCCTGTTAAAGAAAAGGTACAGGCCATGGAAAGGGGTGAGCTCAAGCCCACGGCTGCCCCCAGGTGTAGACGAGTCTAAAATGAGAACTTTCTCAAAAATTGTCTCGGAGAGGATGCTTACTGCTGCAGCTGGGCCAAAGCCTATCTGTTTTTGTAACTCCTTCAAAATTCCCCAGAAGCTTGTTTTCCAATTCTATGTACCATTATAAGAAAATTTTTCGGTGCTGATTTGTTAACACTTTATTTTCATGATTAAACTCATTTTAAAGTTTTGCCATTTATTTATTTGCTTATTTGTTTGTTTATTTATTTATTTAGTAAATGACTACTTTCCCAAGGAATTTTGAAAGCTGAGCTTTGAAAATTGCATGCCAGGGATGTCTTCAGTTTCTTGGCTTTCAGTTCCAGGAGACCTAAGTGAACTCTAAAAGTTCTCCCATCTTCGCTTTCACCGTTGGGTGATTAGTGCTGTCATCCAGGGCTCCCCGACTTCTCCGGTGATTCTGAATGTGCCTTCCTCTTTGTTGGTTTGATGTTGTCCCATTTCAGATAGCTTTTATCTCTTTCCTACCTTTATTCGATTTCTTTCTTTGCATTATTTGTGTACAAGTATTTATCACAAAATGTATTGGACAAGGCACTCCTTCAATATGCTAAATGGGACTGCTTTTCTCTTGTTCATTCTTTTCTTTCTTTTTCCTAGTTGGATCTCTTTTTCACCTTGTCCCCAAATCCAGTCACCAATAGGACAACCCTGTTGAATATCCACAGATAGTTCTAATATGGTAGAAAAAAGTCTAAATAAAATTTCTGCTCAGCAAATTAAGTTCTATAGCTATTATTTTCTGAAGTATAATATAGGAAAATGATAATTATATTCTCTCTGTTTCTTTCTCTTTCAAACTCACCTGTCCCCTGACTACATTCCTTATATATCAGAATTAAAATGTCTAAAAAATTTTGTAGTATATAGTAGATGCTGAATAAATACAAATCTTTTTTACTATTTTTTATGTAAAAATTAACTTAAAAACTAAACTAATGGAACTCTTAAAATTCTTCTTAACCTTAAGTTTCTGAAATTCAATGTTGTTGTTGTTGTTGTTTTGTACTGGGGATTGAACCACTGAGCCACATCCCAGCCCTTTTGTATTTCATATTTTATTTAAAGACAGGATCTTGCTGAGTTGCTTAGGGTCTTGCTAAGATGCTGAGGTTGGCTTTGAACTCACCATCCTCCTGCCTTAGCCTCTTGAGCTGCTGGGATTACAGGCATGTGCCACTGTGCTTGGCTCAGTATTATTTTATTTTAATGGTTGTTTTTGATGGGTTTTGAATATGGAGAGTACCACCTCTAGGGTTAGGAGTATGAAAGGAATTTTCATTTTTATACTCATGGAAGCTGATACTGATATTTAATGCCTGCAGACTAAAGGTGCTGAATGTATTTTAAAGAATGGAGTCATACAGCACAAGGAGTAATTGTCCTGATCAAAATGTCAATGTTTTGTTAACACTGATAATTTCATGGTTAGGAGAACAGGCTCTGGAGTTAAACTGGCTCTGAGTGGTTCTGTAATCTTGGACAAATAACATCTCCAGGTCTCAGTGTTCCTGGCTGCAAAATGGGAAGAATCATCCTAAAAGAGTGGTTTCAAGGCTATAGGAATAAAGGACTATAGACTACTTAGTTCAGTCTTGTTTCAAAGAAAATGCTCAAATCACAGCTATTTTTTAAGACTCTTGAAACACAATTTTTTTTTTTGGTGCTGAGGATTGAACCCAGGGCCTTACACATGCTAGATAAGCACTCTACCACTGAGTTATACCCCTAGTCCATTTTTAATTTTGACACAGAATCTTACCAAATTGCCTAGGCTGGCCTCAAACTTGCAATCCTCCTGCCTCAGCCCCCTGACTAGCTGGGATTACAGGCACAATCAGTCCCAGCTAAAATATGTTTTTCAATTTATCCAGCAATGCTGTATATATCATATTAAAGAAACTATTTCACCAGCAATGTCTAGAAATATTTTGTTAATAAGAAATAAAATTGCTATTTACTATTTTTTAAAAAAGAAATAAATTCTATAAGTAGTGGCTATTGTAAAGATCACATGACCAGGAGAAGATGAATTAAGCCACTCGGCAAGGCTTTATTGGAATGCGCGCCCTTGGACCAAATACTCCGTCCATCAGAGCGTGTCGAGATAAGGGCGCTGGATCTTTCGTGCATAGAGAATTTCAAGAAAACCCAGTCAGGAAGGAGAGGGCTTGGGAATAGGAAGAGAAGGCCAGAGTCCTTCCTGATGGCAGGAAAACTCGCTGATTGACAGGAGGCGTGTCCACTAGTGACGTCACATGTGGCTTGCAGCAGCTCCGCTGACCAGTTTCCTTAATTGGGCATCTTAGACCCTGACCAGACCTAACAGCTATAACACAAGGATGGAGACTATGATTCTGAGGTAGAGATGAAGTCCTAGGGTATTCCTCTGTTTTGCTTTTCTTCTTCCATTGTGTAAGCTCTCTCTTCTTCATTTGCCTTTCCTCCGTCCTTTGAAAACATTAAGCATCTCCCTAGCTTTCACATCATGAACTTTTATGATCATCGTGTTCATGTGCTTCATGAAAACATAACCACCTGTCTCTTTTGTACTAGGTGCACTTCAGGATTTCAGAAGATTTTTATGTGATGTTACTTAATTTTTCCCCTTTGTTAAAAAATACAAAATCCTATACTAACTAAGATAACAAATGATCTCTATTATCTATGTGATTCAGTAGTTCACAGAGGTCCATTGCTCTGGGCCTGAGGTGAGGTAGAACATCATGGTGGAAGGGTGTGGCAGAGGGACGTTCAGTTTATAGCAGCCAGGAAGCAGAGAAAGAGTGAGTGAGTATGTGCAGGCCCTAGAGAAGCCAGGGACAAGATAAAATCCCCAAGGGAATTCCCCCAGTGACCTACTTCCTCCAGCCACACCCAAACTGCCAACAGTTACCACCTAGTAATAGATTCAAATTATTAATCCATCAAATAAATTACTCCTTTGACGAGGTTATAGCTCTGTAATCATTTCACTTCTGAACATTCCTGCATTGTCTAACACATGAGCTTTTAAGGGGACTCCTCATATGCAAGCTATAACAGAAATCACTATAAAAGTAATAGTAATTATAATAAAAGACTCTTGCTCATTGCAAAGCCAAATAAAAATTATCCTTCAGACTTGCAACCTGAGAATTCTAAGTCAGAACAGTTTCTGAACACTGATGTGCCCATCAAACAGATGGACGGGGTTGGGTACAGTTTTGAAGCGGCAGAACGGGAGCTCAGCTGGCAGGTTGCCCAGACCTGGGGCAGAGCCAGGACAGCTGCCCACAAAGGCTGTCCCAGGATAGAGAGGCTGCGGCGTGGAGCCTCTGCTCTGCTGAGCAGCTGGGCCCCTCTGAGCAGGCCCAGATGCAGGTCATCTGTTCCCATTCAGCTCTCAGATTCTGGAGTTTGAAAATGCCCATTTTGAAAAAAGGACTCTGTTCTTTCAAACTGCTGATGTGGGATTTTTAGTGAATCTGTCTCCTCCCCATACCAAAGGCTTGAACGTGGGGAGTGGGTAGAGTCCTAGGGGAGAAAGAAAGAGTTCGACTCATCAAAGTTTTCTTGAATGTTCCCTTGGCAGAGAAGGGACTGTTCAGGTCATCTTGTCCTTCTCTCTGGTTCTATGTTCTGGGTATAAAGGATCCCAAGAATTAGGATTCTCTCACTTTCCTACACATCCTTTCTCTCCAAGCAACCTCTCAATGCAGGAAAGTTTTCCCTTCTGCCGGGCTGTATTTTCCCCATTTGTAATTCCAGCAGAACTCAAGAGCAATCTGCCTAAGTTCCCACAAGGGCATTCTTTCAGAGATTTGGGTTTTGATTCACTTGTTTTAGTCTGCTTCTTCACTGCTCTGACTAAAAGACTCAACAAGAACAATTTTAGAGGAGGAAAAGTTTATTTTGGGGCTTACCATTTCAGAAATCTCAGTCCTTAGACAGCTGCTCCATTCCTGGGGCTCGAAGTGAGGCAGGACATCATGGTGGAAGAGTGTGGTGGAGGAAAGCTGTCCAGGATATAACATCAGGAATAGGAGAGAGTGCTCCTCTCAGCAAGGACAAAATATATACCCCAAGGGTAGGCCCTCGGGGATCCTCCTCCTCCAGCCACACCATACCTGCCTGCAGTACAACCCAGTTAATCCTGTCAGGGATGAACACACTGATTGGGTTAAGACTCTTATAACCCAATTGTTTCACCTCTAAAATCTTCTTTCATTGTCTCACACATGAGCTTTTGGGGGACTCCACATATCTAAACCATAACATCACTCAAACTGTGTTCTACCAGGTACCTTCTAAGTGCCAGGTGCAGTGTGGGCATGTGTGCATGTGCGTGTGTGTGTGCGTGTGTGTGGTGTTGTAGTGGATGTAAAGAGAGACAATACAAAATGCTATTCCTTAGACAGATTTTTCTTTTTTCTTTAGCATACATAAATAATTTTGAGAAATGTAGGATTAATAAGAGACGAACTTGTTTCTTTACAGCACTATTTCTGGAAGATAATATGAATTTTGATAGTCCTAGAATAAGAGAGTATTATATTTTGCAAATTTTTTTTTTTTTTTTTTAGGTGTATCCTAAAAAAGTGACTTGGGGAAAACTGTCCTCTTCTATACCCACTTCAGTTCTGTCTTCTCTAGATTAAATAATGGCACTCAAATCTTTCACCCTACTCAGATGACTGTGAACACACATCAATCTCCACCTTTCTTCTGATCAAGGTGGTTTAAATCAGAGGCAAAGGACTTGTAGAGATCTCTAGTACTTTTCAGTGTGGGTGCTCAGTGTTTTATAAGCTCACAAGGAAGGTGGAGCCTGGGGTCTAAGTACCGAGCGGAGGATTTAGTAGGATGGGAGTTAGAGGCCCTTAGGGAATAGGAAGAAATCCATCTAGTACCACCCCATGTACTTGAGGAATAAGAAATGTGGACTAGTTCTCAGCTCAATCTTTCTACCTAGAAAAAAAAGGCGACTTCCAGCAGGGTTTCTGTCTAAACCCAGGACCTGGTGCAAAGTAAACACTGATAGCAGTGATAGAGTTGGTGATAGGAAATGAGAGAGGACTGAAAAGTAGTCAGAATTTTGAGGTGAAAGAGCATTTAAAGTGGGTTGGACCTTTGTCTTAGTCTATTTGGGCTGATGTAACAAAAATACAATAAATGGGGTGGTTTATAAACAGCAGAAAACTGTCACAGTTCTGGAAGCTGGGGAGTCCAAGATCAAGGTGCAGTGTCTGGTAAGGGCTGAAGAGAGAGCTAGCTTTCTGGAGAGTCTTTCATGGGGATGCTAACTCCATCACAAGGGCTCTGTGCTCATGACCTAATCATCTCCCAAGGCCCCCATTTCTTATTCCCATCATCTTGGGGGTTAGGGTTTCAACATATGAATGGGGCTGAAGGGCATAAACATTCAGATCACAGCCACCTACGGGAAACTATGGAGATAGTGTGGGAGGATTAGTGACTTCATGGATTTGAGGAACTTTTGAGAATGGAGGGGCTATGGGATAGGAAAAGGAGGTATCTAGAGTACTGCATCCCCTGGGATTGGTCAGGGATCCTGCCGAGGTCAGAATCCTTCCAGGATGAGTCAGGAAAAGTCCACCGATTGGTAGGAAGCGCCATTACTGCTTACATATGAGTGTCTGGTAGGCTGTTCCTTTGCGCATGCGGGCTGCTTGATGCTTCATTCCCCGCAGCTGCTCCAAACTGACACCCTACACCCGCTGCAGCTGCGCGGAATCCACCATGCTGCATGTCCTGCGTCTGCTGCTGCCGCGTGGAGCTCGCCCCGTTGTATGCTCAGTGTCCGCCTTGTGAGAAGAAATGCGAGATTTCGAGCCTACCTAACATTCCGGCCTTTTTGATGATATAGGATGATGGATTCAATCTGGCTACTA
>CM053403.1:56023263-56099375 GCA_028644305.1 Xerus rutilus | reverse complement strand
CTGGGTAGGGAGCGGGAAGACTGAACGGTGGCCACCTGGGTGGCTCTGAGAATGAGGAAGGAGATACAGAAGAGCAAATGGGAAAGGGGCTTGGGATTTTCCCTAGCGAGAAGAACTTGAGAGGATAGAACAGGTGGAAAAGAGGGTAGGGGCGAGAGCGTACTTCCCAACAAAGCCTTGATATAAGGAATTTATGTCCATTTCCCCTCCGGCAACAGAGACTGCCAAATCAGTGAGGATTTCAAAATCAAAAATTCCTTCTGGGGGCCATTTTGACCCATTATCCAGGCCATACTAGGGCCAGGCTAAAGTACGGCATGGGTCTGGAGTGAGTCCTAATTTAGGGAACAGACAACCCAACGGAGTTTTGGGGTCTAGAGAGGACTCAGTATTTCCCATGAACTCCTTTAGGCCCAGCACTGTAAAGTCTTGGAAAATGATAGGCATTGAAAGGGAGAACAGCACGCAGAACCTGGGAGCTGTTGTAGATATGGTATCAGAGAAAAAGGAGAGTGAGTGTGGGGTTGAACTGAGGGGCAGAGCCTGAGCCCTTGGAAGATGGAGACCAGGAGGAGAGCACAGGTTGGAGGAAGCCTCAGCTTTCTTCTAAGCCAAGATTCTTCTCTCTTATTTTCAAAAAAGAAACTCTGAAACTCTTAGGCCCCTCCACCAGAGCTGGACTAGCTCTCCCCCGCTGCAGGGGCCTGGAGATTCTGGTGGGCAAAGGGACATAGATAGGAGCAGGAGAGAGCATGGGCAGAACTCAGTGAGGGAGGGAGAAAAGACACTCGGGCTTCTGCAAAGACCTTCAGCATTTCCTGAGTTATGTCGGTTGATCACAGGAAGTGGGACAGCCCAGACCTGATCAGAGGGATAACTGCAGGAGGGCGCTCCAAGGAGAGTTCTTTTTGTCAAGCTTTGAGAAAGAGGAGGAGGAAAAGGTGGAGGCGGAGAGGAAAGAAACCACATCTGAGAGGAAGCACACAGAACGGGTCTGAAAGGAGGTGATTTGCAAATAAGAAAAAGTGAAAGTGAAGGGCAACCACCCACTCAAACAGCAAAAGTCACCCCATAGAGGAGACTTCCCATCTTTCTCAGGCACCTGTCCCTGCCACAACCAACTGCCTTGTGGCACAGCTTGCCCTGCCCACCTTAGAAGAGAGGGCGGATGTGAATGGGACTTAAACTACTTAAAGCATCCTACAACTATGTACTGGTTCTTCTATGCTCATATTGAATTTATTTCTTCTGACGTATGTATGGTACAGGGGTGAGGAGTAAAACAGCTTCCCTTCAGGCCCTGCTCTTCTGGATTTCAGAATCCTCAATTGTAAAATGATGATATGAAAGTAAATGGTCTTCCGGGTTTTTTTAAAAAGTATATTTTGTTTTCAGTAATACTTTGTCATTTATGAAGTGAATACTCTGTGAAAAATAATTAGCATATGTTGTCTTGAATTCTTAAAATAATATGGAAAGTGTGTATTGTGGTCGACAGATGAATTAAATGAACCTCTGGGCCTCAGTTTCTGACTTTTCCCATCCTGCAAACTGCTCAAAAACTCTAGACTGATGTGCACCTATAGACCACCAGGTGGCAGCCTATACCCACTTTTTGAACTCGATTCACAGATGAGAAATCAGACTGTTCCATAAAGCAGAAAGTTGATGGAATCCTGAGAATTCACCAGTTATGGAGCATATGAGCAACTCCTCTTTATCTGATTGATATTGCAGGTGGTTGCACGGACTTGGAGGCTAAATGGGCAATTGATAACTTTTTTCCTTAAATGATTCATTTTAAATTTAAAGATGTAGGATTTCAAAAGACTAAGGAGCAAAAAGAAGACTGTCTTCTAAGGGATCTAAGATGGGAAATTATGGGGTGTGTTCTGGAAAAAATTGAGTAAGGCAATGTGACTATAATGTGAGTTATATAATGGCAGGAAAGGGGGGCACCTAGGATTATTAATGTAAGTTAAGTTTAGATCTAAGAAATACTTGAATGCCATATTTCAGGATTTGAACTTCATTTGAATTTTTAAATATTTATTTTGAAATAATTTCAGACTTACAGAAAAGTTGTAACAGAAGTAAATATGATTTCTGTACACTTGTCTCTCCAATTTATAATTGTTAATATTTTGCTTTACCATGTTCTTTTTCCTGAACCTTTTGAGAATATATTACAGATATTATATCTCTTTACTGCTTATCTAAAAACAAGAATGATGATTTTCATAACTATACTATAATTATCAAAATCGGGAAATTTAACATTTATACAACACTATTATCCAATTTTACTCACATTTTATTATTTTCCTAGTAATGTGGAGACTCACACATTTTATATAGTTTTCATTTTTCTTTTGTCTCCTTCAATCTGGAATAGTTTCTCAGTGTTCCTTTTTTTCATGACACTAATATTTTTGAAGAGAATAGTGCTGCTATTCTGTCGTGTCCCTCAGTGTGCTTTGTCTGCTGTTTGTGTGATCAAATTTGGATGGTGACTGTGTTGGGATTGCTATATGTGATGCTGTATCCTGATCAGTGCATCACATCAGGAAACACATGGCAAAGGTTTCTCACTATTGAAACATAACATGGTGTTCCTTCTTTTCACTGTAAAGTTGTAATTTCCCTTTTTAAATTATTAAGTACTTTAAAACATTTTAGAACTATAGGAATACCTTATTCCTTATCTAACTTTGAACTTGCAGTATATAGTTGGAGTATTTTATTTTCTTAACAATGGGGAGTCATCAAAAATATGTTGAACTGAGCAGAATAAAATCAGAGCATGTTTAGAAAGAGCACTCTGGCTAGGTGCAGTGGCACAAACCTGTAGTCCCAGGTAGATTTGAGAGGCTGAGGCAGGAGGATCACAGGTTTGAGGTCAGCCTCAGCAACTTAGTGAGGCTCTAAACAACTTAGACCCTGTCTCAAAATAAAAAATAAAATGGGTTGGGGATGTGGCTTATTGGTAAAGTGCCCTTAGGTTCAATCTCCAGTTTATTATCCAAAAAAACAAAGCACGTTAGAGACTCTGTGTGTGTGATTTTACCATCTTTAACTCTTATATGTCACTCTTCCTTCTGCCCCAGAGGCTAGTCCTGGAGTACTAACTTGCTGCAGAATTTCTTTTAAATTTGAGTTTAACACATAACAATCTTGGTAGATTAGAGGGGGAAAAGATGGTCTTTTTCCAGGCTGATGCAGTCCAGTCTCGGTCAGACATTTTGGTTGTGTTTGCTCCCTTGGTCAGCTACCTTGTGCCAGGCCCAGCCAGCCCAGCCATAGGCATGGACACTTGCTGCTTTCAATTGGATTTGGGAAATTTTAGAATCTGGAAGAGAACATTTACTGAGCTTGGACTGCCTCTGTTTTAGTCAGGTTTTTTTTTTTTTTTTTGCTGTTGTGACCAAAAAACCTGACAAGAGCAATATGGAAAAGAAAAAGTTTATTTGGAGCTTACTGTTTCAGAGGTCTTGGTCTATAGATGGCCAACTCCATTGCTCTGGGCCTGATGTGAGACAGACCATCATGGCAGAAGGATGTGGCGGAGGAAGGCGGCTCAGGACATGGCAACAAGGAGGACAAAATACCCCAAAGGCATGCCCCCAGTGACCTACCTCCTCCAGCCACACTCTACCTGCCTGTAGTTACTGTCCAGTTAATCCCTATCAGTGGGTTAATGCACTGTTTATGTTCAGGCTGTCACAGCCCAATCATTTTGTCTCTGAACTTTCTTGCGTTGTCTCACATACGAACTTTTGGGGAACACCTAATATCTAAATCATAACAGTCTCCCTACCTCCCTTCTTGCTGTTTTGTCATAAGCCTTCTCATTTAAATTTCAGCAGCAATTCTTTAAGACAGATACTAGCATTTCAGTTATACAGATGAAGAAACTGAGGTCCAACAGTTTTAGTGGAAGGATACAGGATTCTGAAACCTGTATCTTTTCTGCTGCAGTGCAACTCCATTGATTGCAATGACAACCCTGCCGTTGTCTCATAACTGACATACTCAGCTTTTTAATATACCATTTCCTGGTATTCTCACAGCAACCTGAGGGAAATACAGAGCAGGTGACATTTGAAGGTAAGTGCCCACACAGTTAGTAGGAAAACCAAGCCTTTTGTCTTTCAGTCAAAAGTTCTGAGCTTAGTATGTGCTCTGTTTTGAGGAGAGGGGAGAGGATTGTGGTGAGAGAGGGAGCAGAGATGCTGGATGTCAGGGGCAAGACCCGTGAAATCAAGATGCCTCTTCTGGCTGTGTGGACATGGGCTGTGGAGTTGCCCAATGGTGTCCACAGGCTTCAGGATACAGGACACATCTGCTCCCTGTTTGGTTTTTCTTGCCAGAACCCAGGAGATTGGCAGGGACCCTAGAGAAGACCCATTCCTGGTTGCAGGGCAGATGCCCAGCAGCTGAGCAAGCTGGACAGGCAGCAGGGAGGGCTGGCTCCTCAAGCTCCCTCCATTTTCAGAGACTTTGGGAGCATAGCCTCCTCCCTCTCTCCCTTGGGAGGAGCAAAGCTGGCTGGCCTTCCCTCTGAGTCCCAGCGGCTCTCAAGGCCTCAGGAGGTCTTCTGGGAAAAAGAGCTGAAGGAGTAACAGAATCTCAAAGTATAAAAGAAAAGGAGAAACTAGACTTCTCTGTTTTTTCTTTTCCTTTTTTTTAAAAAAATATTTTTTAGTTATACATGGACACAGTGTCTTTCTTTTGTTTATTTATTTTTATGTGATAACTGAGGATCGAACCCAGTACCTCACACGTGCGAGGCAAGCGCTCTGCCACTGAGCCACAACCTCAGCCCCTTCTTTTCCTTTTTTAAAACTTAATTTTATTTTGAGACAGTGTCTTGCTAAGTCAGAGGCTGGCCTCAAACTCTTGATTCTCCTGCCTCAGCCTCCCAAGTGTCTGGGATTACAGGTGCAGGCCTCCGCTACCAGCTTCCTCTATTTTTTCTCATGAACAGGCAGCTAGGGCAGGACAGATAATGATTTTGCAGGACCTTTCAGAAGAGGGGAAAGATTGAAAGTCACAGGAAAAATTAACTGTGAGGGTAAAGGGTAAAGAAAATGATCCCGAGCTGGGCACAGTGGCGCACGCCTGTAATCCCAGCACTTGGGGAGGCTGAGACAGGAGAATCACGAGTTCAAAGCCAGCTTCAGCAATGGAGAGTTGCTAAGCAACTCAGTGAGACCCTGTCTCTACATAAAACACAAAATAGGGCTGGCGGTGTGGCTCAGTGGTCGAGTGCCCCTGAGTTCAATCCCCTGGTACCAAAAAAAAAAAAGAAAGAAAATGATTCCCAGCATATCTCTGAATGCCTTCCTACTTTGTGCGGGATTCGTTTAGACTCAATGTAAAGAAAGAGTTCTATCTTTATTTTGTGTGTGTGGTACTGGGGGTTTAACCCAGTGGTGCTCTACCACTGAGCTATATCCCCAGACCATTTTATTTTGTTTTAGTTTTTTTTTTTTGAGGCAGAGTCTTGCTGAGTGGCCTAGGCTGGACTCAAACTTGTGATCCTCAGCCTCCTGCTAGGAGCTGGGATTACTCTTTCTTTACATTGAGTCTAAACCAATCCCACATGAAGTGGGAAGACATTCAGAGATATGTTGGGAATCATTTTCTTTTTTTTTTTTTTTGGTACTGGGGGATTAAACTCAGGGGTACTCGACCACTGAGACACACCCCCATCATGTGTGCCCCATCATGCCTGGTGCTGTTTCTGTCACTTCTTGGGATACATGAACTTGCAGGTCCGTGTGGATGTTGGAGGGAAGGGGGGTGGTGATGCCTAAAGGAGCAGAGTGCCTCCCAGGGAGGAAAGAGAATGGGTGGTTGATTTGAGTCCATGTGCTGTCATTAACTAGCTATTTGAGTCTGAGCAAGCTGCATAGCCATGAAGCCTTAGCCATCTGATATAACATGGGACAATGACAGTATCCATCTCAAAGTGATGTGTCAGTGAAACAAGGGATGTGTAAAGCTTAGCATATCCCCTAGTCTCTAGCACGTGTGCAAAGAATTCATTATCATCACACTTGTCACTTACACACAGCGCCAAGAGCCTTGGGATGAGGGAGAGGAGACCTGGCTTGCATTTGTTTCTTTTTTGATATCCAGCTTTCCCTGGCGAATGATATCCTCTCCTTCTCCTCCATAAGAGGAGAATTGTTTGAGATTCAAGTCTATTTGCAGTTCAGATACTAGCTCATACTTTGACTGAAGGTAAATGACTACCACTCTGGATCTCGGTTTCTCTACATGTAAATGGAGAAGGTAATACCTATTACTGATAACAGGCATTATTGAATAATAGGATGCTTAATAGCATGGTGTTTAGAGTCAGGCGGGCCTCGATTTGAATTATACTTTTCACACTTACTAACTGTATGACTGCGAAGGCATTTAATAAAATACCTCTGAATCTCAGTTTCCATAGTTGTTAAACAAAGGGGGAATTACAATACTTAATACCTTGTGTAGTTTTGTAAAGACTACTTAAGATAGTAAGGGTAAGCTGCTTAACCAGAGCTGGAAAAAGTAAGTGTGGGAAGTCAATTAGCAGCTGGTGGCTTTTCTGTATGAATGAAGCCACTTCAGGAGTGTTCTTTTAATCACAGTTCTACCTTAAACAAAAAGTAGATAATAGGTGTGCAAAGTTCAAACCCTTAATCTGTTTTCCCCATTTAGATTGATCCACCAGAAGAATATCTGAGAATACTTTCCCCAAATTCAGCACAAACCTGCTCCAATACCCCTTAGCCTTTCCCTCCAGGGTAATCCACCAGGCCCATCCATCAACTCTCAAACTCACCTTTGTCATGCAGAGTGGACCAGCCCCTGGCTACAAATTCCCTTCCCCAACACACACACACACACACACACACACACACACAACTGCACACAATTTCTCAAAAGCCAAATTAAAGTCACTGTCTCTCCACCTCCAGAAGTCCCTCTACTTTTCTCTTCTCCCGAGGGAATCATCTCCCTCCATCGACACCCCCCCCATCCTCTGACATAAGCACACACTGGTCACCATCCCACTTCTCCTCCCCTTCTCTATTGCTCCATAATTATATTCTCCGCCTCCCAGTGTCATGCTAATACAAGCTCCTGGCACAGCTGCCCAGATTAAATTAGAGCTCAAACCAGCAGGCTGACTAATTATATTTTCTGGGTTAGAATTGTCTTCCCCCACCTTTGGGGTACTGGGCCAATAAAGAATAAATGAGCACTGCCAATATTTGCTGAGGATATTTGACTCTTCTTGCCTGGGTGGTTTTGTCCTCCCTGACCAATCTGGGCCCCTTGAATTAGATTAGACCAGAATGACAGAAAAGAGTTTTACTCAAAGGACATCCTCAATCCCATCCATTCTCCTGTCGGTCAGTTCAGCTGGGCCTGACCACCATCGTTAGGCCACAGAAAAGAGAATGGCATGGGATTCTTTCTCAAGAATGAGATTCTACTGCCATTTTGGTGGGTCCTTCCTTTCTTCCCAACCCTCAAGTCTTTCCTCCAAATATTCATGGCTACTTGTCCTGCAATGAGCATTGCTGAGTTCTTTCACTTCTGTCTCACGTGAAAAACAATGCTACTTTCTTTTTTTTTCTTATAAAATATTATTTAGTTGTAGGTGAACACAATGCTTCATTTCTATTTATTTATTATTTTTATGTGGTACTGAGGATCGAACCCAGTGCCTTGCCCATGCTAGGGGAGTGCCCTACTGCTGAGCCACAACTCCAGCCCAATGCTACTTTCTTTGACATTGTTTCGGAGTTTATATCTCAGGTGTTTTTTCCTTCTCCTCTCTTCTCCCGTCTCCTCCTCCTTTCCTTTTCTTCTTCCTCCTTCTTCTTCTGTCTTTTGTGTTACTGTGGATTGAACCCAGAGCCTCACATATGCTACTAGGTAAGCACTGTGCCTCTGAGCTACATCCCCAGGCTTTTTATTTTGAGAAAAGCCTCAATAAACTGCCTAGGCTGGCCTTGAATTTGAGATCTGTGGCCTCAGCTTCTTGAGTGGCTGGGATACAGGTCTGTACCACTGTGCTTGGCCTATCTCCCTGTTTATCTTTCCTTATTCATGGCTGGACATAGTAAGTTTCAGTTTGCCTAGAGATGGAGTATTCTTCTTCACTTCTTTATTCCACAAGCACTTCTGGTGTACTAACAATGAGTGTTAGAGAATGTGAAGGCATAATTCTTGTTTTCCAGAAGATCAGGGCCTTGTGATGGATTTAAACATGTGTAAATGGGCAGAAATCAGGAAATCCATGCGGGATACAGCATAGTCATAAGATGCTTGGGATGGGACTCAGCCAGCCATTATTGAAGAGGTGACCCTTGATGAAATCTTGAAAAACTGTGAGAACATAAATAATGGGCAGAGAGACTAAAGATATAGAAGCAAGAAAGACAGCAACATTATGACCTGCAAGCAAGACAGAGGAGTAGCCAGAGAGAAGTCTCAAGAAGTAGAAAAATGTTTAATTTCTGGAGCTCTGTAAACACCCGATACATGCCTTCCTAGTCCAGGGAGATCAGATCTGCTTCTTAAAGACCTGACCTCCGCCAGATAGGGCCTTTTCCTTTGATGCCAACTTTTCTCTTCAAATTAGCCCATAATAATTTCTCCCACAAATAATTGTCTGGTGTGACTATTTCCTTTGGAGGTGCATTTTAAGAGGAAGCTAAGACTTTCAAAACTTGAAGGGAAAAGTTCTAGCCGTAGAGTTTCTAAAAATGAAACCAAACCTCTGCCTGATCTTTGTGTTGTCCTATGTAATTGGCAAACTTTCCCACTGCTCTGTTCACTCAGCACTGTACCAAGCACTGTTCTAGAGATGACTCAGTCTAGAGGAATAGGTGAGTTCTTCCACCTGAGGAACTCAGTTTAGAGGAGGAGAGACTAACACATAGATAATTAAAAGTTGGGTGCAATGTGACCACAGAGCAGGGGCGGGTAGGGCTGGCCTAACAAAGCACTGACAACTGGTGGTTTGTGAGTTGAGGCTAGGAGTACAAAATGAGATTGTCAGCTGAATACACTTCCTCTGAAGCTTGTGGAGAATCCTCTCTTGTCTTTTCCTAACTTCTGGTAGTTGTCTGCAATCTTTGGCATTCCTTAGCCAGTAGATATACCTCTCCAATCCTCTGTCCTTACAAACCATTCTCTCTGTGTGTCTCTGTCTTCACATGGTGATTTTCTTATAAGGACATCATTCATATTGAATTAAAATGATCCTGCTCCAATCAATACCACCTCATTTTAACTGTACCTGCAACAATCCTATTTCCTAATAAGGTCACATTCTTAGTTACTAAGGGTTAGGGCTTCAGTGTATCACTTTTTGGGGAGAACATGATTCAGCTCACAGCAGGTAACTCTTTCTAGGTGCATCAGGATAGTTGTTAGAGGTAGAAGTGATTAAGGTTTTGTTGTTTTTTGTTTTGTTTTGTTTCATTTGTTACCAGGAATTGAACCCAGGAGCACTTAACCACTGAGCCACATCCTTATCTTTTTATATTTTATTTTGAGACAGGGTCTTGCTAAATTGCTGTGGCTGGCTTTGAACTTGGGATCCTCCTGTGTTCAGTCTCCTGTGCTCCTGTGCTCAGTCACTGGGATTAAAGGCATGCATCACCATGCCCAGCAGGGATGATTAAATTTTAATCCAGGAGCCCTGTGAGGTGGCACACACCTATAATCCCAGCAGTTTGGGAGGCTGAGAAAGGAGGATTGCGAGTTCAAAGCCAGCCTCAGCAAAAAGCAAGGCGCTAAGCAACTCAGTGAGACTCTGTCTCTAAATAAAATATAAAATAGTGCTGAGGATGTGGCTCAGTGGCTGAGTGCTCTTAAATTTAATCCCCGGTACCAAAAAAAAAAATTTAATCCAGAAAACCAAAGAAAAATTATCTAAAAGGGTGATATAGAGGAGATGTTCTTAGAGAAACAACATAGGAAAAGGCATGAAGGTAAAGAAAGACCTGTTAGCATAAAGGATAAGACAGGAATCCTCATCAGAGATGTTTCACTAGGAAGGAAAAATCATATTTCTCTCACGATAGGACTAGTCTCTGACTAGGAGAAAAAAGTAGAACCACTTGGCTTTATATGTCAGGTTTTACTGCCCATCCCAATGTCTAAAGAACAGCTGTGAAATTTAGTTTTCTAATTTCCAAGGAGCTTGTCAATCCAATTCCCACTAGATCCTAAGTACTTGGAAGAGAGTTTGGCCATCATGGGTACTTAGATATTGCATAAAAAGTGTGGGTCTTATTGAGATAAACTTGCTGTTCCACACATTTAAACAGCGTACTGTATTTTGAGTTGCAGGGACTTCACTGAGGAGTAAGATGGGTTTTCAGCACGAGAAGCACTTGCATTCTATAGGAGAGATGAGCCCACGGTGTTGGGGTAATGGAGCCTGCAACAAGCGCTATGAGAGAGAAAAAGCCAACACTTAACTTTTATGTTTTGGAAAGACAAAAGACTGATTTAGTCTGTGAAGAAAAATCATTGAGGAAGTGGCATGAATGAAATGCATGAATAGTATTTTAGTAAATAGGGAAAATTATTCAGAATAATTTAATCAGAATCTAATTTGCAAGTGTATTAGAACTGAAAGAGATGAGAGAGGGATCATGTGAATTATTTAGGGTAAGAGCACTGCTGACTGAGAAAACAAATGCCAGTGTCCTGAGACAGGATCAGAGTTTCTGAAGAGCAGGGAGGAAGCCAGTGGTCTTGGAGTAGAGTGTGTAAGCCCAAAGTGTCTAAGATCACATCAGAGAGGTGGGAGGGAAGGGGCTTACAAGTCATTGGAAACATTCTGGCTTTTACTTTGAGTAAAATATGAGGCCATTAAGAAGTTTCTAAGCAAAAAGAAGACATAACATTTCACTCTCATTGCTGTATTGCGAGCCAATTGAAAGGATCAAGGGCATAAGCAAAGAAGATCAGTTAGGAGGTGATGACAATGTTCCAGGTGAAAAATTATGGTGGCTTAGACAAAGATGGTAGCAAAACTGGTGGGATTCTTAAATTTTGAAGGTAAGACCAACACAACGCTGATAGATTAGAAATGTCAGAGAAAGAGCATAGGAATGATGTCAGGTTCTTGGCCCTAGTGGTTGCTGGTAGTAATGGAGATGTGGAAACTTGGAGGAGAAGCAGATTTGGGGGAAGACCAGGAGCTTGGCTTTGGGCATGCTAAGCTTGAGACACCTCTTAGTCATACTTGGTGATCCAAGTTGTCAGCTGGATCTATGGGTCTGGATTCTAGAATGTGGTTGGTCTGATAAGGTATTTGGGCATCATCACTTTTTGCACAGATGGCTCTAGAGTGTGATCATTTAGAGATAGACTCAGGAGATTACTATTGGTAAATTTCATGTAGAGTTCAAAATATAAATTATAGAAGGAAGATATTATTGTGATTTTAAAGTCTTTGATTTAAACCACCGTGTTGCATTGCTTTTAAAATGATTCTAATGTTCTCTGTGCCCCAAAGGTGTGGAATGCATTTTAAGAAAACTGCAGGGAGTTCACTAAAATTATACACTGACCATTAAACTAGTAAGATATACTTTTGAAAATAAAGAAAATTTAAAAATCACACAGAGCCTACTGCCTAAGTGATAACCATTGTTAAAAGTCTCATATTTATTTTCTGCCTTTTTCTTTGAATATTTCCAAATGTGGATTTTCTAAAAATGCTACCAAAATATCTTGTTGATAAGACAAAGCTGAGTTTCTTGCTTACTCTGCCAAGAGAGATCACTATCTTATTACAGCTCTCTCTCTTTTTCTTTTTGGTGGAGTGGGGAATTGAACCCAGGGCCTCATGCATGCTAGGAAAACCCTTTACCACTATACTACATTCTTAACCTGCACCCCCTACCTCTTTTTTTTATGAGAGAGGAGAGTCAAGATATTTACAAGATCAGCAGGTAGAGTATAAGAAAGACTTTTCTAGCTGAGGAATAAATAGGATTGAGTGAGGATAATAATATAATCATTTAGGATAGAGAAAGGAAGCAAGACCAGAGTTATGAGTTGAAGACTTCTGAAGAGTCTTGGATAGTAAACAGTCATTTGATATTCATTTAATGTGTGTTTATTTTTTGGTAAATTTTTGAAATAAAAATATCTAAGACATATCCTGTGTAAGAGCTTCTGGAATAGGGAAACTTTGTTAGTATAGAAAGTATGCTAGCTAGGTGTGGTGGTACACACCTGTATTCCCAGCAACTCAGGAGGCTAAGGCAGGAAGTTCATGAGTTCAAAGCCAGCCTCAGCAGATTAGAGAGGCACTTAGCAACTCAGTGAGACTCTGTCTCTAAATAAAATACTAAAAAGGGCAGGAGACCTGGCTCAGTGGTTATGCGCCACAGGGTTCAACCCCTCCCAAAAAAAGAAAGTAAGTTAAATGGGTCTATAAAGTTTTCCAGTCTTATTATTTGTTGTAGATTGAGATCATATTGTTTAAAAAATTTTGCATATTATATTATTTTTATTTATTTCATGTCATTTTTCTATATTGCACGTATCTGCTGTAAATATTATGGTTAAAAGTTGCTAAGTTTCACTGTATGAACTCACAAGGATGATTATGAGATGAATTGTTTCCTTCATACAGAAGTATGGGAAGTGAAGTTATAGAATCAAAGGACTGTAAGCACATATTAACCTTAAAGTGGCCACAACTGTTTTTTTTGTTTGGTTTTGTTTGTTTTCAGATAGACTCCAGTCATATAAGTAAGGCCACTTTAGTGAGTAAACTTATTTAAGTCACTATGGGAATTTTATCTTTTTTTTTTTTTCATCCACAAAATAATTCAGACTTTCTGCTCAAGGGGGGAAATATACATATAAAGCAGATATTTAGAGCTTTTTGTAAACATGGTTTTGTTATTTTCCATGGCTCCATATAGTTAGAGTCCTCAAAGCTAGCACTATTGTGCAACACTTTTCCTAGAAAATAAGTGGCTGAATTTTCAACACCAGTCAAAAATGATAGAACAAGAAAATCTGCTGGCTTTTACTAGCTGTCACAACTTCCTATACCAAAAACAAAAACAAAAACAAAAAAACCCTCAAAAAACAAAAATGAAACCAACCAACCAACAAAAACAAACTCCCTAAGTTTTTCATTTTAAATAAAACCCTGCAAGTTCACTTACACATAATACATAACATGGGTAACTGTAGAGAAAAATGCATATCAACCAGGCACTGTGGCACATGACTATAATCCCAGCAGCTTGGGAGGTTGAGGCAGGAGGATCCTGAGTTCAAGATCAGCCTCCACAATTTAGCCAGAACCTGAGCAATTTGATGAGACCCTGTCTCAAAAAAAAAAAAAAAAAAAAAGTACATCAATGTTCAATTTACACTTGGTGCAGAGTTAATGGGAATATTATCTCAAAGCACACTTTAAATTCCACCTCCTACTGGAACAGCTCCTGGGCCACAAGACACTTTCTCCTAAAGTCCTAGAGCACATTTTGCTCTCATGATGGTTTTTCCCACGTAAGAGTTATTCATGTTTTAGTCTCCTTTATACCCAAATCTGGAATCCCTTGAGTGTAGCTATGTTATTCATGTTTGTGTCCTCAGCGCCTCACAGAATTTGAACAAATAGATCTTTGTTCAGTGGAACATAATTTTAGATTATCTGCCGATGGGTATTTTCTGGACTGCTGCTCCCTACTGTTGGTGTGCCTAATCCTGAGTTTACCCATGACACGTGGTGCTGTTAGATCAGTAAGTCTTAATTGTCTAGCATCAGGCATGCCAGTAGGGGAGAGGACAAAAAGTCACTTCCCTGGACTGTGTGTTCCCGCAGACTTCCCTGACTTCAAAGCCCGTTTATTGAGAAGATAGCAGGAATCAGGTTGAGAGAGTGTGAGGAAAAGCAGGGGAAATAGACGCCTCCAGTGATCGAGGAGAGGAGATGAAGTGGGGAAAGGGAAGTTCACCTAAATCTTCCACAGCTCACTTAGAAACTGCCCATAGGGAAGGGGCAAGGGGAGGGGCGATGGCTGCAGGCCAGGGAGGGACTGGTGAAGGGCTGACAGATGGAGGGCTCCCTTTGAGGACTCTCTGAGGACTGGCCGTTGCAAAGCCACACAATGTACAGAAGTAAATCAAATTGAGGAACATGTGCACTAAAGGAAGGGAAAAGGAAGGAGGGGGAAGAGGGTACACAGTACGGAGGGGGCTGAGAGGGAGGTGGAGAGCCCTTCAAAACCTGAGGAAGAGAGAGCAGAGAGAGTGAGGGAGAGGAAAAGGAAGTGCTGTCTTTGGAGGCCTGCTCTTCCCTGGAGCAGTTGGGGACTGAGGAGTCAGAGCTGGATGGGGAGGGGCTGAGATCCACAGCATCCTAAGTCGGCAGGGAGATTGGCTGGGTGTTTCATTCATTCTCAGTATTTTTCGCATGACCGAATTCTCAGTGCTCCAAACATGACTGTGGGGAAGAGGAGCAAAATACACGCAGAAACTCTACCGGCATCTTTAATGATAGGTGGTACCGTCTCCCCCAGAATCCTGTAGGAAGTTCCTTGAGGATAGTGCAGGGGTTTAAGCCAGGCCTCAGCTGGCACCTACAGAAAATATTCAGAGCCCTAATTTAGCCTTTAAAGAGGGTAAATCCCTTCTAGGTTGGAGGGGGTGGTGGTGGTGGTGGGGAACAGCTCTTGCCCTTAAAGTGGTATTTGGGTTCTAGCTTCTGGATGCATCTGGGTGAAGGTAGAGAGATGGATGGAGAGCCAGAGGCCCATTCGGTGATTGTGTTTTCACCGAGTCACAGGGTGAGGTCAAGGGAAGTTTTGTTTATGCCTTTGCCTTTTCCCCCTCCTCTCTCTCTTGCCCTGCTTTCCCAGTTCTCATTCAAATCACTTCTTATTTGTAAGGCCCCAAGCCCCCAGTATCTCTGCACCCCTCCAAACTCCTTAAACATGATCCTTTCCAGCCATGGAGGGTGAGATAGTCTTTTTTCCATTAATGGTGGAGTAAACTAGGATGAACCAGGGAGGGCCAAGGTCCCAAAGTCAGGAATGGGCCACTTTGGTACCTCAATGCAGGTGAGTGGTATGACTACACAATGTGCAACAAGCCAGGTGAAAGAGGGTCTACAATAATGAATAGGCAGTAATTGGTCTATAACAGGTGCAAACTGTAACTGTACTGGCAAACCAGAATTTATGGTTACCCTAGGCATGACTAAATTGGTGTGTGATCTAAATGTTGTGTTGTGTTGTGTGTGAGTTTATTTAGGGAGGAGGGCAGGTGGGATGCAGAAACTATTCAACTGGCCACAGGGAATCCCTCTTTCTGGGAACTACTTAGGACCATTATTTCCTTTTATCTAACTAGTTATTCCTTGGAGGAGGTGGGATTCTGGAATGGCCTATTACTCCATTTTCATTTAAATCTATTCTCCCAGTGCTCGGGGATAAAAAGAATAGAATAGAATCAAAATAAACAAAAGGGGCATGAAAATAAGCAGGTGTTCAAAGCACAGCATTCATTCCCTGGCTATTTGATCTCAGGCAAGTTAGTCATCTTTCTGTTTTGCTCACGGATACATATCCCCAGTGCTGACTGCACATAGGAAAGCACTCAAATATTTCTTGAATGAATAAATTAATGGGCCTTATTTTTCTCATCCATTAAACAAGTGATAGGGGTTGGGGATTGTGGCTTGGTGGCTAAGTGATATTAATAGCACTCATGCCAAAGAGCTTTTGCAGCAACGCAGGTAAAGCTCTCAACTCAGTGTAAAAACTCAGAAAATGCTGGCTATATGTGTTTCTAAAGGAGATGATCCATGCAGATTACTGGTGCAATAACTCTGTGATACAGTCTTTTGGCAAACGTTGGTCCTCGTTTATCTTGGCCCTTCCCTTTACCCTATAACTTTGATACCTTAAAATACTCCCTTTCATCCCCAAAGGGCAGCACAGCATTGTTTTCTTTGTGTTGTCTGACTCCCTACCTTAGCTCATACCAGTATCAATGTGCTGAGAAATTAAAGTAGTTCTAGCTGAGGAAATGGGAGAGTAGGTCTTGGAAGACAAAAAGTTCGACTAGATCTTTGTGGTTGAGGAATCACCTATTGTAGATACAGAATGCCAGAGTGTGACAGCTGGGGCCAGGAAGGAGCTCTTGTATTCTTTTGCTATTTTTGTTTCCTTAAAATTAGTGGGAGAATGGGAAAACCCCACATGGACGGATGAGCCTCAGTCTGATGAGTAGAACTTGGCCTGCTTCCGTAGCCTGTTTCCACAGTGGTGACCTTTTAGCACTCTACTTGGCAGGAATCTTAAAACATTTCATATTTTATTTTCAGAAGAGATGTTATTCTTTATCCTACATAGTCACAAAACGCTTTCTTGGAACTTCAGATTTGGGGTAAGGTGGGGCTTAGGGAAGGCTAGATGGGTGGGAGGGGACTTTCCTATTGTAAGAGCTTCTAGAGACCAGGGTACTATCTTCACCCCACATTGCCTTATCAGTTGTAGTGGTAGAAAGACTTTACTGAAGTTGAATCTCAGGTAAGTGTACTGTGAGCAAAATGAGCTTCTTCTGAACATATCCTAGACAGTGGACCACTAGATGCGGACTCTGCCTCACCAGCTACTTCAGACTAAGTCATCAGAGAGACAAAGCCAACCATTTTCCTTTCACTGTTCCTCCTCAGGTATCCAGAGAATAGATTCTGGATTTATAGTCTACTATCAGCATCCAGCTTCAGGATGGCCATACTGTGTAGTAGCAAGATTGCTCGTATCCAAATCCTACCGCTGTCACACAGGATGGTGGCAAATGATTTATCTTCTCTGTGGTTCAAAACCTTATTTGTAAAATAGGAACCACAACAACAGTCTCTCATAAGGTTGTCATGATATAATAAGTTGATGTATGCAAAACACTTAAAATGGTGCTTGACATTGATAAGTAGTCTATAAGAATTAGCTAAAATTATTATAGATAGTCACTAGTTTCTTCTCATTGGCTTCTGCCTCACTCCTCTGATAATGCCTAGAAGAAGTAACATGACCAGAGCACTGGCCTGTGGAGCAGACCACTCAAAGCCAGTAGGGATTCGAAGCAATTGTCCTCAAAATGGCAGAGTGTTCAGTTGGCCCCATAGAGCTTTGATTTTGATCTTGGAGTGCCCTTACCATAGAGCTTTGATTTTGATCTCGAAGTGCTCTGTTTGGTTCTCTCATAAGACTGAATGTGCTCTGAGTGTAAAACTTGGTTTTATTCAGGTCTTTATCTTAACTTTTTTTGTAGTATAAATGAAGTCTGGAGTCTCAGGAAATCCCCACTGTCCTATACTAGATATTCTTCTGGTTGAAGAACCACATCATTGAAGCCTCTTAACCTCAGCTTAAAGTTTGTGCCTAAACCTAGGCAAATGCTCCTGGAGCTGAGCAGAGAAGGGCGGATTTGGTGGAGAGATGGCTTAAATACTGCATGGCGTTGTGGGCTGTGGCTATGAGATCCTTTTCTGAAAACTAAATTGGCTATGAGTGGAGGATGAGATGTTGAAGATATAGTTTAGTTGTGTTATAAAATAAATTTCATTCTCATAAGTTATATTTGAATAGATTATACTTGTACAAAAGGAAAACAATCTTTGAATACCACTTTGTGCTAGAAATGAGATATCTTGAGATAAAGACACATTGTTATCAGTTTACATATGTGTGTATGGACATAAAAAATATGTGTATTATTTAATGTGTGTACAGTTTAAAAACTATGTTATATTGAACTTATGGTTCTACAAATTAATTTACATTTCCCCCCATACTATGCTGGCATGTGTAGTACAATTTTTGTTGGTATATATAGAATAACACATGCAAATTAAATGGTATTTCATTGTTTGGCTGGACCATTGGTGACTTAAGTTATTGATAATATGTTTTTCCACCATTAACAGCAATGCTGCTGGACATGGTGGTGCCCAACTGTAATCCCAGTGGTTTGGGAGGCTGAGGCAGGAGGACTGCAAGATCAAAGCCAGCCTTAGCCACTTGGCAAGTCCCTGAGTAACTTAAGGAGACCCTGTCTCAAAATAAAATACAAAAAAGCCCTGGGGATGAGGCTCAGTGGTTAAACACCCCTGGGTTCAATCCCTGGAATCAAAAAAAAAAAAAAAAAAAGCAATGCCGTGATTATCTCTGTTCCATTATGACTCCTTGGGAGTCATTAACATAGGATTATGTTAGAAAGACACAAGAAGTGAAGTTTTGGAGCTATGTTTATATGTTTAGATTTTTATCTCTGCCACTATACTGAAAGGAATAAGAAGGTTAGGAATAGGAAGTCTTATTTATCTATATATTCTTGGAATCTTGCATAGTGCTTGGAGTTTTATATTTACACAAAACACATTTTTGGATAAATTAATATAGTGTGACCATTATTATAGTAAAGGAATACTTGGATTGAGATAGTGTTTCCATATCTCTATAAAGAAGTATGATATTAGTTTTTCCTTGATTTCTAAGGAATAAAAAAAATAAGACCTAAATATTTAAGATAAACTATCGATAACTACTACTTATGGATCACTTGGTAAGTTTCAAACCCTATCCTGAGTACTCTGCATGTATTGTTCAATATATTCTCCTGAGAGCAGGTTATTGGCTAAACATTATTACCTCCAACTTACAGATGGTGAAACTGAGGCCCAGAGAGGTAAATAACTTGTCAGAAGTTATATCATTAGTAAACGGCAATGTTTGGTTTCAACTGATTCTTAAGTGGGTTTGTTCTTAGGAACTGGGTGTGGCAACTGCAGAGACAGATGCTGGGACGCATGTTATAGAGCTTTCAAAGGTATCCAAATTTCCCAACAGATACACAAATGCAGGTAGTTTTGTGTACCTGGAGCAAGTCACTCTGCATACCCTGTGAATGCCCAAACGCACAGACCTTAAATGAATGGAATGAGAGAAGGTTGAATCAAGTGTCCATCCCAACAAGGACCAGTAATCTAAGTGGAAAGAGGACACCCACATTTATCACCGGTTTCTATACCTGCTTTTGTCACTAATTTATTTTATTGCCTTGTTCAAACCTGGGACTCAGTCTGTGTACTTTTGAAAAGAGCAGTATTATTTACTCTCAAAGGGTAATTGTGACATTTAGCTATGTCACCATCACTGAATGTTAGAGCTGGAAGGAACCTGAGAGATCAAAGCCCAACCTGATCCCTGACTAATGGGGAACACAAAGCCTAGAGAAGTTAGACCACTCATCACAAATGAGGGTTTCCTTACTCCCAAGCTTTTTTTTTTTTTTTTTTCCTCTGTCTTTTTTTCTTTTACCATACTGTTGCATCACAAGTTTTTGAAAAGAATGAAGGACTTTGCAATTGTAAGGGAGGGTTACTGTATCTTCCCATCATTCTCTAGACTATTTGGAAATTCAGCTGGTAGCTCTGTGTTTTCCTCCTGTCTTTATTCAGGAGAGTCATGTCACAAATCACTTTGTTTTAACTGGTTTCACAATAATTGCTTTTGAACCGTGTATCATTTTGCTGCTGGAGTACTGAACTGCTTAAGGCAAGGACTATATTTCCTTTATTTTTTCCTCCATCCCTTTCCACTTAGCCTTGTCCCAGCTCTCAGTGCCTAATCCTTGAAGACCAGTTTCAGAATCTGCTTAAGTTTTATTATGAATAATACAGTAGTCTAATCATTTCTTTCTTGGAAGTTCACTTTTCTACTATCTATAGTTCCTGATTTGTATCTCTGGGTCCCATTTGTTTGGCAGCATTGGTTTTAATTCAGCAAAAGCGAGTGGTCTCCCAAGGGAAGGTGAGAAGGAAGGACATCTGGGGACCGTTAGCAACAGGATCTGTGGCTTGCAGCTTAGCACCCTGGGGCCTAATGTCAGACATTGGTCCCAGGTCTTCAGTGTCTGGCCAAAGGCGGCAGTTTCTCTCCCTCTTAGGGGCCCACGGGCGGGTCTCCTTTGGGGGTCAGGATTACTGGGAATACTAATTAATTCATTAGTGGGGTTGATGGATTATCAGGCTGTCTCCTGGCAGAGGGGCCTTGGGGGGAACAGATTGCTGCCCATAAATCTGCCTGTTGCCTCCCTTCTCTCTGCTTCAGTGGCTCCCAGCATCAGGCCTGTGGGCCAGCAATTGAGTGCTGGTCTCGTTTTCCCACTTAGCAGATGGTTCTAACAGGTTAGCTCAGAGCTTTACAAAAAACAGCAGAGAAAGAGGAAAGGGCTGGGGATTGGCCCTCTGGCCCAGGAACCATGTGGGGGGAGGAGAATGAATGCAAATAGCCTTCATTCTCTTTTCTTAAGGCAGTCACCACCCCTTTTCTTTGCTGACAGCATGCACCCCTCCTGCCCCTTTCTGCCTTCTCAGAGTTCAACAGCCAGCAGTGCAATGTCAAGGAGTTGCGACGAGGGTGACCCTGATGAAATAGGGTCTCTTAAAGAAAATTCAGTGTCCTCAGTTCCCTCCAGTGCTGCACGAGTATGCACACACACACACAGGCACACACAGGCACACATACACACACTGAATGTATTTTGAAGGCTAATCCTATTATGTTCAGTCCCTTACATCTGTCAGAGAAAGCAAGGAGCCCCCACAGAATGTTCTGTCTCCACCCTCATCTTTGTCTCAATATGTTCACCTTTCTGCTAATCTTATTCCTCCCCTCCCCCTGAAAATTTCATAGGCAGGACACAACACAACCGATGCCATCAACTTTTTAATATCACCGGACACAGCTTTGAAGACTCAAAGATCAACCCCTTCAATAAGTGTTCATTGAACAACTATGAACCTGCTGTATACTAGATACAAAATACCCCATAGATAACTTTCCTCTTGCTGAGGAGTTAATTTTGATTTGTTTTCAGAAATCTCCTATTCCTATCATGTGCTGCTTAAATTGTTTGGAAAATGAAGTTTATTTTGCTGAGCAGATATTTCCTGGGTAGAGACACAAAAAGATTAGTAAGAACCTAAAGATGTGCTGAGAATATAAACTGTCTATGAAAACTGAAAAAAAAATCATTAATTTTATTTTCTGTTTTTTTTTTTGTGAAGGACAAGAGTCACAAATTCTGTATCAGAATTTTTTAAAAAATCGACTATTTCAAGCCTAAGATATTCTTTAACTTTATTAACAAAACTCTCTTGGGGTTTGGGGTATAGCTCAATGTTAGAGTGTGTGTCTAGCATACACGAGGTCCTGTGTTTAATTCCCCCACACCAAACAAACAAAGATTATCTTTCGCTTTAACCCTTTGTACTCTTGTGCACAAAACACATTTATTTCCTTCCTCTCTGTTAGACATATGTGCCAGTTATATTGGTAGAACAAGTGATTATCAAAAAGCTTGGGGAACTTCCTTTAAGTCAATTTCATTTGCTTTTGTGTTTATAAATTTGAAATGAACAGAAAATTGAAAGAATACTACAATTACTACTATTATATAGCTAAGCACACTAAATATAGTGATAACTGTATAACATATATTAGATATAGCTTTAGATTCATCTATATGCACAAAGTAAAACAAGAGTTTTAAACGGAAATAAGTTTGGCATGTTGAAGGGTAGGAAGAAGCATATACTTCTTTCTACCTTTAAAACTCTTTAAAAAAATGAAGATGCCAACCCCCATGTGTAAGGTAGCAATCGCTAATACTGTGTCCTCGACATATTATCTTTCTCCTTTTAAGTTCTTTTCAGATGTGGGCCAGCAGTTTCATTTGCCCTTCCCAGCTTCTCTCCAGGTCTATTCTCAATTCTCCCCCTATCCCCATTCTGCTCATCCTGATCCACTCGCGTTTCTTGGCTTTTTTACCGCAAAGATTTTCAATTCCGTTTTTATGTATCCCTCAACTTTTGCAACTTTCCTCCCAGGTCCAGAACCCTATTCCTATTTAAACAAACAGTGGCAAAGTTGGACCTGATTAGAGGAGCCCTTTGAAGTGGGCGTGCCTTTCGGCTGGGGAAGAGGAGGAGTTAGGCTGTGGGCAGCATCCCCCGTCCCTGGTCAGCTGGGAGAGCAATCAAAACTGCTGCAAGTCTACAGCTCCGGCCAGAGCGCAGGAGCTGCCCAGAGGCTGTGGTCCTGAAAGCGCCACTCTGGGAGCTAACCAGGGAGAGAGGTACTGAAGAGACTGACTAAACCAGCCTCACTAAAAGCATCAGCCTGAAGGTATCCTGGAGGAGCACCAGAACTCCATGGAAAGAGTCTAATAAGTAGCAGCCTAAGGAACCAGACCCGGAGAAATCTCTAAGAGAGGGTTTAAGATGGATCACTGAAACCACTTCTTTCTCCCGCGCTCTGCATGGTCAGGGGAACTTGTCTTCTCTGACTGTCCTCCAGGTCACGGATTTTGCAGAGTTCACCTCAGGATCTGCCACTGACTGAGGTGAGCTATGGCAGGAGATGGTGGGGGAGGGGCGCTACTAAAGTTTCTGTGGGAAGTTCCCATAGACTTACAAGAGCCACTGGAGTGAGGTTAAGTGTCTTCTGGCTAAGGGAGGAGGGTATAGGATTTAGGAAACTTGAATATAGAAGCAGAGGGAGCAGAACACTTAGAGGTACATATAACATTTTAAAATAATATTATGAAATTTTATAGCATCTGTTACCCAGAATAAAACTTCTAGATACTATAAATCTTTTTTTTTTTTGGTACTGGGGATTGAACCCAGGAGTGCTTAACCATGAGCCACATCACCAGCCTTTTTTATTTTTTATTTTTGAGACAGAGTCTCACTAAGTTGCTTAGGGCCTTGATAAATTGCTGAGGCGGGCCTCGAACTTGTGATCCTACTGTTTCAGCCTCCTAAGCTGCTGGGAAGACAGATGTGTGCCCCAACACCAGGCATGAATCATTTGTATAAAGTGGAGATTACAGATTACTCCTCCATTGCTGTCACCCCCGTACTTTGATTTTACTAATTCTGAAAAACATCCAAAAGTTTAACTGCTGTTCCAAGGTGGCCCAGCAAGCAGGTTCAAAGAAATGACCCAGTCTGCCATTTGTGCTCACAGCACTTTAGGGCAATGCAAGGAGTGAAGTGGAAGGAAGGAGATGAAAATAAAATAAGAGATGGGAAAGATCTCACCATGTCCCCATTTGGTTTGCTAAAAATCCTTGGATAATTTAGTGTGAGAAATTTTTTCTCCCAGCCCTTCAGAAGGAAATCAGAAGAGAAAGATTGTCCAAGTATATTTTCCCCTTTTCTGTCTTACACCCACCATTTGCCCACCAAAAAGTGTATTCAGAAAATACTAATAAATGTAAAATGACTCCCCTATTTTTTTTTGACAGAGATGACATACTGAAGAACGTGGAGGGAAAATTGAAAGATTGAGTAACTGCTGTTAACAAATTTCACTATTAAGTTCTGAAGTATGCCATGGTTTTGCTGGATGAAACATGTGTGTGCACATCTGCACAGTTATCAATCGAAGGGGAAGTAGAGAGTATAAAAGGGTGGAAGGGAAGAGCTCAGAAGAGCCTAATATTTCAAAACAGTGCTACTTGTGAGCACCCTGGTTTGTACTGTTTTTTTTATTCTGGACTCTGCAACTATGTGCAAATCATTTAGCCTACCTGGCCCTTAAATTCTGTAGAAACTGGGCTGGATATTCCCCTTCCTATTATATTTAGAGTTATAGGACCAGGAGGTAAAAGACTACTGTCAGCTTTTAGGGTGAAAGCCACTGCCCAACCACCACAAACTCACATGCTAGCACCTTGTATTCATTTATTCATCAATCGAAGCTTCTCCAAAACAAAAATTAGTTCAAGTGCAGGAAGAATTCTATGACTGCTCCATATGGTAGTAATCTACAATGACCTTGGCCCCAGACAGAAAATATTAGGTAGTCACAGTCCTTGCTTATTAGCAAATACTTTGCTAGAATGGGTTAAAAAATGAAAAAATTGGGAGAAAATATTGAAGTTGAAACTTCATTGAAGTACCTAAAGAAAAAGAAAAATTGGTTATATTGTGTAGGTATATAAGGAAATCCAAATGTCATGATGAAAGACTAAAATGGACCTTATAAGATCAGAATGCAATGGCTATAATTCCAGCTACTTGTGAGGCTGAGGCAGGATTTTAAGCTTGAGGACAGTCTGGGCAATTTGGCAAGACTGTCTCAAAAATAAATTAAAAAGGGATGGGGTTGGGGATGTAACTCAGCAGTAGAGCACTTGCATAGCATGTGAGGCCCTGGGTTCAACTCTCTGTGCCATTGCCAAAACAACAACATCAACAAAACAAACAAAAAACAGTGGAGTACGTTTGCATGTGTTGGGTGGAGGGGCTGGTTCTGTTACCAGCATGAGTATTCATTGGTTGTTGTCATACTGGAGTCTGCTCCCAGTATATTTTGAGTGCTAATTGTTTTTGCCTAAGAAGTGAGAAAGCCTTAAAGTGGTTTATCATGATACATTGTGAGATAGTGCTACAGATTTTCCTGTATACATAGCTTCTGTAGACCAATGGCCAACCCTAACATTTGCAAAACAACTTCACAAAGTAAGACTTCTTAATCAGTTAGGAAAGGTGAACATATTATTTCCATTTTGCCTTCAGGGTAAAAGGATTATAATACTTTTTATGTGCCCATTTAATAAGTGAGTGGAGGGAGAGAGTCTTAGTTTTCATGATTTTCCTCAGTATGCCTCTGAGGTGGTTTATTAACAAGCTAAAAATAACATTAGATTTAGTTGCCTGTTCTGGAGAAGAACCTAGTTAGTTCCTTTCATCAAAACTCAGAACTATGCCACATGCATTTTCAACATTCAGTTCTGGAACTGGGTGTTTGTCTTTTTTATTCCTTGCCAACCTTTTCATGCCTTCAGCCTTTTGATGCCACCTATCTAGGTGGAAATGGAGAACGTTTGTCTTTACTTTTGAGGAGTCAGCATTACTTCAGTTAGAGTTACTTAGGTTACTTTATCTTTTCCCTACAGCTTTGCTATTTGGTTGTGTGGGAGAGTCATAGTCTCCATATTCATAACCAAAGGTAAACATGTCTGAGTGTCCAGAATTACCTGTAGTCAACAAGAAGGTTCATGAACCTGGAAATTTTTCTCACTAAGTAGAATTGTCCAGCCAAATGTTTCCTCCCAATTATAAAACAGAATAAAAGTTAGGAAGCTAACCTTCCTGAATGCGATGGGGGAGTTCTAGTTGATCCAGGAGGCAGCTGATAGAGATTGATGTTTTCACCCCGTTAGGTAGAATAGGACCTTTGATATTTAGTTTCATTAGGAGGTGAGGAGAATAGGAATATCAGGATTTTTTTTGAAATGAGTGTTGAAATGGAGCTATTGGCTTTTGTTGACATGAAATCAACATTAAGCACAGATTACAATTGTAAATATTTTGTCCAAGTGACCAGGAAAATCATGGCTAAGTTAAGGAATAATTATACTTACACAGAATTTATGTTGTTTGGCACTATTTAAAGTGCTTTAGATATATTAACTTATTTTTTCCGTGAGTCAGGACTATCATTATTCTCATTTTAAAGAAGATGAGACTTAAGCAGATACAGATTATAAAATTGCCTAAGGTCACATATCTAGTAAGTTGCACAGCTAAAATTTGAACCCAGACAATCTGACTCCAGTGCTGTCTAGTCCAGTTGAGAAAGAAGGCAGGCCTCTGGGAAATTGTCAGATGAACTCCTGTGCCAATCAGATGAGGTAATATTCAGATAATGAGATGCATTAGTTAATATAGTCTACTTTATTTATTCATGTGTAGGAAACAATTTTTGTTTTTAAATAAGCAAATGTATGCAAATGAATTAGATTTTTAAAAATCCAAGAATAAATGCAAAATAATTATGTTGATGATAAATCATGACATTTAAAACTACAAGCTAACTTCTAGTATTTCTCTCTCTCTCTCTTTTTTGGTACTGGGGATTGAACCCAGGGTGCTTTACCAATGAGCCAACCCAGCCATTTTATTTTATATTCTGAGATAATAAGAATATTTTATATTCTTAGTGTCACTAAGTTGTTTAGGATCTCACTAAACTGCTGAGAGGCTGGCTTTGAACTTGTGATTTTCCCGCCTCAACCTGCCAAGTCTTGGAGATTATAGACAGGCACCACTGTACCAGACTTTTTATTTTTCTTAAAAGGATCATATGAAATACATCTTATCACTATTTTGTCAAAGAGGAAATGGAAGAACTTGGAGCTTAATGTATTGTGTTTGAGATCAACCATGAGGAATTAGAAGAATCGAGACTAGTGTTCATATCTGTATTATTTCAATTTCTGAGCTTTTGAAACCATGCTATACTATTTTTTTTTTTGGATTCTCTCCAAACTAATGGACCAGTACTGATGGGTACAGAGGAATTTAAACTAGAATACAGCTCTATCTTCCCAGAGTTATTTTAAAATTGATTGCCCTTTTCATTGATTTGGACAAAGCCATTTGGTTCTTTCCCCACATAACTACCAACAACCTTATTTTAAAGCAATTCCTTGACTCTTACAGAAACCATTAAACATGTTAAAGGTGAGGGTGGTCTATTCTATTCTCCTAATACCAGTTCTTGATGGGGTGACTATTGGCAGATCTCAGCAAAAGTCCAGAGATGCAGAGGTAGGGATGGTGAAGAATGCCAAATGCCCAAGCTAGAGTGGTATTCAGGGGCGAGTCAGGAGACTCTCCTGTCTGTTACCGTCCTTCTCTTCCTTCCTTCTCTCTTCTCTATGCATGTAAGCATGGCCCAGTGTAATGATGATAAGGCAGATGAAAGAAAGAGGAGGAGGAGGAGGATGTGGAAGAGAAGGAGGGATAACAAGTGGATGAAAGCAACAAAGAACACATTTGGAAGAGGAAAGAATCCTGAGATATGAGAGTTAAAGAGCACCTCGGAGAACACCTAAAGCAGCTTCCCTTTGGATCATGGTCCTTCCTGTTGAGTTAGTTCCACCCTTGTAAATCTGCTAAAGTCAAAGTGAATTTCTTCCCATAGCTGTGAGGGAAAAAGAAAAGAGAAAAAAAAGTAGAGCCCAGGATTTGGAATCAGAATTGATTTCATGTCCTGCTCCACCATTTCTACGTCCTTGCGTTCTCATCACTCAAATGACCTGACCTACAATGACACTAACTATACAATGAGCATGACAATCCCCTTCTCCCTCAAAAGTTTGCTCTAAGAAACATACAAATTAATAGATGTATAGGTGCTCTGTAAACTTTAAAATGCTACACAAGTGTTATTATAATTAAATAGGGGTGGGCGCATTAGGTTTCCCAAGCCCATTTCACCCTTTTTGGCCTCAGAGTGCACCTGCCCCTGGAAGATCTGTGTTACTTTAACAGAAAGTTAATTAGGTCCTTCACCCTCCCTCTGGATATCTGCCCGAGTTAGAAGTGCAGCTCAGCACACAAGCTCCATCATCCATATTAAAAGTGGGATTTTCTGACTTGGCCTGGGCAGCCCGTTGACCAATAGGTTCCAATGTGTGTTTTCAATAAAGCTGCTTACCCAGGAAGCCTTATTAAGTGAGTAAGTCAAGCTGACATGATTTCCGTGCTGATTAACATGAAACCTAGGCTGTTTTCGCAATGCAGTAACATTAATTATTTATAGGAGGTAAATGAGGTTACAAGGAAAACAAGCTCCAATTACCAGAAACAAATCAACTCATATGTTTATATTTTTAAAACTATGTACTAATCCCCACATTCATTGATTTGAGGCTCAAGCTTCAAGGATCAAAAAACATTTATCGTGTTCTCCTCTTTCTCATAATCAAAGGTGATGGAAGGTTTAATGTTTCAAAGACTAGCTGGTAAACTGGGATGCCCCAATGCAGCTTATCAGATCCTTTTATTTGGTAAACTATATGCCTACCGATTGCTGAACACATTTCAAAACAATTCAAACTCTTTCAGAACTGAATGCAAAATACTTACTAACCACCAGTCTGTTCTGTTTTTCAAATAGCAAATTTTACATAGAAAATTCTGATTAAACAGTATCCATTAGGCAAGTGAATTAAAGTAGTCAGGCTTTTTCTGTGTTTATCTGAAATAGTCCTCTCATGTTCTCTGTCACTCTATTCTATTTAGTTTAGAATTTGTTTTCATTTTTTTTTCATTTTAATAAAGTATTTTTATAATAGTTGCACTAAAATATCTCATATGGTTTGATAGATCACCAGCTTGTACTTCTAGGTTACTATGGTCTTGTCTGATGAGTTTTAAAGGCAATGAAAAGAGTTCTCACTTCAACATATGGGCAAAGTTGATAGATGAACAGTGATAACCCTCCTTTGTTTCCATGATCCTTTCAAGACATCATGTCACTAACACCTCTAACACTAGACAGAACACAAGGTGCTTATTAGGAAACAGAATGCTCTTCTGGTAGTGGTGAGATAAATGTTTGATGGTCATGTGGCACACCAGCCAGTTGTGACATGACCATTTCCTAGGAGATGCTTAAAGCCACCAGTTGGCAGTGCCATGGGATATCACAAGGTAGATGTCCATGAAACACCTCTAAACAGAGATTGACAGTCTTTTCTAAAGCACATGCAAAGTAGACTGAAGATCTTGCTGCAATTTTTTGTTTATTTTATGGTATAAACATATGACAGTTTATTTAATTGTTTAGTATACATTTTATTTTGCAACAATAATTTTATACACATAGCATGTAATTATAATTATTTTAGCCCTGTCTTTCATTTTCAGAAATTTCTCTCTTGGATGATTTATATGCCTTTTTCCCTTTGTGTTATAAATTTGGGGAAGAAAGAAAACTGTATGTTTGAATTTGTATATCAATTATTTTTGTGTAAAATATTCATAAGATAAAGAATCTGAAAATAGGCATGAGCAGCATTTCAATGTTAAGGTTACTTTTCTTTAAATACAGTTGGTTTTCTTATAATATGGTATAACTAGGTAAGTGTTCTGGGCATTTCTTTGCACTTGGATTTTATTAATTTAAAGCAGACGACTTGGACATGATAATTATGAATTCAATCCCAAAGCAAAGTCTGGACTCTGTGTTCAAGGAATAATAGGAAAGTTTAGTTTAAAATCAACTCAGGTCTTCATAGGAGTTAACTTTCAGTGTCTCCCTTTTCTAGAATCTGGAAATGGCAAAAACTTTGGTAAAATCCAAAGAGATGGGGGAGCTAATCAACACACCCTCTTGGATGGACAAAGGTCTGTGCTCTCAAAATGAGATGAAGGAGGAGGAGAGAAGATCAGGTGCTTATGGGGTGCTTGGCAGCCTGACTGAAGAGCATGACAGTATTGAAGAAGAGGAGGAGGAGGAAGAGGATGGGGAGAAACCTAAGAGAAGAGGTCCCAAGAAAAAGAAGATGACCAAAGCTCGCCTTGAGCGATTCAGGGCTCGAAGGGTCAAGGCCAATGCTAGAGAACGGACCCGAATGCATGGTCTGAACGATGCCCTGGATAACCTTAGAAGAGTCATGCCATGTTACTCTAAAACCCAAAAGCTTTCCAAGATAGAGACTCTTAGACTGGCCAGAAACTATATTTGGGCTTTGTCTGAGGTCTTAGAGACTGGCCAGACACCTGAAGGAAAGGGCTTTGTGGAGATGCTCTGTAAAGGACTCTCTCAGCCCACAAGCAACCTAGTGGCTGGATGCCTTCAACTGGGCCCTCAGTCTGTCCTCCTGGAGAAGCATGAGGAGAAATCTCCTATTTGTGACTCTACCATCTCTGTCCATAACTTCAACTACCAGTCTCCAGGGCTCCCCAGCCCTCCTTATGGCCATATGGAAACACATCTTCTTCATCTCAAGCCTCAAGTATTTAAGAGTTTGGGAGAATCATCCTTTGGGAATCATCCACATGACTGCAGTACACCTCCTTATGAGGGCCCACTCACTCCACCCCTGAGCATCAGTGGGAACTTTTCCTTGAAGCAAGATGGTTCTCCTGACCTGGAAAAATCCTACAGCTTCATGTCACATTACCCTTCTGCCAATCTCAGCTCAGGGCATGTGCATTCAACTCCCTTTCAGGCTGGTACTTCTCGATATGACATTCCCATAGACATGTCCTATGATTCCTACCCCCACCATGGTATTGGGGCCCAACTCAATACAATATTCACTGATTAGGGAAGTAAAATCGGCATTTCAGAGAGTGATGTGGAGATATTTCCCATGATTCAAGTGGTTGAGCTAAAGATGCAAAAACTTTAAAGAGACCTTATGGATATACATCAAACACAATAGGGCTAGTCCATTTAGGGTATCCTACATCAGTCTCCTGTTTTCTCATTAACTTTTCACATTTTATTGATTCCTTTATTTAAGGTCTTCAAGTGAATTTTTTGGCGACTTACAACCATGTAAGAGGTTGAACAGAGGACCTAGGCTCTTGTACCATGGTGCCAAGAACTCATTGAATAATCTTTGCTAATTAATTTTCTATTTCTGGCATTTGTTTATTAACTGATAATATGAAGCAATTGTTCTAAGTCCAGATGATTTTAATGACTTTCACAGTTCTGGAATTATATAACTTCAGTGATCACTCTCACAAATTTTGTTAAAACTGAAAAAAATAAAGCAATAATAGGAAACGGACAGTATACATGGGATGATCAAATGGAGTTGCAAAAGGGATGCCAGGGTGCGTATCTGTTGACTCACAGAATGCAGTTTGTTTGAATTTGATGACACAACTTCTTTGTATCTATCTAAAAATAGCTTCTAGAGGCTAACATTCTAACTTGGTTGTAACTGTGAAAAACAAAGTATGTTCTTGAAGAGCTTAGCTCCATTTCTCATTGGATTGAAAGTTGAACGTAACTTTCTTATTGATTTGAGAACCATAATAGAGGTCTCATGCCAACTTCATTCTTGATAATATTTCAAAAGCACTTTTTCAGTACTAGAGGTAGAACAAGAGATTCTTTGAAATCTCAGGTTTCTATGACCAGTAGAACATAGAGAAGTCATCTAGATCATTTCATGGCCTCCATGACCAGAGGACTCTGGAAGTTCTGACCATGTTCAGGTGCTGCTATTGGAATCAGCACACAACACTGGTTCACGTTATAGAGCAATAAAATAACTATTGGGTACATTAACTACCGTAGTTCAGGGACTCTGTAGTTCACACTTTCCCATAAGAAAACCACTAGATCTTTCCCTAGAAAGATGAATTTTATTTGGTTAAATTAAATATGATTAGAACCGCTGACCTCTATCCACACTAATATATTTTTCAGAAGCATAAGCACTAATCAATTTATTGACCATGTTTGAATTTTTCCAATGTATGTGCAGTTGCTTCTCTCCCTAATTTTACCCTTTCCTTACTTCTAAGATATAATATGCTATTACATACTGTACATAACATTTCAAGTGACAGGACTTATGAATCCAGAAACGAAACCCAAGGTCAGTGAATGCTGTTATCAGTCTGCAGCTTCATCATGGGGTTAGACCAATCAGCAGGATGTATATTTCTATTATGTAAATTCTCTTTCATTTATGATAACACTAACTTTGTCAAATTTACCTTATCAGAGAAATGAGATCTGAGAAATTTTACTATCCAGTTCAATCAGCTAGGACAATTATTTAGGATCAAACCAAGGGTATAAATGGCTTATTTGATATTGGATCAAGTCCTGCTCCTTCCACAGAGGGTAAGTTTAGTGATTCAGGGTTCACCAATAGGGGCTAATGAATAAAATTGATATGACAGATTAGTGTGTCATATTCTGCAGCTCAACCACTCCCTAACATCTGCCAAACTATATGTATATCTTATCTTTTTGTCCTTCTTATTTATTCCCTTGTGGGTTAAGTTATTTCATTTCCATTTATCTTGCAGCACTTACTCTGCTTTATTTTGCACCCTTGGTTTGTAAATCCCTTTGAAAAGTAGATTTGTAGAGAGATCCACCAGCCACCAAAGTGGTCCCCTCATCATAATCTGTCCTAGTGGGAACAGGCAAGTAAAATGATTTCTAAAGCAACCCTATGTGCTTTCTAAGTGTATGCTGGTTCTTACCTTTGTGAGAGGGTGTGGGAGGATCTGTCCTTAAAGTTAGCATTTTCTGGCATTTATGTTTGTAGATAATGAATGTTGTCTGAGTTATTTATTAGGAATTATTTATTTAATTTATTTCTCCCTTCCTTTTATGCAAATTCATTGTGCCCTATAGATGTGCTTGCAAACCCTCCCTGAAACTTCATTTGGACAGATGCTCATAATTTTGCTAGAAACTTCTGAGTTTTGGAGAGAGGGGAAAGGAGAAAGTTAGTTCATAATTGCTGATAATGATTTTATTAAAAATCAGCAATAATTTGAATGGCTATGCAAGTCATCATTTTTAGATCCCCCCCAGCCCCCTCACCCCCAGTTTAAGATGGGCCAGAGTTCTCTTCCGGGAATCTATTGTTTATGCCTTTGGAGAGTATAGTCCCCATGAACAAGCCCTCCTGGGGAATGTGCAGAGAGATTAAAGTTTAGAAATGCAGTAATCTTGGAAAAAACCTACTCTCCAACTCAGACTTGTCTCATTATTCTGGGGACTTTTTTTTTTTTTGATAAAGCAAAGCAATTATTTAAATCTTTTGTTTTTTGTTTTTTTTTCTTAAATGACTGTTCTCCCTTTCTTCTAGCAGAAATAAAGCTGTGAGTCTTACTAGACATTGTGTTGTGTTGTTTGTCTTAAAAACTTTTCTTCACTCTCCTCTGTCCATTTTTCTGGGCTATCTGTTTTGCAAGAAGCAAGCAGAATTCAGATCCACTGCTCTGTCCGGTGGATCTACAGATCCCTTATTTCAGTTATTTTGCCAAAGATTTGAAAGTCCTAAATTAAGTGACTAGAAGTCTGGAAGCACTAGTGCTTGCCGCTCATACAATCAAATATATAATCTGCATTTGAGAAAAGAAGAATCTTCCAGTTTATAGAAAACTTTAGGGCTATTGCTAGTCTAAGCTATCAAACCACAGTGAGGTAGATTGTGGGAAGACGAACATTCATCTACAATTTAAGTGAGTCCACCAACTTCCCCCAAAATTATGATGCCTTTTAACATCTCTTTTCTTGATTTTTTTCTTTCAGTTTTTTCTAGTTAAACCGTTTCAGGGTCAATTCTTACATGCATATAATGCTGATTAAAAATAAATAATAATGATGATAAAAATATAAATAAAATTGGTTAATCAAAATAGGAACTTTGTTTAAAATATTTAAGAAACAAAAAATAGAGAATGAAAGTCAATTTTCCACTCTCATCTACCATCTGCTAGTTCCTGCTCTCCAATTAGAAAGTACCTTAAAAATACTTATTAGTTAACGGAGATCTTTTATGTACATATAACAAATACTAGGTACTTTAGGCATAAATATTAAGGTGTATTATCCTCTTCTTTTTTCTACAAATTATAGTAGAATAATACAGTTCTGCATATTGCTTTCTAAAATTTCAAGCACACATCTTAGGGTATTTTCATATCTAATAAAATGTTTCTTAATTTTTTGTTACAATTGGCCAGTGTTCCACATTAAAATGGTTTAATTCATGGAATTAAATCACATAATTTAGATTTTTCCAATCTTTTGCAACACTGAATGAATGATCATGTACATATGACATTTGACTCTTAAGAGAGTCTTTGCAAAGAACATTCCAAAGAGACAAAAGATAAGCCTTCAGATAAAAACAATTCCACCTTTCAGTTCCTGGATGCTTAGCACATAATGTTACTTTTCCAAGTGATTTACCTGTAATGAATTCAGTCAATTCTAAAGTCACTCCTAGAAGGCAGTCACTATTATTATTCCCATTCTACAGAATAGGAAGCTAAGGCAGAGTGATTTGTTCAAGTTCTTGTTGCTAGTGAATAAGCCGAAACTTGAACTAGTTGGTTTATCCAAACAATTTGAAGTGTTTCTAGTGCTTGTTTGCTTGGTAGGTACAGAGAATGTCATATTTGCCCAATGTTGGAGCTGGTGAAAGTGGAGTGGCTATTTGGTACCCCTCAAATTTTGCTCTACATATGGTACCCTGCTGCATCGACGACCCAGTCTGACCCATTCTCAGGCTCTGCAGTGGAACCTGATCCCTGTGACAAGTTTAACTTTTTATTGGCTTTTGCCTATGTAGATAATGTAGAAGTAGGCAGAGCCCAGATGAGTGCCTTAATATTTGAAAGTGCTCTTCTTTCAGAGGCTTAAATCCAATTCATGTTTTTATGTCTCTTTAGAGTTCAAGAAAAATGTTTTAGTAGGAATTACAAATATGAAAATAAAAAAATCTTTTAATCACACAGAAACATCCTATTTTTGGATTAAGTTTACTGTTTTGATATTTGTATAACTTTGGAGAATAGTTTGGTGCAGTAATTATAGCATCAGGTTTAGAACCAAATAACTAACATTTTCTTGCTACAACTTGCTGGTTGAATAATCTTTGTTAAATTGGTTAACCCTGGAAAGCCTCAGTTTCCTCAAATTTAAAATAGCATCAATAGGGCTGGGGTTGTGGCTCAGTGGTGGAGTGCTTGCCTGGCATGTGTGAGGCCCTGGGTTCAATCCTCAGCACTGCATACAAATACATAAAATAAAGTTGAAGGTCCATCTACAACTAAAAAATATTTTTAAAAAAGCTGGCCTCAGCAACTTAGCAAGGCTCTAAGCAACCCAGTGAGACCCATAAAATATTAAAAATTGCTGGGGATTAAAAAAACAAAATAGAAATGCCTTCTTCATAGGATTATGATAATGAATTAATTGAGATAATTCATCTGAAGCACTATGCAAATATTTAATAGGTGACAGTTACTGTCATCTATGTTGCTATTTATTTGTTTTTATTCCTTTCCACTAACTTTTCTGTTTGCTTTCAACAGATGGCTGGGGGAGTGCTGATGGCTGCAGTAGCCTTAGGGAGTTTATAGAGTTCTCTTTTTTTCCTTTCCTTTTTTTTTTTTTTGAAGAGATTAAACCCAGGGACGCTTAACCAATGAGCAACATCCCCGGCAATTTTTTGTATTTCATTTAGAGACAAGGTCTCACTGAGTTGCTTAGGGCCTTGCTAAATTGCTGAGGGTGGCTTTGAACTTTTGATCCTCCTGCGTCAGCCTCCCAAACTGCTGGGATTACAAGTGTGCACGACCCGGTCTGACTGAGTCCACAGAGTTCTTTAGTTAAGGAGGTTGAGTGAGACAGAAATTGGATTTGAAGTTAACTGGCTCTGTAGTTCTGGGCAAGTTATTAAACATCTCTGTCTCAATTTACTTCTTTTTAAAAAGGGTATACAATACTACCAAGGCCACAAGAGATATGAGGATTAAAAATGATGATACCACCAAAGTGTTTCCACCAGGTTCTGGTAGAAGGCAGGCCCCGCTCTCTAATTATCATTATTACTGCTGTTGCTGTTGTTATTAGGAGTAGGGTGAGAATAGATGAGGTAATTGAGAATGAGACGAGAGCAAATACTTTGAATTTATGCAGTAAGCCATTGGCTGGGGCCAACATCAAAATTCAAGCCTTTTGACCAAACACTGGTATATGCTATTTTCCAATTCATCATCTCTGCTTAAACAGAAATCTTCAAAGGCAAACTTCCTGAATTTGGGAAATAGGAATGTTGAATTTTGCTTTCTTTTCTTAAAATTGGCATAGAGCTAAGAGGAACATTGTGGTAGCTTTTTGTTGTCATCTGGCCTAAGATTATGTAGATGAAGAATACTCTTACCTCAAATATTTGGTTTTCATTCTATTTTACTAATAGTTATTGAGCATATCATCTATGTTGGGCACCATGCCAAGTGCTGGGAATACAGAAATGAACACGTGACCGTGCACTGCAGGTTTATAGTCAGACTGTAAACTAATGAAACGCTTTTACACATCTATGGTTCAAAATTGGCAGCAATGTGAGGCAAGTAGATCAAGTATTAAACACATTATTTGACAGAGGAGGAAACTGATAGACAGTTATGATTTTCATGTCAAGCAATTAACTTCAAGTTATGACATAGACTAGTGGTTAGACTAGTTATGACATAGACTATGTGATTCTAATTTCTTCCTTTGTTTCAGATAAGTAAATTCTTGCTGTATCTGTGGTTAGAAAAACACATTTTCTGGGATAAGGCTGCTAGATTATTAGAATAATTTTGAATAACTTACAGATGAAATAATCTTGATTAATTAAACTAGCAGAGCATCAGTTGTTATGCTAAAATTGCTAAAATAATTTAGTACAAATAAATTACTACAAATATTAAATATAACAAAGAAAACTGTTAACCATTGTAGCCAGAGAGCTGATCATAAAATTACCTTATTAGAGTTGTCATAATGTACATGACAACATAGATATTTGGTCAATATCTCATATATCTATACATAAATGGATTAACTTACTAAATGTGAACTGAAGAAAGTTTGAGAAAACAATAGCTGAAAAAACTCAAGGAAAGAAAGAGGAATTGCTGCATTGGGCATCTTACCATGTATAAGTCACTAAATTCTCTGGATTGAGTTTGTCTTTACAAGAAACTATTGAAGTGGGCAATAGATATTGTAGAAACCTATGTAGAAATGTGTAAACAAATATGAGAGCATGAAAATTATACAAACCCTTCAAGCTTCTGTTTTCTCATCTATAAATTAAGATGCTTGTGCCATTAGACAACTAAAGTTTCTCTTATCTTAATATTTGGTTCCATGAATGGCTAATGTCCATTTTCTCTCTGGCAGAACAACAAGCACACATATTTTGGGGGAAAAATGAACAAATGAATGATTGAATGATGGAATAAAAGCTGATATGCGATGCAAAAATGGACTTTTCAACATTAAAATCCAGGTGATATTTGGCTGACTTGTGTGGTTTTACAATTGATGGTCAGCTATCTTAAGGAACTGGGGTGCTTGAAAATTTTTTTTTTTTTTGGTACTGGGGATTAAACTCAGGGGTACTCGACCACTGAGCCACATCCCCAGCCCTATTTTGTGTGTTTTTTTATGTAGAGACAGGGTCTCACTGAGTTGCTTAGCACCTCGCTAGTTGCTGAGGCTGGCTTTGATCTCGCGATTCTCCTGTCTCAGCCTCCCTATGTGCTGGGATTACAGGCTTGAGCCACCGCGCCTGGCTTGCTTTTAAATTTGTCATCAGTTTAGAAGGTAATTTTCTAGGCAACGAGCATATTTTGTGGAGCTAAAGACTATGACATGTTTGGCAACTTGAAGACTTATAATCTACATTTAGCTAAAATAAATTTATTGAAGCTCAAATGGAAAAATTAAACAATTCCTACAATTATGCAGCTGTCCTTCTTTCTCCCTCAGTGGGAAAGAACATGAAGATGTTGACTCTATTGTTAACTTGATTGCAAATACAGCAAGTTCTCTGTTATCCATATGAATAATTTATGCTGAGGATCATCAATGAAAATTATTTCGTAAGAAGCTTGTTTCTCCATGTCAGTTGATAAGTTTCAATATTTTTGTGTGTAGACACATATATTAATGTAAGAATATTTGAACAAACATATACGAAGGTATATATGTGTGTCTATATTTGTGTATGTGTGAGTGTATTTGAAGATATGTATATCTGAACACATACATTTTGGTATGTATTGAACATACATATATCATGCTTAAATGCACTCTGAAGTCAAATGGAAATGTTTTTTGGATTATCTAATTTTTGACAAGTCTATAGTCAGAGCTTTTTCCTTTATCAACTCAATGTTAATAACCAAACTAGAAGTTTAGGCACTGGGAGAAGAGGAGGCAGAGAGGTAGGAAGTGGGAAAGGGTTCTAATTTTTCCCATTGATCTGGGCCTGAGGGGACCACCTGATAATGGTAAACATTCTTCCTCATCTGAGCCTGTGCTTTCTCCTTCTCTGGTCTCTGAGCTGAGGCAGATCCAGGGCAGGCAGGCACGTGGCTGGCCCACTGAGGGCCAGGCACAGCCGCAAGCTGCTCAGGGACTCCTGGAGCAGACTATCCCCTGGCTCCTGCCCACCCCACTGCTGCCAGCCGGCAGCTTCCCTCCTGCCAGACCCCTGGGCATGCTGATGGGAATGGCACAATTATCTAATCCCTGCCCAGGGAGATCTAGGACACATGCAGACAGATGGAGGACCATGGGGATTCAGAACTGTTCAGTACTGGAAGAGAAAAGGAGACGAGCCTGTGAACAACGGGCCAGACTCGAAAGGAGGCCCTGAAATCTTTTCTCCAACCAATTCCAAGGTAAATTATTTTCTCACCTGAATAGAAGCATTGGAAGAAAGTACCTAGACCTGCCCCTAACTGCGTCCCCCTTGAGAAAGGGCACTGACCCTCAGTGTCTGAGTTTCCACAAAGAAGAGAAAGTCACAGACAGGCACTGAGACAAACGGAATCAGGGAGGATCATAGGTGAGACCCTCAGCAGCTTAGCGAGACCCTGCCTTAAGGTAGAAAGTGCTGGGGATGTAGCTCAGTGGTAAAAACATCCCTGGTCCAATCTCTAGTACAAAGGAAAAAAAAAAAAAGCAACAGGCAGTTGCTGGCTGTATGTCTCAGGTAAGACCCATGTTTCTTTGATTCCTTCTGTACAAGCCCTGGGCACCACTGTACTCAATACCAAGGCTCCTTGAGAATGGTCCCTGGCTATCTGTCTTGAGAAAAACAGGAAATCACCAGTGACTCCTTATGGAAAGCAACAAAGACAGCAGGGTTCCCAAGTATCCCATTCAAGTGTATTACAACATGGAGGTTCCCATTTGGTTCTGGATAGATCTTTAAATGAGACAGCACAGCAACACAACATTATTTACTGATCATGTGGATAAATAAAATTGATCAATCTTCCACAGTCATTGAAATATCAGGGCATTTATAAACTCTTTGTAAATGCCAGGTTTGTCACATCCTCTCACTGACTTTGGGCAAGTTTCATAATCTCCCAAAACTTTGAAAATTTTATCTGCAAAATGATAACAATAATATCTTGCAAGATTTTCATGATAGTAAACATAATTGACATAGTACATATAGAAGGAGGCCTGCCACGTTATTGTTTGATAATTGGTAGGCATCATCACCTTCATCATCATCATCATCTCCTCCTATGCAGGTGAGATCTCCATCATGTTAAGCTGGTGGAAAGAGAGACTAAGGCAGAGGCAGAGCAATGAGAAAAGGTGACCCGTGGGGGTACAAGCGGTACTGGATAGTGACTAAAACCATCAGAGGGAATTATTGGGTTGCAGTCTGGAGTGTGTGACTCAGCTGGAGCCTGAGTACAAAAGGTCCCTAAGCAGAAGCATCAGGGACAGACAGGGGGCAGCTGATACTGTGCCCACAGTTGGCACAGTCCAACAAGATTTTCAAGGATAAATGAAAAAAAAAATCAGTCCTGAGAGGGAGCACCGCTGAACCATGTTGCCCTGTTTTTGAGCAGCAGCTGCAAGCAGGGCTAGCAGCTGCAGCTGTTCTTAGAAGCCTGGATTCCCAGGGAAAGTGGGCATCAGGCAGAGCAAAAAGGAGGGAGAGGCGAGCTTGGGGTAACGGCCTGGGTTACCAGAATGGGAGATTCCACTGCACAGAAATGAGGGAACTGAGCAAGATGAGTAGGGTGTTCTGAATGTGAAATGATGCCCAGTATGGAAAGTGGGCTGATGGATCCATAGAAAGAGTTAGACTGGGGATGGGGACCTTTCTAGCCATTATGCCCTTTTACACATTACGCTGTGTAAACATGGGCAGATAATTATCATAACAGCTAATACTAATAGAGTGCTAACCAGGTACCAGGGAATATTCTTGATCTTTTATATAAATGAAGCAATGTAGTTCTTCCTGCAATGTTATGAGATCTGCATTAGTGTTCTCTACATTTTATAAATGGAAATCTGAGGCATGGGAAGTAAAGCAGCTCCACCAGGTTACCAAGTGTCAGAGCTGAGATTTAACCTTAGAACTATGGCTCCTAAGCCTATATTTTTTTTGTAACATGTTTAAAAAATTTTAATTGATTCATAGTAACTTTATGTATTTCTGGAGTGCTGTATAATGTTTCACTACATATGTACAACGAGTAATGATCAGATCAGGGTAATTGGCATATCCATCTCCTCAAACATTTATCATTTCTATGGATTGGGAGCATCCAGATCTTCTCTACCAGCTATTTTGAGGCATATAGCTAGTTGTTGTTAACCAGTTACCCAGCTGTGCCATTAGAACATTGAAAGTGATTCCTCCTGTCCAGCTGTACTTCTATACCCATTAACCATCTTTTGTCCACCCTTACTTTTCCCTACCCTTTCCAGTCTTCGGTAATCACTTTCTACTCTTCTATGAGATCAAGTTTGTAACCTCCAATATAAGTGAGAGTTGTCTTTCTGTACCTGACTTTACTTAACATAAAATGTCCTCCAGTTTCATCCATGTTGCCACAAAATGACAGAATTTCATTCATTTTTGGGGACTGAATAGTATTCCATTGTGTATACCCACCACATTTTCTTCAGTCATTCATCTGTCAGTAGACATCTTGGTTGATGGCATCTTGGTTATTGTGAATAGTGTTGCAATAAACATGGGAATGCAGATGTCTCCTACATACCGATTTACTTTTCTTTGGATATATACTCAGTAGTGGAACTGCTGGATCCTATGGTAGTTCTATCTTCAGTTTTTTTGAGGAACCTCCAATACCATTTTCCATAATAGCTATACTAATTTACATTTCCATCAGCAATATCTGAGAACTCTCCTTTCTCTGCATTCTTGCTCCATTTGCTATTTTTTGTCTTTTCGATAATAATCATTCTAACTGGGGTGAGGCTGAGCCTGTGTTTTTATCCATTACTCTCAACTAGAGATGTCCAACAGAACTTTCTGCAATGTGGAAATTTCTGTAGTACTGAGTGTTTGAAATTTGGCTGGTGCAACTGAGGAACAAAATATTTAATATTATTTAATTAGAATAGCCTCATCTAGCTAGGAGCCACACAATGGTCAGAACAACTTTAACTGCCTCCCCAGAGATGGATCTCCTTACCTCTATGGACCTCTATTAATTTTTTTCCACCTGGGAATTGTGGGATTGTATTTAGGGATGGAAATATGAAATGATGGTGCCTGTCCACACAAACATCACTATCAAGCATGACTCTAATGCTTGCTGAGCATGGGCATGCCTCAGAATCCGTCAGTCCAGAGACAGTCAGTCACCCTAGGCAGTCACTGCCAAGCACGTGGTCTTTTCATTTGAGAAGTAGGCAATGCTCTCCTCTGGATTTCAGATGGAAACCTCTCAGGGAATTATGAGGTTTAGGCATCAGAGAGAAAGGGACCCCCTCACCGAAGCCATCTCATTCAAGTAATGTGGCTTTTCTTTCCTCACACCAAGTTGTATCCCCACTAATTTCCTTTCTCCCACTCAGTATCTCCCCTACCCCTAAGTGTCAATCTGGAGGAACACACCTTTTGTAGTGTATTGACGTTTTAAACTGTTTTTCTCAAAAGACTTAATCCAAGTCACTTTTGCTGCACTGGGTGTCTATTTCCTTTTCAGAAGTGAATGGAGACAAAGGAGAATTTTTTTCTTCTAAATATATCACCGAAGAAGTCTTCTACTATGACCTAGTGGAGACCAGAGGTTGCTAGTTCCTGCAAACACACAGGAAGCAACAACTCTCCATATAATTCTCTGACCAGAGTTTTATTTTGGTCCTTGAGATGCCCTGAATAACTCACCATGGCATCAGCCTAAGCCTCCAAAGCTTGAGGGTCTCACTGGACAAGTGTTTTCCTAGTTGATTCCTTACTAGCTTACTCTTTCTTCCTGAGTGACCTACCAGGAAGGTCACTCTGCCCTCCTTTGCTTGCTTTTTTTGCCTGTGGAATTCATACTCAGATTTCAAGATGTAGTGCAAATATTGCTTGCCCTGGATTTAACACAGGCATCTCCCAGGCTGGCTGAGGTTCCCCTATGTGTGAGCTAATGGCTTCTTTTCTCACCCCCACAAAAACTTTCACTCACACTCCATAGCTTCTCACTCAGTCCCTGCTGCCATACTGTTTCTAAATCTTCCTCCTCTGAAAGCTCTTAGCTCATCAATTTTAGGGAGTTAAATTACAGATCACTGTCCCTAGCACCTTCCAAAGAGCTTGATATATGGCAAGAGTTAAATAAACGTTCACTGAAGGCTCAGAAGGATAAATGACTGAGCTAGACAAGCTCAGACTCGTGTGGCAGAGCAGATCAGTGTTACTGACAGAAAAACCCAAGGTCAGGAACAAAAGAGCCTATTCTCTGGCCAACCTGACCTTTTCTCTTCTGAGCAGAATAATCAAGGACAGACTCTCTCTCCACCTCATTCCCTGTCACCTCCATAAAAATCTGGTCATTCTAATTTTACCTCCACATTTGCCAACCCCCCCCCCCCCATCCTGCACAGTTCCAAAACACTTGGCTCTCTTTCCATCTCTCCCAATTGTTCCTCTTTCTATAGCATCGGAATCTCATTGTCCTCCCTGCCCTATTCCCTCCTGACCTCTCAACTGCCCATTGTTATATGTCAGGGGACCCGGGTGACAGCTGGGCCCCAGCAGGGCAGGCCTGGTGTCCCCAGGGCATCCCTGGCAGGTGCTGGAATACTTAACAGCCAGCTTGATATCACCACCCCCTTCTCGCTTTCCTAGGTCCCCTTCCCCCTCCCATAGGCTCCAGGTTCTCTCCTTAGGGGCTACTTGGGCCTGTGTGATTAGTGTGGCTGGGTACAGGCTTAACCAGAAAAAAGATAAAAACAGTTTGATCTCTGGATATTTGCACTCCTATGCATATCTCTTCTTGATCACACTACCTGTGAGTTATTAGCCTGAGTCCTTGGAAGAATCTCTAAATACCAAATTTCAACTTGGAGCTTTTCTTGTTAGCTCCCTCTGCAAAACTATCACTAGCACATCACCTGTGTCCTTCGAAGTTTATGCAATCATTCAAAGCTCATCTCCACAAGATAACTCCTCTCAGTTCTAGTATCTCCTTTTACCTCCTTTTTATTCTGTGGTCCTTTCAATACTATAAGCATGCCTCTGTCACTGTATGGATCCCATGGTTCCCCTACTGCATTTGGTAGTGTGTATGACTATATCCAACAAACCTGGACCTGTACTTGACACATACAAGCTAAATGCTGTACAACAGCTATGTGTCACTTGAGTCCAGGAAATTTACCTACATAATTTCATTTAGTTTGATCTTCACAGTAACCTATTGCAGGGATCTTATCCCCATTTTACAGATTAGGAAACTGAGACTCAGAGTTTATCATTTGCCCAGAGACACATAGCCAACAGGTGGAAGATCTGACTTGATTTTTGTGATTTCACATCACATGATTTTTCTTTTAAAGTTCATCAAATGCTTAAATTTTATTAATATGATTGTTAAGTTCACGATAACACAGAAGCCAGAGACATCAACTGAATGGGAGAACAGGGACATTTAGATACTAGGAAAAACTTCCTAATTGTAAAAGAAAAAACCCCCCTGTTTATCTTGTTACTGAATTCTAAGAAGAAAACTAAATTTCTAGTTATATGGGGACTGGAATAGACAGAGATTTAAGGAGGTAGAGGGATAAAGAAAAACATCATTTAAAAAATGTCTTTCTTTCTTTTTTGCAGTACTGGGAATTGAGCCCAGGGCTGCTCTACCACTGAGCTACCTCCTTACCCCTGTTTATTTTATTTTGAGACATGAGATTCATTGAGTTGCCCAGGCTGGGCTTGAACTTGCCATCTTCCTGTCTTAGCCTCCCAAGTAGCTGGGATTGCAGGTGTGTGCCACTGCACCCAGCTCATTTTTGAATTTCTTTACTTCTTGTTTAAACTCTTCATAATCATATCTTATCCTCACATCCAATGACACCAATACTAATGCCAAGCAATAATGACCTTCATACAGGGAAAGAACTTTTCATTAAGTAGAAAGTTTTTGTACTTTCCCTTGTCCTCCTTTCTTCCTTTATACCTTGCACATCCATGACCATTTTTTACTTGGCAAAAGGGATTCTCATGAAAATGCATGTGATCCTGAAATAGGTCTGTTTATAAACAATTCACTTCAAGCTTGTTGTACAGACAGTAAGCTTTGCATTGGGTAGCATCTCATCCACTGAAATAAATCTTTATAAGTCATCTTTAACTCGTAGATTTTTTTCATTAAAGTGTAGGAGGAAGACTAATGGTGTATTCTTCTAGAAGAATGAGGTTAAAATAAACAGAGTTAGCTGATTTGCCATCCCAGCCATCAGTCTTCACTTTCCTCACCTTTTGCTGAGGAACCTCCAGAACACTTGGAAAGTTACCACCGTAGACTCTACAGAGCTTCTATATGCACTCTTGGTTTTAAAGAAGTGGATAAAAGTGAGGTGTGGTGCAAAGTCTAAAATAAAAATCGGTGAATCTTTTCTGATGTAAATAAATCAGTCAGTAAATAAAATGGGGAGAATAGATGAATATCCTGAACAGAATAATTCCAAATAAGTTTTATAGATGATTTTCCCTAGGCAGAGTACAGCTCCCCACTCCTTAAGTGAAAACTATGCACAGTGATTTCATTTGGAAGAGTACAATATGGAAAGACAGTAGAGGGATTTCAGAAATACTCCCTCAGCCAGGGGATCCAGGGGAACATCAACAGTGGTAAGTGATGATGTCCTCATAGAAACATACCCTTGATGTGATGTGATGCAAAGGCACTTTGCCTCTGTGATCTTTCTAGAAATGAACAAACAAAAAACAAATACAAAAAATCCAATCTAATCATGGAATAAATATCAGACAAATCTCTATTGAAAGCTATTCTACAAAAAATTCTGAAAAATGGTCAAGGTGATTAAAAACAAAAAGAGCCGAAGAAATCGTTACAGCCAAGAGGAGCTTATGGAGACATGACGACTACATGTAATATGGTATCTGGGACAGGATCCTGGAACAGAGAAAGGAAATTCGCTAAAAACGAAGGAAAACCAAATAAAGTGTCCACTTTGGTTAATAATAACATATTGATGCTGGTTCTTTTTTTGTAACCAATGTGCCATTCTAATATGACATTAAAAAAAGTGGGGAGCATACTACATGGGAACTTTCTGTTCTATTTTCATAAATTTTCTGCAGATCTAAAACTGCCATAGAATTGCTTATTTAAAATATTACAAAATGAGAGTGGTGAATAAAGATTATGTAGACCTAGAGAATTTTCTGCTGAGAAGAGGGCCTTCCATTTCTGAATGTGTCAGAGGAGAGGGCCCATTGAACATGTTCCCATGGAGGACAGTGCAAGGATTGGAGGACCTGCAGTTAAAGGAGATGATTAAAGTGAGGGTCAAGAAATACCTTTTTAGCTGACTTCAGATATTTTGACTTGAAGGCCCCTTTCCAGGAAAAGGCCGATGTCTCCATGTGGCTGGCTCATGGGGAAGGATGGGATAACACTGCTCTTCTGGGCAGCCAGAGGTGAGCTTTTGGGGATGGCAACTCATTGGTCAGGGAATGTGTCCAAGGTTCAAGGAAAAGACTGATGTCTGTTTCCAGCCACTCCTCTACTTCCAAACAACCCACTCACCTATGTCAATGATAGCATTTACCTCTAGTATGCAAGAGATGGCTTCTAATTACCCAGGCTCATTAGTAAATGCAACCACAGCATTAAGTATCATTCAGCATCTGTACAGTGTTTCGCATCTACTGGGCATTCAATAAATTACAGGGTTAATTTTTTTGTTCATTTCTCATTTGTGCATACTTTCTCTTACTTATTTTATCCTCAGAACAGCTCTGAAGCTAGGCAGTGGATATGAACCGTGGGGACCTTAAACCGTCAGCCCTGAGTACCGCCTGGCATACGTCTGAGCTCCTTTCTTCTCTGGATGACAGAATTTAGTCTATGAGCTGATCAGACCAGCATGTGTTGTACCACCCAAGTGTCTGTGTTTTTCTTCCCTCAAAGACCTCCTTTATCTAGGGCATATGGGGACATATGGGGAATGAGGGTAGATAGCATTACCTCATACCCCTCTATAATCATCCTCTTGGTAATTGTTTTTGGGGATTAGGTGTCCCAGTCCATCCCAGTTTGCATCAGAGCATTGTCTTATTCTGTTTGAGCTAAATCACAACATAACTTAGACTGGGTAATTTATAAACAGCATAAATTTATTGCTCACAGTTTTGGAGGCTAGAAGTCCAACATCATGAGAACAGCAAATTCAGTGTCCGGTGAAGGTTTGTTTTTGGCTTCAAAGTAGAGCTCTCCAGATGTGCCCTCCCATGGAGGGCAATGAGGCCCCTCAAGCCTCTTTTATAAGGAGGCTAATCCCCTCTATGAGGGTGGATCTCTTAGGACCTAATAATTTCCTAAGGGCCCTACATCTTAATACTATCACATTGAATATTAAGTTCCAATGTATGAATTTTGGGGGACATAGACATTACGACCATAGCTGGCATCATCTCTCCTTTCACAGATCACTGCTAGGAATCCATGGACACTACTCTGGACTGATATCAGAGAGACTACATAGGCTGCACTTTCCTCTACTCTTATGTACCTTCCTTCTAAAAATTTAAAGTGCCAGCCTGGTGGAGCATGCCTGTAATTCTAGTAGCTCCGGAGACTAAGGAAGATTGTAAGTTCAAAGCCAGCCTCAGTAACTTAGCAAGACCCTAAGCAACTCAGTGAGACCCTATCTCTAAATAAAATATAAAAAAAGAGCTGAAGATGGGAATCAGTGGTGAGGCACTCCTGGGTTCAATCCCTGGCACCAATGAATAAATAAATAGATAAATAAAATAAAAAAATATTTAGAGTTAAGATAAATATAACACTAAGGGGAAAATTAGGAAATTATTCACTATAAATAAATGTTCTCATAGGCTACAGGAAAGATGTTCCAAAGTAAGTCACCAAATGCCCTCTTCTGGGTATTCATACTTCTAAACTTGTTCCTCATTCTGCTGTGTCTATGAGGTGAATTATGTTTTTCCTCCAGCTTCATGTGTGTCCTCTTCCTACAAACATGGACTACTTTTAATCTAGGATCTACCTTCTTCACCTAGGAGCACATATATTCAATTCTACTTTATTGAGTCTCTAATAAAATCTAGAAGTCTCCAATAAGTCGGTGTATGAGTTTTTCGTAGTATTAAGGTTGGACACAGGCAATCCAAAGCAGATTCTTAAAAATCCTTAAAGCAGTGTGTGTTGTGGTACACATTAAATTATTCTGATTATCCTCAATTAACTGTTGGGTAAGTACCATTTAAGTTACAATGTATATAAACATATACATTTCCTCAGACAAACAAGAATTCTCAGAATGAGAAGAGATTATCATAAGGGAAAAAATTCGTATATTTTCTGTTTGGGTCTACTTTTTCCTGTTGAGATTATGGCGATTTTATTTACATGCTTTTCAGTCCCCCTCTAACAGACAAAACACATTTTCAAAGCTTACTTCCTTCAGATATACCAGGAATAAGAAATATGCCTAGTTATGTATTAGATACCTACTAATGGATGCTGCTTTAGCTTTCAGGGGGAAAAATTCAGTTTAGGCCTGAGTCGTCTTCCTTCAGCCTGGAAGCTGGGGTGGGGGCTGAGCAGCAGATAGGGTGCCTTCAACTCCACTGCTGAGTGCCTTTGGATTTTGCTACCTCACTTTGTTGCCATGTGACCTAGGCAAAATCCACTGAATGTCTCTGGGTGTTAGTTTTTAAAATAAAGATAGCAATACCCTTCACTATTGAGTTATTATGAGAATTATGAGTGACATGTGCTTGCAGCAATCATTCTCCCTTCTCACCTTCTTCCTTCTACTAGTTAAAACCTTGTAGGGAAGAAGGACTAGTCAGGTCAAGCAGAAAGTTGTGAACACATGATAGAGAAAAATCTCTATCAGAGATTTTTTCAATTCTATGTTATTTCTGAAAGACTTCAGTAAATATAGCCAAAGTACTCTCATTTTCTATCCCGGTATCATGGTATAACATGCCCTGTTACTGGGCATGATCTCCAATTCAAATAATCTTCTCCCTTCTGTCCTGAGGCAGAAGTACACTTAGAAGCTCATTCTGTTATCAATTAACAGCATCATCTTAGGTGATTTTCAATCTTAATGAAGAACATAAAAAATAAAATCTTATGAATTAACTCTAATATAAATGACTTCCAAAATTTACACTGAAGAATGTGGTCCCCCAAAGTTTATACATGTTTAGCTGAGTTTAAATTTGGCTAATTGCTCTCTGACTCCTAGATTCTGAATTGAGGTGCCATAGGAGAGGAGCTGGCTCTGGGAAGGGAGAGGTGACTGTCTTCCCTGGCCCAGGCAAGTGGAGAGAGAAAGTCAACCCTGAACTAGTGCCATACCAATGGACTGCACTGCTGTTTGAAAGACTGTCACTGAGTTGATAGCTGAACTTTTATAGGGTTTATTAGATAGGAAATAAATGACTCTTTATCTACATTTGTCAGAGGGAACAAAACCAAACAGAAAAAGAAAAATGTCATAATCTTGAGGAAGTATTTAAGGAAGGATGAGAAAAACAAGTTTCATATGAAAAGGCTACAGGATGCATTTTTCCCTCTCAAAATCAGTTCAGATCCTCCTTCCCTAACTGCTTTAACAAGGATATATTTCATTTTTTAGGCAGACTCTAAAATTTTTTACTTTACAGATGTGTGTGTGTGTGTGTGTGTGTGTGTACATGTGTGTGATGTGTATGTGTGCATATGTGTTGTCTGTGTAGTATGCTAGCTTATCCCTTAAGCATATGCCAGGGCTTTATGTTCAGCCATCTACTGAGCGTCATGGATTCAGACATACGAAAATAATTATCAGTTTCCTGGTACTAATGAACCATAATCCTTCCTTGGCCTACTTCTCTAATCCCCGATAACCAAAATGCTTAGTATGTGTTAGGTCTTCATCAAATCTTTGTTTCTAGAAGAATCAAAAGACGGCGGACACTGGTCTAAACACCATGTGGCCCACAATTCTACCCAATATCAAGTAAAAAAGGGGATGTGGATGGGAAGAGCACTCTTCTTGTGTATCGTTATGTTATTTCTTTCAGATAGTAGAAAACACAATGTGGGAAGCAACTTAGCAGAATTCTTTCTGTGTTACAGCAGAACTGAGTGATTTGCTGGCCCCAGACGGAGGAGAGACTAGCAACATGAGATCCTTGTATTTTTTTCCTCTGTGTCATATGAGGAAAACTCCCACAATTGTGACTAAGAGAAATGAGAATGACTATGAGGCTGCCAGTGACATCAGTGATCAAATCTTGTAATAACTTCAAAGTTTATGAAGTAGGGCTGGGGCTGTAGCTCAGTGGTAGAGCACTTGCCTCGCAAGTGTGAGGCACTGGGTTCGATCCTCAGCATCACATAAAGTACATAAATAAAGCTATTATGTCCATCTACAACTAAAAAATATTTAAAAAAAAACAAAGTTTATGAAGTATAGGAAATTCTTCTTTTTTTCTTTAGAATACTTTTTAAACTTGGAAATTGTTTTACAAATAAATCTTAGCAAACTGTTAATGAAGCACTGTTTAAATGATGTGGACTTTTCTGTTATAAATATTGCTCAGAGCCCATACTATTTAATTTTCTTTGAAACCTGGGCAAGTAACATAAAAGTGGCTATTGCAGACTTAAGTCCAAATAGTACTGGTTGCTTCAACAGTTGCACTGAGAAACATTGAATGAGACAGGGTTAAAAAAAATGGGAGATATGAGCTGTACCCTTGATTTTTTAACATGGTTGTAGAAAAACATCAAGCACATTACCTGTAGATTGCACAACATTTTCTTGTTTTAAAAAGTGTAGTAACAGCTTTTTTTCTTTTGGGGGGGTTTTCAAAGAATTTATTAATCTTTTCGATAATATGTAAAATATGTAAATATGTAAAATAATTCTATGTAATATACTTTTTAAAGAGAGTCAACCTTTGGATCTCAACTGCCACTTTCAGGAAGGAAAGAAAGAGAAACAGATTAGAATTGGTATCCGCTGTTACAAGAGAAGTGTCAGGACAGAGAGCAAACTGCTTTCATAATGCAAGGGCAAAGGCAGGGTATATATTACTTCTGTGTACATCTCGTTGGCCAGAATTTAGCCACATGTGTATAGCTCCAACAAAGGCAGAGAAATACAGTTTTTAGCTATGTAGACACATGCCTAACTAAAACAACAAATTACTGTTATGTACGAAAGCAAGGCTAGCAATTGAGGATGGCCAGGATTCTCTTTACCAAGTATTTACATTTATTTTTCTCTAAAGTGTTCTGATTCTGTCTATTGTCCCTACACCCCACGTTGGGGTATTACAATACAAACATGATACTTATCCCTCAAAGTTAACATTGAATCCTACAAGTTAAAAACCTCAGTCTTTGTAGTAACAATATCTTATCCCCAAAGTTCCTTAAGTATTTCAAAAAGCAAATCCCCAGTCAGAATTTTTTGTTTTTGTTTTTTGTTTTTGGTGCTGTATGTAGTTTGTTTCCAGGGGCTTCAGTTCACTTAACAGTTCAGTGTTCTCTGATAGTCTTTTCTTTTATTATAAAGCTTGAAATTTCACCTTCAAAATATTCATTTTTCCGTGTTTTCCAGATTCCAGTCTATGGAGGAGCAGGCAGGAGTGGAATTCTGCCTTCCCTGATTCTTGTTGGTATTACCACATCTTCACCAACCACAGCCTTAGCCTCCCTCTTATCTGCTTTCATAAACTAAGTCTTAGCTCATTCTCAGATCCTTCTTTTCTGGTCTACATTTATGGCCGTAATATTATTTTGTGAACAAGCTTGAATCTAGGCACCTAATTGCAAATGTCACATTTTTTTTTCTTTTGGTACCAGGGTGCTCAACCACTGAGCCAGATCCCCAGCTCTTATTGTTTTTCAGTTTGAAACAGGGTCTTGATAAGTTGCTTAGGGCCTCACTAAATTGCTGAGATTGGCTTTGAACTTGTGATCCTCCTGCCTCAGTCTCCCAAGCTTCTGGGATTCAAGTGTGCACCACCACACCTGGCACATGTTTTTCCCTGACTGAGGTTTATTCAAAGGATCCTTATTAGCATATTATTTCTTTGTAAACCTAGAGAGGTGGAATTGAGATTTGTGTCCTTAGAATTAAACCCTGTTCTGATACAATACCGAACTTGTAATCTTGATGAAATCATTGATCTCTTGAGAATCAGTTCTGCTTTATTATTTGTATTTTCATTGGCACTATAATGATTTCAGATTTTAAAGTTTTCTGTACAACCGTTAGCATTCTGAGAATTGCTGATAATTATATTTCTTTTTTTTTTTTTTTAGGAAATGGGGATTGAACTCAGGGGTACTTGACCACTGAGCCACATCCCCAGCCCTATTTTGTGTTTTATGTAGAGACAGGGTCTCACTGAGTTGCTTAGTGCCTCGCCATTGCTGAGGCTGGCTTTGAACTCGCGGTTCTCCTGTCTCAGCCTCCCAAAGTGTTGGGAGTACAGGTGTGTGCCACTGTGCCCAGCTGATAATTATATTTCATTGCAAATAATTCAAAAGACAAATGTGTAATGTAAAAAAAAAATTTTAAAAATTTAATACCCATTGCAGATCACTAGTATGTGATGTATGTGCATGCGTCTGTGTGCATAATGAGTGTGAGTGTATTTTCAACCCAAAGGGGAACAGGCTATATATATAAATAAAATGGCCGAGTGTTTAAGGACATTTGAATTTCTTCTACATTTCTAGTGATGGTTTCAAGGTTCCTTCGGTTGGTTGGTTTAGGGTGTCATTTGTCCTTTATATGTGAATAGACTTCTTTCCTTCTTTTTCTCTTCCCTTTACTGTTACTAATGATTTCCCCCTTGACCTCTGACAGTTTACCTCATTTGGGATTGCTGACTCAATCATGACTGGAGAGTCTGGGCTTTCTGACCCATGGTAAGCTTAGCTTGGTATCAAGTTGCTCTTGGATGTGCCTAAGGTCTCTGTCTTGGACTTCTATCCTTTTACAGACAAACTGCTGACTGGCAGTTTCTATATGACAATTATTTCCCCTTGGAAATAATATTCATTCTATTTTTCATCCCCACCGAGAATTTTCCCATGGGGGAACATGCTGACTGTATTCTCAACTTGTTTAGGATCAGGAAACATTTTAGGGGCAAAGAAACAATTTAGTCATTTGTTAAAGGTTATAGGCCTCATGAGGCAGAGAATGGGTCAGATGGAAAGGTCTAGGACTCTTCCCATGCTGGCTCTGACGTGCCTGTCCATCTGTGGGAGGCAAGGTGAGAAGGCCAGGGCCACGGCTGCTGCCCACAGCCTGTAGTGAGGCGTCTTCTCTCATTCTTGCCTTTGTCTCTTTTGTTCTCATGCTTTGACCAGGGTGTTTAACTCAGCAATTCTGATATGCTTCTCTGCTTGAAAATTTATTTCCCCTTTATGTGTGTGTGTGTTTCATGACATGGGCGAGACTAAGGACAGATAAGTTAAGTCCTCTGATAAACAGAAAGTATCACTCCAGATAAAGGACTGACTGGATACACAGGAGGAGCTGAGATCTGGTGTGACCGCTGTTACTGGGACACCAAGACTCGCTCCCACGTCACACATGTCAAAGCAAGCAACCCCAGACTTGTTGGTGTGACTGGTTCTTTTTCTTTCTTTCTTTTTTGCTAATTAACTGCATTCATGCAGACAACCTAGTAAAATGAGAAAACTGGGAGTGAGGGTGGTGCGGGGAGGGTGGTCATTTCTGTGAGATGAATTCTGCAGCAGTGCCACGGAATCTGGCGTGAGACCCCCAGGTTTGAATCCTAAAATCTTCACTTTACTAATTGTCAGAACTTAAGAAATTTATTTAACTTAATCATCTGTAAACTAGGAATAATAATAGTACCTCCTTCAAAGGACTATTATGATGACCTAATAAACCAGCACACATGGCAGATAGTGATGACCTATGCTGGTATGATTTATAGTGAGCAAATTAAAGGATGCATTTCTCCTGCTCTTATTGGAATCTTAGAAATGAATTATATACCCCTTTATTTTACAGATGGAGCTGAGGCCCAGCAAGGGGCTGTAATGTTGCTGGGTTTTTTTTCTGATCACTCATAACAGTGCACTTTTTGATCATTCATAACCTCAGTGCATTTTTGTCTTCCAGTTTCTTCTTCCATGTAAGGTCCCCTCAGGGTGCTCTGGGAGAGTCTTTGGGGGATGTTTACACTACCTTCCAAAGAAAGCCAGGCCTTTGAAGCGGGACATAAGGCCGGGGACTTCTGTTAGTCATAGCAGCCCTTGAGTTCAGCTGGCTAGTAAGACTTTTTCACCCTGCCCACAAATGTCCCATCTTTTCCTGAGTTTAGATCAGATATTCCATGTTTTTTCTTAAGACTTTCTGTCTAAGGATAAGAGAAATTGGAATAAGACCACAAAAGACATGTCAGTTCTAGGCTGTTTGTTAATGGAATTCCCGACTTCAAATTTATGTAAAGATTTATTTGATTCTCTGTTTCTCTGCCCTTAGCATCTCTGTCTATATAATGCCATTTGCAGGTCCTCACTCCCTAGTCTCTGGGATAGGGTATGGCAACAGTCAGGAACAGCAATAGACTCTCTGTGTGTTTTCCATTGAGACCATCTCATTGCTGAACTTCTCTTTTGAGTAGTCTGATTTGATACTTATAACTAAATGCTTTGCCTTTTGATACTTATAACAAAATTCCTCTGTTTTGCAGCCAATTTTCTGGCAATGTAGGTTTCTGTTCTGTTTATCAGTGATCAAGTTCTCATCTGGAACTCCATTCCTCTGATATTTACTATGATACAAAAGTATTGCCAGATCCTTTCAATGATACACACCAAACTGTGGAGCCACCTAGATACTAGTTAATTTAATATCCATGGACTATCTGCCTGTTCTCCTGGGTACATACTCGAGGGATTCAATTTGGAATTTAGTTAATTTCTATATGTTTAGGTATATTTTGCTTTTTCATTCAGTTGTAAAATGAATGATTGAAGTCTACCCTAGGATTGTACTCGTATTCCATAGTCCCCAAGTCATCAGTCCTGTATGTCCTCCATGCTCCTTCTACCCTTCTGACCTATTGGTTTTTCTAGATACTTAGCTATTTTTTTCACTAATCTGATACTTCCTCCCAGTTTTTGATATTATGTTCTTTGTGTTCATTCTATGTAGAAGGCAGAAACCCAAGGCATCAGTGTGAGTTTGGGAGATAATTTGGTGAACTTTGTGTTCCAGATATATATATTTTTTCACTGTAGATTTTACAACAAAGCTTCCTGAGGGCCCTTCTCATTCCTGGTTTATTTCTTTGTTTGGTTTCCTTTTTTGTTTTGTTTGTTTCTTTTTGTCTTCTTATAATACCAAGTACTCTAAAACATTTGCTTTTGGAAATATTTGCTTTCCTTGTTTGTTTGCTTGAAGTACGTTTAATAGAGGAACACAGTTTTGTAGACACAGTAACCTAATGGAAATATAAAATACTTCTCCTATATTCTCCTACAATTAGAATTTCATAGTCATATGGAAACCTGATGCGGAGGGAAGTTGCATCTTCCAAAGAAACTGGACTAGGGAAATGAGAACAGTAGGATGCCCCCTCATGTTGTTTGTGCTAGTCAGCTTTCCATCACTGTGACAAAATAGGTGAGAAAAACAACTTAAAGGAGGAAAGAATCATGATTTATTTTGGCCTACACTTTCGGAGGTTTCAGTCTATGATCAGTTGTTTCTGGGCCTATGATGAAGTGGAACATCAAAGTTGCCCACCTCATAGTGGCCAGGAAGGGAGAGAAAGAAAGACACACACACACACACACACACACACACAGAGGCCAGAGTTCCAATATTCTTTAAAAGCCTGAACCCCCACTATCTATCTACTCCCCCTAACTAGGCTCCACTCACTAAAGTTTCCACCACTCCTAGTAGCGCCACCAGCTGGGGACCAAGCTTTCAACACAGGAGAATTTGGTGGACATTCGAGATACAAACTGTAACATTGCCATTAGGCTCTGTTAGCTTAAACATCAAGACTGCAGCCTCAATGAGTAGGAAACAGAATAGATGTTGGCTTCTCAGGGATTCGTGCTTCTCAGGGATTCGAGCTTCCCACAGGTTTTGTAGGAGGGTCATATTTAAAAAGCCACTGATAAAGCAGGGTAAGCCCCCACCCCACACTGGGCTCATTTCCCACACAGGTCTCTGTTCATCCTCAAATCTTAATCTACCCTTGAATTCTCTGTGAAGCAAATGACTGCATGTCTATCCCAGACTGCCTTTAATGTTTTATTTTTTCCCATGTGTACACTTTGTATCCTTCCAGCTCCTAATGAACAGGAGCAGAGTTTGGAACAGGTCTTTGTATACACCGAACCCTCCACACTTGAGTGACATTAATTCTGTTTTATGTTAATGAAGAGGTTGCTGTAATACATTTATTTTTTTCCCCCTTAGGATAAGGTGATTTGTACCTCTGTTTGTTTCCTCTTGGATATTGTGAACACCTGGAAGGCAGGGACATTTTATTTATTTTTTCATATCTCTGTATGTGCATATATTAACCCAAAGTCTGATGCACAGAGGTAATACATAATTTCTGAATTTAGCCAATGATTGGTTGAGTGGGATCTTAGTTATTATCCATGTAGGCTAAGAGGAAAACATTTTTTTCTTAACTTTTAAAGATAGAGAACAGCCAAGATAGGAATTAGCTCAATATCTGATAGTAGATGCTTATTAAATGTGTGTTGAATAAATGAAAAACTTTAATTATAAAATTAACTTATAGAATGAATTATAAACCCACAGTTGGGGAAATGGAGTTAGCTGTAGTGTGTTGAAGGGTTGTCTGTGTTAGGCAGCTTTCCATTGCTGTGGCAAAATACCTGAGCAAAACAACTTAAGGGAGGAAAGATTTCTTCTGGCCCACAGTTCAGAGGTTCTGTCCATGGTCACTTGACTCCATTTTTCTTGACCTGTGATGAAGCAGAACACCATGGATGGAAACAAGTGGAAGAGCAAAGCTGCTCACCTCATGGAGGTCAGGAAGGAGGGAGCGCAGAGGGACAAGACTGGGGACAAGATACACTCTTCAAAGATGTGCCCTAGTGGCCTACTTCTCCAAGTACACCTCACATCCTAACGTTGCCCCCACTTTTCAATAGCATCACAGGAAACTTTGGGGGGACATTCCAAATCCAAACCATAATATTGTCAGAGCAGAAGTTTCATTGGAAAAAGTTAAGTAGGCACAAAATATTTTATTCAAGGTTATTATACAATGGGGAAAGAGGCCAGAGCTCACTCTGAGCTAACTCCTCTCGAAAAAAAAGGATGGGAAAATTTTTAAGCTCTAGAATATGCTAGTGGGAAAGTATTAGATGATGTCAGGAGGAAATCATAAGCCACTGTGTTTGCTCACTGGCTTTATCCTAACGAAAAATAAACTTACATCTTAAGGAAAGTTGGCAGTTTTTGCAACTTTCCTTTGCAATAAGGGGATCACTGACGTTTGTCTCATACCCACTCTACCTCTGGCCAGGATGGGAATATCGGGACACTATCTTCCTTAATGATAGCATTTCTTTTTTATAAAAATTTATTTATTCTTGGGGCTAGGATTGTAGCTCAGTGGTGGAGCACTTGCCTTGCATGCGTGAGGCCTTGGGTTCGATCCTCAGCACCACATACAAAGCAATAAAATAAAGACATTGTGTCCATCTACAACTAAAAAAATATTTTAAAAAATTATTTATTCTAATTAGGTATACATGACAGTATAATGCATTTTGATTCATTGTACACAAATAGAATACAATTTTTCATTTCTCTGGTTGTACACGATGTAGAATCAAACCATATGTGCAGTCATACATGCACCTAGGGCATTGATGTCCATCTCATTCCACCATCTTTCCTGCCCCCATGACCCCTCCCTTCCCTTTCCTCCCCTTTGACCAAAGTTCCTCCATTCTTCCCATGCCCCCTCCCCCATTATGGATCAGCATCCACTTCTTAGAGAGAGCATTTGGCCTTTGTTTTTTGGGGATTGGCTTACTTTGCTTAGCATGATATTCTCCAACTCCATAATGATAGCATTTCAAAAGATGGTCCCCAGGTCTCCAAGAAAGACATTTGAGGATGAAGAGCTGGCAAGAAGACTTTACAAATACTTATCTCCTAAAGGGGCAGAAAAAAATATTTACAACTGCAAGTTTTCTAAAGAAAATGCTTAAGGCAAGATCAGGAGGAAACCTGCTAAAGCTTAGTGAAGCTCAGGGCAACATTAAAGGCTTTCTTGGTTAAGGTCTCCGATAACTTAGGACTCAGTGGAAATGGCTGTTTTGAGTGTCAGTGTTGTTAACCTCTAAACAGAGTTTCCTTTTAGTCACTTTGTAGCCTGGCCATGCCACTTAACCTTTCTAAGTGTATTTTAAGACAGATGTGAATAGAAATATTGTTCCAGCTCCTTCACAGGTCTATGGTATGGGTCTAATTTCATCATATCAGGGCTGCTTTGTATATTTAAAGTGTTGCATTGTTTTACTGAGGGGAAGGGCTGAATATTTTCTTTATATTTGGGAACTCTGACTCTCTCTCAGATTCTTCTGAGAGTTTCTACCTGAGCACCTGCCTGTGACACTCAAGAATCAGAAAAGACATCTTGAAACTTTGTCCAACCTCATTATCTTACGTAGGAGAAGATCAGCTTCTTGAACAAGGAAGGAACTTGTCCTTAGACCTAAGAAGTAGTGGCAGTGCCCAGGACTCCTCACTCTTCTTCCTACAGTAATGCAGAGGCTCTGAGAAGCCACGCCCTCTCCCTGGGGAGCAGCTCTCCATGCACTTTCTCCAGAAAGCTGCCTTTACCCTGGGGCTTCTACGTGTGTGGTTCTGTCTGTTGTCCTGACACTGTTGGAATCGCTTCTGTCGCCAGTTATCCAAGGTGGCCTTTGCCATCTCTGTATGTCCTTCTGGGGCCTTGGACATCCAGAGGCAGGGCAGACAGTCTGCTCACCCAGAACTTTTCTCAGCTCTTATACCCTGATCTCTGCTTATTTGCTGTTTTCATTTCACTGATGAGAGTGAAGATTTGATGATTCTGGGGCCCTGATGACAGAACTGCAGCAATCTGGGCAGGGTGACCCCGAACTTGATCCTCATAGGCCCCTGGCGCTAATCCCTACTTCTCTTCTCCCCCACCTCTCCACCCCCCAGCATTTTGGGAGGTCAGGCAAGAGGTGGCTGACGTTGGTGTGGGGGCGGGAGCAGGATTTTGAGCTGCCCTCCATGTCAGCTGGTGTCTGTTTTCACAACAGATGGTGGGTGGTGACGTGGCTCTATTGTCCTCCCTGGTCTGCCCTAGAGGGAGATTTCCTTTGCCAGCAAATATGCTATATGTCCAGAGGAAATGGCATCTGCCTCCAAGGGCGTGTCCAGAAAGCACCTCTATCCTCTCCATGGCATCCTTTGGCCTGAAAGCAACTCTGTGTTCCTTTAAGGCCCAAAGGATAACCTGCTGTCCTTGGTTCTCAGGGCTAAAAAAGGAGAGTTTAACCTTCCCCAAGAATCACTGAAGCTAAACCTGAGACAAACATTTTTTATATAAGGATTACTAGATAAGACTTAGTGAATGCAAAAATTTGTAGATAATCATACCTGCTTCTCCACTCCATGCTCTTCCTCTCTGATGTTCCAATACTGAGATATTTTCTCCCTGAGATTGTTCGGTAGCAGTCCTACTGTTTGGTAGAAAACAAAACAAAACAAAACTACTTTATGGAAGGCTTTCTAAGAGCTCAGAGGTGCTCAGATGTGAACAGGTATCAGAATTGTTCAGTTCTTCCATGTGTGGGGAGGGAGAAGGGCCTATGAAAATGCAGGTTTGGGGCTGTGTCAGAAGATTCTTATTTATTAGGCATGGTGAACCCAGACTAAGCATTTTTAGTAAGAATCTCAGGGATTGTAAACTTAAAACATTTTCCCTAGGGTTTTAGACAGGTTATTCATTTAATAGACAAAAGAAATATTGTAGAGGAGAGTAAAGTAGAAAAAGTGTTGGAAGACTTGTTGCTAGTAGAAAACAGAGGAAGGAGGGAAGAGGCACGTGGTCAGATGAGAAAAGGAAAAGTGGGGATTCTGGGAATGGAGGAGCCCATCCCGATGTGGAAAAGGAGGTCCCAGAGAACACAAGATGGAAGCTAGGGGAGGAATTTGTCAGTCCCCATCTACTGTGAAAGTCCTTAGGATGCAGTCATTCCAGTATAATAACACATTTTTCTTTGGATTAAACTAGAATTAAAATGTAGTCAGTCCTCTGGCTTATGGAAGCTGTTGAGCTTAGAGGCTAAAATTTGGAACTCTGCCTCAGGTCCTTGAGATTTCATTGTGATGTACAGCTATTGTAATAATAATAATAATAATAATAATAATAATAATAATAATGTTATAGAGGGGTATAATAGTTTGAATATTAGGATGCCAATCTGGTTACTTAATCAAAGGAATCCAAAATAATTGTGCCATAAAGAAGTTATGAAAGGTTATATTTCCCTGATAAAAAAAATCTGGATAGTGAGAACAAGAATGATATGGTAACTATACAGTTATCAGGGACTTGGGATCCTTTTATCTAATTTGTTTTGGCATCTTAGATGTGTAACTTTTATTCATCTCTAATGTGGTTGCTCTAGATCCTGCTGTCATAGTTATATTCCAGCCAGAAGGACAGGGATTGAGGGGTACAGGTGGAGACAGAAAAGGGTGGCCACAACCTTGGGACTATGACCTATAAGTTACCATATGATCAATGACTTGAACTTAGTCACATGACCATCACAAGCTGCAAGGGTACTAAACAAACTTATGTCCTAATTCACTTTATATTTTAGGTAAGAACAGAAAAATGGATATTGGAGAATTTCCATGTTCTTTCCAACAAGCAATTTATAGTTTCTCCAACCTAACTTATGAATCATACTCTATTATTAGTGTGAGACAAGTAATGTAGATAGCATTGTTTCCATTTTTGGATGAGAAAAATAGGAGTATAAATGATAAGTGGCTGCGTTTGACTTTGATTTTAGATTTTTTGATTACTGGTTTCATGTTCTTTCCACTCTATTGGGATGTTTTCTGTTAAAGCAACTTGAAGATGGAGCTATCCTGATCTTCCTGATTGTACCCAGTTGCCAAATACAACTCATATCCCTCCAGGCACCTTTAAATTTAGACAATGTCTTTTACTCCCTACCCTACCCCATACTCCCATCCTTCTTTGCTTAGTTGGGCAGAGAGGCTTAGGTCCCTTGCTTTGAGCTCAACAGCTGCCAGGAACCAGCTATACTTTGTGGTTATTTTTAATACAGGTTTTGGGAGCAGGCTCTCAGTTTAATCCTTGGCAGATAAACCAACAGTCAGGCGATTGGGAGTTATTTACGAAGACTTGCTGGCTGTAGGAGATTGGATGGTTGTTAATCTTTTTGGCTGGGGTTGGGGGAGCCTATTTTAATCAGAATTTGTACAGGAATAATCCTTTCTTTAAATTCTGACCCAATCCCTCCAATAATTGCAATCAGGGCAGTTCTCTTCTGAGGAAGACAGTGTGTTAATATGGAATTTAAAGGGATGAAAATAGGCTGACTGAATAGTATGATAAAAGCACTAGCGAAAGATTTCTGATCCGTACTCTGGCATAACTTAGGACTCTGATCGCTGAAGGAACCTAGGAGACACCCGGTTTAGCCTATGTGTAGAGAGAACTTATTTGAAATGATCTCAGTTGCGATCCTGGGAAATGAAAATCAAGATAAAATGATCATGATGTTCTAAAAACCTTACTCAAAGAAAGAACATGAAAGAAGAAGCCAAGGTTATTTTTATACAGATCTGTAGAGGGGACTTTTTTTTTAGGATATCAGGAATTGAACCCAAGGGTGCTTAACCACTGAGCCACATCCCAAGCCCCTTTTTATATTTTATTTAGAGACGGTCTCCCTGAGTTGCTGAGTGCCTCACTGATCTGCTGAGGCTGGCTTTGAACTTGTGATTCTCTTGCCTCAGCCTCCCTGTAATCTCAGCTGAGATTACAGGCCACCACATCCAGCCATAGAGGAAACTTCTTATGCTAAAACTACAGAGTAAATACCGAATTGTGTTTGTGAGAGGAAAGAGGGTAGCAGTCACTTGTAAGCTGAGAGTCTAAGCATGTGGACTGGGGATATTTGAGAAGCAGACACCAAGGTATGATTAGAAAAACAAGAGAGTTTGCTTGGGGTGGAAAGGCAACCTGAGCAAGCAGGGAAAGCCCTGGATCATGATGCAGGCCTGATGCCTAAGGATAGGGAAGGAGGGAGCATTGTGCTAGAAGAGACTCAGGCTACAGATAGTTGTAAGAAAGTGTTGACCATGCAAATGGGGAGTCCCTGAGCCAAAATTGTTTCTTAGAGGAGTCCTGCTTGTGCTAAGACCTGCGCTGTGCTTGGTCATAGCTGGGAGCAGCACAGAGATGATGTGGCCTCACATCATCCTCCACAGTGGTGGATCCAGAGGCCCCAAGGTGAACTGTCAGTCAACTGTGCTCTTTGTAGGCAGTTCTCTTGCAGGAAATACAATGCATTTCCATGGCTATGACACTAGGTTCTATGCTGTTTGACTTTGGGGAATTTCCTTCTTCTTCTCTATTTATAAAACAAAGTTGTGGAAGCTAGATCTTTAGGTCCTATGAATTGCTTTCACTCTTTGAGTTTACAGTCTCAATTTTTGATTCCCAAAGGGTAGATGTGTGTGTGTTAGGAAGGAGTGGGGTAGTGGGGAAGGCAGCCTGGGAAGGGGCCTCATGGAGAGGAATGGATTAATGACTGAGAGGAAAGACAGAGTACTTTGTTAGGTGCCTTCATTCTGTCTCAGCCTGGCCCCTTTTTCTGTGTTCCAACCTGGGCGGATGACTGGACTGGCCACAGCTTCAGCCCAATCTAATCTAATCTATCAGAGAGGTAATGAACTATAAAAGTGTGGATTCAATTACAATTAGAGGGGAGTTTTGTGTTGGCTGGAGTCTGGTGCTAGCCAGAGAATAAAAACTCAGGCTGGGTTGAAAGGCCCCATCTGTGCTAGGAAGGTCTGACGTTAGGGGCCGGGTGAAACCTTACTCAACACAATGAGGAAAGATCGGTACTCCCAGCAATGAGTTGTTGGTTTTTTTTTAAGGAAAAGATATTCACTTTTTAGATTTTATTTATTTATTTATTTTAATGACAGGGATGGAAGAAAGAAAGAAAATTTTTTTTCATTTTTTTATCATTCTTTGGGTAGAGTGCAGGTATACCCGGAGCCTTCATGACTCCTATTTTTTTTCTTCCATCAAAAGTTCCTGGATCCTCAACCTTCATCTGTACCTTCCTAAATGGTACAGGTTTAGACAATGGATAGCCTGGTGTTTGGATTTTGAGAAAAATCTCATTCTGTTGAAACACCTAAAAATTGCCAAAGAGAGTCATGGGCATTCATTCTTCCATCATCTCTTCTTCCAAACTTGTACCCACCAGTGCCCAGGTAAAGGGCGCTTCCTCAGAAAGCACTCAGAAGACTCTCCAAAGTGCGAGCTATTTTTTCTCTCCCTAGCATCCATTGCATTTGTAACTTGTTCAATAAAACCTACAGCATCCCACCTTACATTTGAGACATTAACATTCTGATTTTAGTTATTTTCATCTGTTTCTTTTTTACTATACTTTAAATTCTTTGCTTTCATGGATTTTTAAAAAACTAATCTTTATATCCTCTGCACTAAGCTCATCCCTAAATAGCACATAATAGTCACTAAATACAGGTTTGATGAGAAGAACAAACATATATTTGAGAGAAATCATTTTCTCTGTCCTATTTTGCCTCATTGTTACCCCCCTTTTTTTTTGCTTCATTGCTTAATTTACTTTTCCAAAGAGAATATCAACCAAGCCAATTAGTAAACAAGATGAATTTTAAAAAAATGAAGTTTCCCTTTTTTCCCCAAACCATTTGTCCTTCCCCTGTTCCTTGATCCAAATATAACTGTTCTTACCTGAGATGTATTAATTTAAAGCACAAGTTTGGGGTGCTTTCAATTAAAAAGCAGTACAGCAATATTTGACTTTTGGGGAGCTGTACAGCAATATCTGATTTTCTTGAAAATTTATTTGAATTTAAGTAAGACTATGTCAATATTCTCCCACCTTGTCAATGGGGTTATTTTCTTGCTATGCTTTGTATTTTTAACTTTCATTAAACGAATAATAAAAGATATCCTTTATTCCAGCTCTACCTTTTACTAACAGTATGATCTTGGACATAAAAGATTTCTCTGTGTCTCTGTTTCCTTATCCATAAAATAGGTGTAATAATTTTATTTTCTTCATAGATTGACTGTGAATTCACTTTGTGGAATAGCAAGCAATATGTGTTTGCTATGTTTATTACTACTACCATGAAAATTATTAAAAGTATTAAAGTAAAACAACATTTATAAGAGTACTTATAATCTATTTCTATGTGCTCAATTTCTCTGGAGAAAGAATTTCAAAAATGGCTAAACATTTTCTTCTTTCAGTGGATACATGTATGTCAGGGACTGAACTGATAATGTTTTGAGGATTCTTAAAATGTTGAAAAAGCGGCCAGACCTATATCCTCATACTAGTTCTCACATTGGATTGCTATAATGGAGTGAAGAACTCCTGGATCTTATAGGGCTTAAGGACTGAGGCACTTTATTAGTGAGCGGGAACCATGGACGGGAAGGCTTCTGCTTATTTTAGATCAAGTAAATAACATGAAAATCAGATGCAAAATAAAACTCAGATTAGCATATAATCACATTAGCAGACTAATTGAGTCAGGAGCTCAGCACATTGTGTAATAAGTTTGCACCTTTCAAAAGGAGAATAAGAGAAAGTCCAAATTGTTTATCCACCCTTCTATTTCAATGCAGAGCAGAGGGTCTTGTGACCAGATGTGGTCAGAGTCCCATCCGGGCAGTTAGCACAGTATCACTTACTCTAGGGGACCTATAAGAGAGGATTAAGGGTCATAGACTGAGTGTGGCAGCCCCCTAAGGCCTGAGGGATTAGCATCTAATGCATCCAGCTCTGCAGAAAATAGGGCTCAGATGAAGATCAAACCTCTTTTATTCATCTTTGTTTTTCAAAAGCTCTAAAAGGGAAAAAGTTTCTTTTCCTTTTTGTACAGGGAAGTTTTTTCCATCCTGATGAGAGGAGTGGTGATAGGGAGGCTTGAGGTGATTCAACAGCTCAGAAATAGGGTTTATTTTTCTTCTGTCCACACTTCCTCTGTCCCTTCTGCTGGATTTCCATTTACCTCCCTTTCCTCCTAGAGCCCGAACACCAAATATCTCTATGTTCATTGAAACCAGTTACTTTATCCCCCTTGAATTCTCAAAGGAAACATCCAAATGAGTCCTATATTCTAGCACCCTCAGTTTACCGGGATCAATTGTTACTGTCACTCCATTTGCTTTCACTCATTAAAGAGATATTTTAAAAATTTTATTTATTTATTTATTCTACTTAGGTATACATGATAGCAGAATGCACTTGGATTCATTGTACACAGATGTAGCACAACTTTTCATTTCTCTGGTTGTATGTGATGTAGAATCACATCATATATTCAGTCATATATGAAGCTAGGGCTATGATGTCCATCTTATTTCACCATCTTTACTGTCCCCATACAGTACATACACTCATACACCCATACAAAGGGGTGGGGTGTCTCCCCACCCCTTTGTAAAGAAATGTTTTGAATGCTTACTATACATAGGCCAGGCATGCCTAACCTCCACTATCTAAATCACTAAAATATATTGAAGCAGACTAGACTATGAAAGACCAGAACTCAAGGCTATCATGTATCTAGGCTGACTATAATTCAATTCCTTCAGTTGAACTAGGGAGAAGAGTAAGATAAACTTAAAAGATATTTAATAAGGTGTTTATGATCCTGGATCTAGTTATGAGATGAAAAGGCTATAACTCTGGACTTTTCATCTTGTGATTGTTCTTTGCACTATACCTCTCTGCATACCATTTATTCTATAATAAAATTTCCCTCTGATTACTATTTTTTTTTAAAAAACAGCATTTCATTAAGTTGCAATGCTTACACCTTGTCTAGCTCTTTCGTAGAAAAAGATTTTGGTTTGAAAGTGGAACATTTTGTCCTCATTTGTTTTCTCCCTTAAATTTGCATTACATATTATTTAGGGCTCTCAGAAATTTCTGTGAAAGACGCATATCTTCTGTACTTTTTTTGAAGGCACAGGAAAACACAACAGCAGAAAATGAAGAGGAAATTTCTTGGTAAATCTGTGACCATGCTAGGAGCCTGGGGGTCCCTGGGAAATGTGTTAAGAGTTGTGCTAGGCTTCCAACGATATCCTCATACTATTTGAGTGGTAGTGAGCAAGCTCCATTGCTAAGCTTTGGTTTTTCTCGTCTGTAAGTTTTCAGAAGATTGACCCTAGGTATTAAAAATAAAGAAGATTATGTATGTAAAATGACTGTCACAGAGAGTTCACCTACCAAATGGTAGTCTGAAAGCATGTATGTGTTTATTAAGCATCCACTTTATAAAATGCTTTATATTTTGTGGACCGGATGTGAAATACATACAATTTAAAATAACAAAACAGCATAATCTATGCTTCAAATATATCTATAGTCTAGAAAGATGGCCAGAATGAAAAAAATTCAATGGTATAGGCATTCTCTCTCTCTCTCTTTCTTTTTTTTTGGTACTGGGGATTGAACTCGGGGGTACTCAACCACTGAGCCACATCCCCAGCCCTATTTTGTGTTTTATGTAGAGACAGGGTCTCACTGAGTTGCTTAGTGCCTCACCGTTGCTGAGGCTGGCTTTGAACTCACAATTCTCCTGTCTCAGCCTCCCTAAGTGCTGAGATTACAGGCTTGTGCCACCGCGCCTGGCTGGCATTTTCTTTTCTTTTCTTTTTAAAACTGTCAATAGAATCTAGTCTTGAAATAAAAAGCACAAGACTCTGACAGAACATGGTGGCATATGCCTGTAATCCCAGCTACTCAGAAGGCTGAGACAGGAGGAGGATTGCAAGTTTGAAGTTGGTCTCAGCAATTTAGGTAGATCCTAAGCAACTTATCAAGACCCTGTCTCATAATACAAAATAAAAAGTGCTGGAAATCTAACTCTGCTCAGTGGTAAAGTGCCCCTGGGTTCAATACCCAGTACAAAAAACAAAACAAAAAACCTAAAATTCTGCCGAGTTCTTCAAGGCAATTTATGTCTATCAGGAAGCTTCATCTCTATCCAACCTCAGAAAAGCACATTTGCTAGTTTGAAAGTATTAACTAAGTACTACATGATACAGAGAAAGGAGGTCTATAAAGATGGGGGCCAGCATTATAAGCACATTTAAGCTTTACCGAAGGGGTAAAATTGAAGTAGTTCAAGCATGGGAACAACAGTGCAAAGCACAAATTTAGAATTAATTGGGATGTCCTGGGAATAAGAAATATTGTAAGGGATCGGCATGTAGGATCAGTGTTCTTTGGGGGTGTGTGTGTAGTATGTTGGTTAAGGATGAGATCAGGTAAACTGTGACGGAATATTTTCAGCCTAAGGTGTTTGGACTTGGTCCTACTGATCATAGGGAAACACTGTGACATTTTTACAGAGAAATGACAAGAGTCAATGTCAGTGGTGGCATCTGATCTCTAGGAATGATCCATTTTGGTAACAATGATCTTATCAAACCAGTGTAGTTGAAGGGTAGTTTGGCGTGTTTTCTCCTAAACCAATCTAGGGAGACATAGATTATTTAGTGCCTTTTGACAAGTGGAGAGTGGGTAAGAGGCAGAGCTGGCTCACCAGTGTTCTGTTCCCAGATCTGGACTCTACTCCTGTCTTCTACAGGCCATGAGAAACTTTTTCAAGGTGCCAGTCTGATATTCATGTCCCATCTGTCATCATCCCAGTACAGTTCTGACTCTCATTAGAGCTGTGGGCAGGGACGCCCCTACCTCCACCTCTCACCCAGCCTCTTCACTGGAACAATCACACCAGAGTCAAGTTGATTGTTTCCTATGGAAATCAGCCATGTGGAGCCTCAGGGGGAATAGTTCTGCCCTTTTGTATTCATTTTCTTCCAGTGTGGACTAGGATTGGGGAGCGCAGTTTCTAGCCTTTCACATATGCCTAAAAGAGAATGGGGCAGGAAAATAGCAGAGAGCAGGAGAGACCGGCAGTGGCTTAGGGTAAGAAGGATATGGGAGTATCAGTAGAATTGCTCACCTAGGTCACAATTTTATTAGGGGACAGTTTCAGATTTCCAGGGCTCTGAAAACTGAAAGAGGGCACTCTCATAGTGCCTAGTTAGCCTAAATATTAGCATAGTAGGATATTAGCATAGAAATTAGTTTCATCATTATGGCAAAAATTCCACAAGCAAACAGAGCATCATGCACGTTTGCAGATCATTTATTTATCTTTTTTTCTACTGGATATAGTTAGATGGACTTTTAAAATAAATCAGTAATTTACCTAATGATATTCATAGAGCCAGAATGCTTGGTCTTGTACAGATAAAATAGTTGCACAATTGACGGTTGGTTTTAGACTTCATCTGATTATTTGCTTCCAAACTCCCATATTATTTTCAAAGTTCACTAGAATTACTTTGCCATTTACTTATTTATTTCTGTGCCCTGGGTATCTTGTTATACTTTTCAAAAATTTGCCAGATACACCAGCCCTTACTTCTCACCTCCTCATTCCCCATTTTTTTTTTTTGTAAAGAAAGCAAACATGAATTGTTTAACTGCATTTAAAAAAATTCAACCTTGATGTACTTATGAAGAAATTTTTGATAATATGAAATCAGAGCTGTTTCTGCTAATCTAAGACATTGGTGTAAATTTGAGGCTAAGATACGCCCAGGGCCCAGGTGTTCTCCCCAAGGGGCAATCTGAGGTTGGGAGTGGATACCAGAGGGTGAGTGAAGGACAGACACAGACAGCTGAGATTGTAATTCTTTAATGTGATTTGATTTGAGGAATTTAGACACAAAATAAACATGTCCCTTCATTTAGTTTGTCCCTTACTTATTCTTTGATAGCTTTTTATTACACTACTCCTTTTTAAGAAATTACTAGGGCTTACAAATTTCTTTTTAAATTAAGTAGTAAAATTGAGAATATTCTAACGTTCAAAGCCTCCACAGAAGTCTTAATGTACCATTCCAATAATTTACCCCAATACTTCCTGATAATATACATTATATACTTGCCAAACTGGTCCACATCTCTTCCCACCGCCACTAATTCTGACTCTGTTTCTGGATTTGCCTAGTTTAGTGCTTTTGCCTGAAATTCTTATAATCTAAGAACCTACCTCAATTGTGCCTTATTTCTTGAAATCAGCCAGATGGGATTTGGCTTTTTCCTTTAAGTCTTTGGCAATTCTTACTTCCTTTCTGTTATTTATCACTTCCTTTCTGTTATTCTATCTTAACTTTTGTTTCCAGCTACATCCATCAAGTTTTCAACTGTAGTCCAGACCCCCACTGAGGATGATGGGTGGCCTCCCCTTATTCCCACCCAAATCTCCATCTTAGGAGACACTCATGACTGAAAAATGTATTATCTCCATCACTGTATACTCTGTGTTGTGTGTGTGTGTGTGTTTATGCACACAGACACAGTTGTCCCTTGGTATTCACGGAGCTTTGGTTTCAGGACTTGCCTGAGTCTACCAAAATTTGCTCAAATTCTGTATATATAACTGTGTAGTACTTGCTTATAACTTGTGCAAATTCTCCTATATACTTTTAATTATCTCTATATGACTTATAATACTTAATACAAAGTAACTGCTATGAGTAGTTGTTATACTGCATTGTTAGTAAATAATGAAAAAAAATAAGTCTGCATGTGTTCAGGAAAATGCACCTTATTTTTTTCTGAACATTTTAATACTGTGGTTGGTTAAATCCACCCAGGCAGAACCCATGGATATGGAGGGCCTGCTGTATATTTACTAAGAAACTTTTTATCTTTCAACTTTGGATTTTGATTTATTCATATATAATGTTAAACAAGTTTTACTGAATGATCTTGTATTGATTGATTGGTAACGTATTATAGATTGTATAGTCCTTTCTAACTCCTTCATTAAGAGAATAATGTATGATTGTTGGTGGCAAGGACTAACCTTTAAAAAGAAAGTCTTATTCATAGAATCTCTGCTATACATTCTTGTTCATTTGAATTATAAGCACATGAACACATGTCTAGAGTCATCATTTTCTTCTTCTTCTTTTTTTTTTTAACCAGGTATTGAACTCAGGGGCACTTGGCCACTGCGCCACATCTCTAGCCCTATTTTGTATTTTATTTAGAGACAAGATCTCACTGAGTTGCTGAGCACCACACCAAGAGTCCTCTTCACTTCTGTGAATGTCAAAAGAAGTCCCTTTCCTGCCCTGATCCCTCTCGAGTTAGCGGAGATTCTGCTGTGACTGCAGCACCCTCCCTGGGCCTGGGCCGCAGCTTGCTGGGAGCTCAGCTTTCCAGAGAGGGCTGCACACGCTAGGAGGGTGACAGATGGCTCTGCAGTAGCAACAGTTTGAGGAAGGAGCCACTGAGGGGAATCTGGGAGGGGCCCGTGTCCGACCTTCCTATGGGTAGAAGACCCAAGAGGAGGGGTTAAACGGCTGCTGTCATTTTATAGACAGGCTTTTGCAAATTTCGATCAACAAAACAAGAGCAAAATGAAAAGCTGCTTTCCCGGGTAAAGTCTTATTTCCCACGTTCCCTGCCATCCTCAGAAGCCTCTGTACAGGTTACCCTGTCCCTGTTGTCTCCCCCTGGTTGGTCCCATTTTGCAGCTTCAAACAAGTTTCTCTTCTGATCCATCAGGTTTGGTAAAGGGTCACACCTCTCTCAGGCCCAAGGTTGAGCCCCTAACCCATACACGAGCTCAGAGACTTGATTTCCAGAATGCCAGTCTTTCGGGGCAGGAAGGAAGCTAAGGGGCCTTCAAGAATGGAACATCTAGGAGTCCATGGCCCTTGCAAATGAAGGATCTTTCAGGAACAGGAGTGACCAGGGTGACAGGGCAGGGGTCCGCTATGATTTTGCTTCCCAGTCTGCCTGTCTGAGCAAGTGATTAAATCTCCGGGCTTAATCCCAGCGCTGTTGAGAGTGTGTTTCCTCACGTGCAGCCTGGGCAGAGCCCTCCCTCTAGGGCTCTAGGCTCTTGGCAGTCCTCAGCCCTCTTAGCCCTTTAGACAGGATTAGACGAGGTGTCCGCCTGGTGGCTGCTGGGGAGAACTGCAGCTGGGAAGGGCTGTTTGTCACTGGCCTTTGTGGGGTGTTGGGAAGAGGGAACTAGAAGGAGTTGCACCACAGGCCAGACCCGCATCTCATCCCGCCAGGCCAGTCCCTAGGTAACTGGCGTCTAGCATCTCATGACACTTTTGTTCAGGCAAGTTCTGAAGCACCAATCCTATCACTCGCAGGAAAAACGGAACCTACTACTTTATTCAAAGGTGGATCGGTTTCTGCATCCTTCTTTGAAAAAGAGAGTCGGTGATTGTGTGGTCAAGGATAATAAACTTGAGTGTGGTTTGGATAAGTTAGTTTGTTGAAGACCCCTTTCCAGATTGGCGTAATGAAGATGACGTTTCTACTTTTGATGACGTTTATCATTAGCACTTCCTGCTTTACAGTTAACGAAAATTTAAAAATATGACATAATATACAGGGCAGTGGTAAGTGACCAAAGGAAACGTAGGAGAATGTAAGTCATACTAGTAGAGGACTCACATAATTAAAGCTTTTAATTCTAATAATTCCGAGTGACAGTTGAGGTGATTCTAGTCATTTTCTCTCTGGGAAGGCTGAGGCAGAGCGAGAAAGTGACTCCTCACAGAACAGGCCAGGGTCAGAATAAAACCCCAGCCTGACTTCTTCACTTTAACCTCCAGGGTTTTTCACCCAATCATGTTTTTCCACCATTCTATTGCATTTTTACTTATCAAATCACAGCGTTGCTCTTATTTTTTGAACATGTTTGAGCAAACTGAGAATTTGGTCATACTTTGACCTCAGTGAAGTCAAGGTACCCCACAGCACCCCTCCATTTTGTGGACATATTGTGGCCTTAAAAAAAGGAGATACATTATTCCGAGTCCTAGGTGAAGGATGTAAGGAGGAAAATAAATATTTTTTTAACCACTACCATGTTCTGTTCACTGAGATCATTGTGGGGTATTTTCTTGTCATTTTCATTTTAATCCCAACAATGATGTTACAGGGAGAATGTAATGAATTTAAATTAATATCACCTGGGGAGAGAGAGAGAGAGAAGAATTTTCTGATTTGTATTGTTATATTTTGGAAGAAATGCTAAATGGAACTAATGCAATTTTCTTCCCAACCATTTAAAACTTTTAAGAGGCAAATACAACATTCTGAGTGATAATTCGTGCTTAAATGTATATGTCTCATAAAAAATTACAACTATCTGGTGTCATTATAACTATCCTCATTTTATAAATAAGGCAACTGAATCTTAGAGAGATTTGAAGAAAAAAAATGTGACTCTAGTTCATGCAGCTGGTTCAGTGTCCTCGGTAAGATTTCCAGACTGAACAGCCTGGCTCCACTGTCTGTTCTCATTTCATTATATTATGTTGATATGTTCTGTGATATCTACATGACATAGATAGCTATATCTACATACCAAGACCTATGCTAAGGTAGTAATCACAAGCCACATGTGATTATTTATATTTATATTAGTTATAATAAAATTAAATGAAAAATCTAATTCATCCATCACAGAAGTTATATTTCAAATGCTCAATAATCACAAGTGACTGATGGGTACCTTAATGGACACAGCAGATAGAGAACATTTTTGTTGATGCAGAAAGTTCTGCACAAAACAAGATCCTCTCTGGATAAGAAGTGTAGTGAAATGGGTGGAGGCACTGGACAGGTTTGGTCTTTCCCACTGTTAATTTTATGATGTTAAGTAGGCTACTTGCCTTCTTTAAACCTCAATTTGCTGGTTTGAATAGCTGTTTATTCCTCAAAGGGTTATTATAAGAGATCAATAGCAGAATTTCATAGAGTCAGGAAGAATTTGGCAAAAGTTAGCTATTATTATAGGTAATCCACAGTTTTAAGAAAATTATTAGAGTTTGTTAGAAATAAGCATGGATGCATATATGTTTGATTTACTGTCATTGTGAAAGAAGCCAGGTTAAGGTGGAAACTTTCCTACAGCAGATCCAGTAAAAATGTGTCCAGGAATCTTATTTATGCATATATTTGCTACCCCACTCAAGGCAGAGTACAGCACTTCATCCTTGAATTCTTGTGACTTAGTGGAGTGCCTTATACTTTAACATAAAAAATAACCACTAATTTTATAGTTAAATAAAGTTCAACCAAAGTATGAGTGAGACTGCTGATTCCAAATCTTTCTTCTTTTGCTGTGGGGAAGAAATTAGAAAATGGGAAGGTACAGGAAGGAGAATATCAGGTCAGGGAGAATGGGGACTAGAAAATGTCTAAAAGGACCAAAGAAGAAATTTTGCTCACTGCTTAACTTACATATTATTCCACAGAATCATTTATCTTAGTAGCAACAAACATTTAGGGACTTTGGGGTAGAGAAAAGACACATGCAAGTTTATAATACCATTAGGGAGTCTATCCTGGGAGCTAGAAGATCAGGTTCTAATCCCAGTTCTGACACTACTTTTTGATTGAGATAAATCACCAGATTTTTCAGAAATGTAGTTTCCTTTATGGATTATAAAGAGAAACTTGAGCTAAATTGACCCTGAAGTTCTTTTTAAATTGAACACTTATGATTTATTTTATATATATATTTATATATTTGTACATATATATAAATATATAATCTTTTCTCTTTCTTTTCACATTTTTTATTTGTGCATTATAGTTGTACATATGGTGCGATTTGTTGTTACATTTTCGTAATACATAGTATGAAAAGTAATTTGGCCAATATCACTCCCCAGCACGTCTTCCTCCCTCTCCTCCTCCCACCCCCTAGTCCTTTTCCTCTATTCTACTGATTTCCCTTTGATTTTCATAGAATCCCCCATGATCTCCCTTTCTTTCCCTTTTTCCTTTCTAGTTTCCATACATGAGCGAAAACATACAGCCCTTCACCTTCTGAGTTTGGCTTATTTTTCTTAACACAATGCTCTCAAGTTCCATCCGTTTTCCTGCAAATTACATAATTTTCAATTTTCTTTATGACTGAATAAAACTCCATAGTGTGTATATACCACATTTTCATTATCCTTTCATCCTTTGATGGATACCTAGGCTGGTTCCATAGTTTGGCTATTGTGAATTGTGCTGCTATAAACACAGGTATGCATGTATCACTATAACATGATGACTTTAATTATTTAGGATAAATACCAAGCAGTGGTCTGGTTGTGTCATATTCAAACACTTAGGATTTAATGGGAACATTTTACTCAAGCTCACAGGAATTTTTTTGATCACTGCACTAGTGCAAGTATTGGTGGTGCTATCATGGGGGTGTGCTGCCACCTGATGGTGATTTGGGTTGTCTGCATGCTCTAGTTTATTAGAAAATTTTCTCACTTATTTTAATATTGTATGTTGCTATTTTTGCCAAAGGGATCCATACGTTTGCAAGTTTTAGAATATAGTACCTTAACCTTGATCTTGTTTCTACTTCTTTACCCCCAAATTGACCACACATCACATGTTTTAATAATAAAAATTAATGTTTCATAAATTTGTAAGATTTAAAGTCAATTATTTCTTAGATATTGGGTTGAAAGTACTTATGCCACATATATAAGCCAGTTTATTTCCTAACTAGTTTTCAGGAAGTGAATTATTTACTACCTCATTCCACACATTCCATTGTGTGAAGGACTTTTCTAGTCCAAGGACTTGTTGCTGGTGAGCACTCAATAAATATTTATTGTTTGAATAATAATGAACAGAGCTAACATGATTTGAATGCTTTTTATGTGATAGGCATATTTCTTCAAAATCTAAAGTCAGTGTAGGTCTCTTGGAGAAGACAGGAGAGTGCAGCTGCCCTTTCAAGTCCTGTTCTTGGTCCCCGGAGCTCTGATGGGTCCACTGAGAGGAACAGAAACCTTAGGCATTTTGCTCTGTATAAAGTTGTCATGTTGTAAAAAGCCCACATCCTTGAGTAAAATCAGCTCTCTTCAGTTAACCCCAACTGGTTGAGTTTGTGGGGTGTTTCTTGAGTTTTGTAGAAGGTCTGCTGGCCACTTGGTGGATCATCTAAGCCTCAGTGCAGTTGCTCTTCCAAAGCACAACACATAAAGAGAAGGAAGGTGGTAAGGCGATGTGGCTCACATCAGGAGGTAAGCGTGGGATTGGTGCCATTTATCTTAACTGGTATTACATGCGGTACAGGAGCTAATAAGGGGAGAAAATGGAGGTTTCAGGTACCATGCAAGGACCAGGGAGTCAAGACTAAGAGTAAGCCCAGGCTCATTAGGCAACCTCCCATTATCTCTCTTTATTTTTACATATAGTGTTTACAGATCCCTTTGTCTTTATTCTTGTATTCTCCACTTATGTGCAAAGTTACTTAGGTCAGCAGTTCTTCCCCAGCAGTTCTTCCTCATGTCAGTGAGCAACATTTCATGCATTTGTAAAGCTGGATTTTTTTTTTTTTGCAGGGGTGGGGGTGGCCAGGGGAGTGCTGTGGATAGCAGACTGCATTCCATCTGGGAATACCCAACCTCTTAAATTGTTTTTAAAAATTAGGATACTTAAGTTTCGCCTGCTGTGTTATGAAGTTCCATAGGTTTTGATGGATGCTGTGAGAATAGTGCCATGGAGCCAGCCATACAGTGTCACATGGAATAGTTGCATTGAAGAAATATTGGCCTGTTCCTACCTATTCAGACTTCCACCACTTTCACAATCCTAGTGACCTCTGGTATGTTTAACTCCTCTATCAGTTCGTCTTTCGTCGAAAGTCACACAAGAGGAATAGTAGCATAGAATGGAAGAATGGCTTCTTTCATGTAGCAAAATGCCTATAAGATTCATCTTCCTCTCTTCCTTCCTCCCATCCTACTCTCCTTCCTTCCCACCTCCGTGCCCTCCTTCATTTCTTGATACAGAAGATTGAATCCAGGGGTGCTTTTCCACTGAGCTATATTCCTGACCCTTTTTATTTTGAGACAGGGTCTTGCTAAGTTGCTGAAGGTGGCCTCAAACTTACAGTCTTCCTGTCTCAGCCTCCTGGGTTGCTTGTTGTTTGTTTTATTACTGAGTATTTTAGTTGACACATATATTTGTATGTATTTGTGGGGTGTAGTATGATAATTCAATACATGTATGCAGTGCGTAATGATAAAATCAGGGTAATTAGCATTTCCATCTCTTTAAACTTTATCATTTCTATGTGTTGGGAATATTTAAACACTTCATTTCTAGTTATTTTTAAATATATAATAAATTAGTAGCCTATAGTTATCCTACAATGCTATAGAACTCTAGAAAATTCCTTCTGTTTAACTTTGGTTTGGTGTCCATTATCCAACCTCTCTTTTTATTTATTTATTTATTTATTTATTTTTTTTAAATTTAAATGCATTTCAAGTCATAGTACATAACCAGATCTCTGTTTTCCCATTTCTCTGATTGCAAACCAAATAAAGTCACCCCATTAGAGTCTTCATAGATGTGCCAGGGGTAGTAAAGACCATCTCAAATAACCATCATTACTATGCCCATTTCCCTTACCTTCCTCCCCCCTCCCCCAACCATGTTTAGAGTTCCTGCATTTCTCCTATGTTTCCCGTTCCCACCCCCCCTTATGTATTCTTAT
>CM053403.1:55994925-56022763 GCA_028644305.1 Xerus rutilus | reverse complement strand
TTTTTTTTTTTGGTACTGGGGATTGAACTCAGGGGCACTCGACCACTGAGCCACATCCCCAGCCCTATTTTGTGTTTTATGTAGAGACAGGGTCTCACTGAGTTGCTTAGTGCCTTGCCATTGCTGAGGCTGGCTTTGAACTCGCAATTCTCCTGTCTCAGCCTCCCTAAGTGCTGGGATTACAAGCGTGAGCCACCGCGCCCGGCTTTTACTGTTTTCTTTTTCACTCCAGGCATAGGTCCAGATGCATAATCTCAGCTTAATTTTTTGAATGTTAGTTACACAAACATCTGGTGCACTCCTATTGGGTGCCAGGCATGGTGTATAACCTTTGTGACATTTGACTTTCTACAGGTCAGGGTTTTCTGTCTTATCAGATGGCAATCTTAAACATAACAGAACAGAGTTGTATTTTATTAATTTTCAATTTAAATTAATGCCATCTATTCTATTTTCTGGAGGTGCTTTTGTAACTGACATATTCTAGTATGCATTACTGTTCATGCTGTTCAGAAAAGTAGAAAATTAGAAAAAAATAAAATAATGCAAGAAGTATCTTCCATTCACTTCTGGTTGCCATAAATAAAATGGGCACATTCAAAGCTATGTAGTAGCAAGTAGTCTAGTTACCTTATATTAAGTTGTCCTTTCACTGCTTCATGTGGTAGTCATTTTTATTCTATTATAAATATCATACAGCTCCTTAATGGTTAACAACATTATTTCTGAAGCTAGAATTATTCATTAGAATTTGTTTCTACTCCTTTGTATTTAAGTTTCTCTGCACTGCTATTTCATCATCCCAATAATAATAAAAATAGAATTTAAGAGGTTGGAACTAGTATATGAAATTTGATTTTAGTATTCAAAGATTCAGCTTAGAATTAAAATATATGCTTGACATACATTTTAAATAAATTTAATGAATCATTTTAGTATGTTATTGGTTTTGTTGCTTCAAAATATTTTTTAGAGTAATAAGCTATAAATAAATTCCATAAATAAAAAATAAATGAGCACTTATGATACACTACAAATTCTACAAAATTTAAGTAGCGAGAACCTCACAGAGCAATTAATTCCATCCTAAAGTAGCTGAAAATTCAGTTGGTAATATAAAATGACAAACATGAAATAATCAAGCTATAAATGGGTGTTACTATTTGTGGGCATGACTAAAATTATATTAAAAAGAGTAAGAGGAGGTGGTGGCAACAGGGGCTACTATAGCAAGACAGTGGTAATTCTGAAGCGATCTGAACTGAATCTTAGATGTTAGTAGGATTTACAAGTGGACTGAAGGAGAAAGCAGGAAGGTGATTCAAATTAATGTTCTGAGCCTACTCTGAGCAAGATGAATGGATGTAAAGTGAGGCTTCTGAGGCTTCTGATCTGTAAATGGAGGTTACAATTTAGACAGTAATAAGAAAGTCCAATTTGCAATATTTTAAGTTAAGTGAACACACCAAGCAAAGGGTGTAGAGGTATTTTTTGTGGCATTAATAAGTGATTTTGTTATATAAGTAAAAATAAGGCAGGAAAGATATTCAGGCAATAAAAAGAATGCATGAATAACAGCATGGTAACAGCAGGAGCCCAGGAACTGTGAGGTCTGCTCAGGCAAAGGGAGTGGTGTCCCAGAGCTGGGAGGGGAAGAGATAGTTCCAGAAACTGGAAATACATGCTTTACAATAAGATTGTCAAGAGCTTATTTGTGAAGCTGGATTGTGAAAAGTTTATTGAGTTGTCTGGATTTGTGATAGTCAGCTGATACACAGGCAAAATGACTACTATATGAAAGTTCATGTCCTATATTAATTTGTAGTCATGTATACATATCACAAGGCTTAGAATACTTAAAATTTGAAGAACCCACAAATACATAACACTAATTTTTATAACAGAAATATGATATAAAACCAATAGTCTAAAAAGTAAATAAAAAATACTGAAAATTGGGAAGAAATAGTCAGAGAGAAGATGATATAGGAGCAATCACAAAAACAGAATAGGGGAACATCTGACTTAGCAATTCATAGAAGACCAAAATGAGACAAAAGCAAAACTGGAGGTTTCTTTTGATTACAAGACATTAAAATGACGCACAACAACAAAAACTCTTTCAGTCTTATATGCTTTAAGGGAAGTATAAATCACAAATAATTAGGCAGTCAGTGATATTCCAACTGAATACACTGTGTTCAGCCTGATGTAAAATACTGGCAATATATTTTTTGAAACAGGTATACTGGCAAGATAGAAGTTATTCAGTTGTTGTGGAAAGGAGATCCTAATAGAAATTAAACAGGTTAAATCTAGAAATGAAAGACTATGGGCCAATAGTGTCTTTTAAAAGTTTGAAATTATGCCAAAGGATAAAATAGAAGTATTTCAGTGTAGCTTCAAAAGTAGAATATTGGGTGAGGTATTCTGGCGGTGAGGTAGGCACAGAGAAGCAAACTTTAGCTTAATGTAAAGAAAAAACTTTCTAATGAGAGATCTTGTCCAAAATAACTTTTTGATTGTCCCAAGAGCATTATATAAGCAAAGAGATCACAATGTTTGCTCCACATGAGGTCCTCATGGGAGGGCCCTGAAGTTTGCCCTTGTTAGGAAATTATAATTGATTTACTTTTTAAACCTCTCTCAGAGGAACTTTTTCTGAAAAAAAAAAAAAGTTCTGAAAAACTTTATGCTGAAATTCTCTGCAATTGTTTCATGGGGTTGGAAAAAACTAAGACTACCATGAATTCTGGCTGCTATTTTTGAGCTCATCAGGGCTCAGGCAGTCTTGTTGCCCCTTTTAAATTTCCATTTTTTCCCCATCTTTATTCTAAGGCCTGTGAAGGGGCAGCATGGAGGGGAGAGATTTTCAGTTTGACTTCATAGATTCATTGGCACTTGTTAAATTTTGGTAGAGAAATAGTTATAATTCGCTGAGAAAACGAAAGAGATTCCTCGTTCATCATCTTCACTCTGTGTTCAGGAAGTCAAAGCAACGGGCTTATATTATATTGAATCATATTGAGGAAAGAGCAAACTTTAATAACAGGTAATGAGAAATGATGGATTTAGGCAAAACCACTAAAAACACGGTCACGTCATGATGATGGAGGTTGTTATTTATTGGGAGTTAAAAATTGCGAGGTGTTTGATTTTGGCATTGCCATTGATAGTTTTAATATTTCAAATATATTGTACTTTCTAGAATGAAATAAAAAGAATTTAAAACTCTGGTTTTGTGTGAAGAAGTTCACAGGACACAAAAGGAACATTAATCCAGGTAAGAATAATTATAAAACACTTATCTACTTTAATCACATGTTAAGATAGCCAAGAACATTGTCTAGATGCTTTAAATGTAATTTGTCTTCAAGGGGGGTGTGTTAAAAATTATCAAGGTTGAAATAAACCTTGATAATTCAAATTTCATTGCTTGAAGGAAGATTATGGCTAAATCAGAGTGGGAATGCTGTAATTGATGTTTAAAATACAGTCACGGTGGTGTGTAGTTTATTACCTCATTCTTTCTTATTTCACTGCTTAGAAAACCTCACAATCACAGAGATTCTCCATTATAGGTTGCTTTCATAAGCCTACCTATACATAGAAACCTCTTAGTCAAAAGTTTTGTCATTTTCAGCAAATATTTGAAAAACGTGTTCTTTAAAAAGCTAGAAGTGTATCTATTTATTATTGATCATTCAGTAATGAACTAAAAGCAGTTATAATAAACATTACACATCATGTATCCCATTGTACCATAAGTTAGTAATACAATCATTTTGTGTCTTCATATCTAGTACCAAACATAATTCTTGGCACAGAATAGATGCTTTAAAATATTGACAAAGCACACTAATGGGTGGTCAGACAGATGAAAATGTATTACCCTTGAATATTGTGTTTCTTTCATTGATATAGGGCCAATAAAGTAGCATTAGATTGGGAATAAGAATTTAAGATTTATCTTCCTCTCAACCTTCCCTTACTCCTTTTAAAAATAAGAACTATTAAACTTGTGACTCTTTTTAAAGCTTTATTAAGATATCATTGACATAAAACATTGCATATTTTTAAGATATAAAATTTGAAGTTTTAGTATATGTATACATCATGAAATGATAATCACAATTACTTTTATTACATCATAAGCTTGTGACATTGAAAAACAAAGAGATATGTGTGAAATGATTTTAGCATGTCTTAAAATCCTTCTTATTTTCTAAAACAAACTTCCTTTCCCATCCCAAACCAACACACGGTGGCTGATACTTGAAACTATTTTATTTCCTCAGCTTTATGCCTAAAAAGTTTCATTCTTTTCTTTCAGAATAAAATGTAATCATCCTCATGTATCTTAACCTGTAAAGCTAGTTTATCTCCTCCATTAAAATCAAATTATTATAAACTCATTTGAATGGATTTCAAATATATGATGCAACAGTGGGGTGAGGATGGAGATGGAGAATAGTAATATAATTTCAGCCAGTTTCATGTTGATTTAAATTTGTAGAAATTAATTTTATGTTCTTTATTGAGAGCGTTGTTAGGAGAGGTAACAAATGAAAAATGCAAAAGAAGCTCTTGAAGGCTTTGGGTCCCGTGGGATTTTTGTAGCCTAAAGAAAAAAATAAGAATACAATTAAATCCTTTATAATTGAAGGAGGACAAGTTGAAGAGAAACTGCATACTTTCTAATTTTGATTACTTCCTTACCATGACTTTCAATTTTGGCCAAGAAATTTTTGGAATCTTCTTGACTTTATTATCCATACCATTCCTTGGAAGAATCAATGACCTGTGGTTTAAATGTTAAAAAAGAAGAAAATGGTAGCACTATCCTTAGTTGCCAGATAATTTACAATGAGTGTGTAAAATCAGAATGATTTTACAATGAATTTACAATGAGTGTGTACAATCAGTGTGTAAAATTCATGTCCAATCAGAAGTAGAACTATTCAAAGTAACTAGCATTGTTTTGGTTGCTTAAATGGTCGCCTGAATCCAAATAGCTTAATGTGGACACCTCTAGGAAATTAACTCATATTTATTTTTAAAACTGCTGAGTTCTTACCATGAAGTTAAGAGTTCAATAAACTTTTGCTCTCTCGTCTAATACAATCTTTTGTGCAGTTGACCTTTCTGAAGTTTCTAATTTTTTCCTCAAATTCAGAATCGTTTCAGATGAATTTCTAGACAGATTCATGTAGAGAGACTAAATCAATAAACTTCACTGGATTAAAAAATATAAATGACTCATTCACATTTTGCTTTTGCATCTAAATAAAATTAGACTAGTTCTAGGAGCTGAAGATTGAGTAAAATAATTAACTTCTTAATTTATTCATGGTTGCCAAGACTTCTTTTTTGATAGAAATTTCAGGTTCTTTTGGAATGTACTTTAAACTATCTTTTTCTTTCTTTCTTTTTTATTACTATAGTAAAGCAAAGCATTATCAAAAATAATAAATATTCAATGGTAAATTAAAATATTTAGTATTAGGAATTTTCAGACTTTAATAGTTTGAAATTATTGTCTTGTTCACAAATGACATCCCATAAGCCATCTCATATAAAAAGGTAGAAAGATATAACGAAGAATCCAACCACATTGTGTTAGCACTAGTCTTGGACAAAGAATACTTGATCTTGAGTTCGAATTCTATTTGTAGCCCATGGTGTTACCTTAGGCAACAAAGTAGCTCTCATCCTTAGTTCACTGGTGTGTATAAACTTAAAGGATATGAAAGCATATGTCAACTATAAAGTTTTCTTTAATGTGGAAAGTTGATGTGTTGACTTTCTCTTATACCTTGAAGCAGAAGTTTGCCATGGGTGACAAGGGAGGAGACAACCATTCAGAAGTGACTGACTTCATTCTTGTAGGCATCAGGGTCCGTCCAGAGCTCCACAGTCTCCTCTTTCTACTATTCCTGATTGTTTATGGGATGGTTCTTCTGGGGAACCTTAGCATGATTGGCATCATTGTGACTGATCCCCGGCTGAACACACCAATGTATTTCTTCCTAGGCAACCTCTCCGTCATTGACCTCTCCTACTCCACTGTTATTGTACCCAAAGCCATGGCCAACATCCTGTCACAGAAAAAGACCATATCCTTTGCAGGTTGTGTGGCTCAACTGTTCCTTTATGCACTTTTCATGGTAACAGAAGCCTTTGTCCTGGCAGCCATGGCCTATGACCGCTTCATTGCCATCTGCAATCCTCTTCTTTATAGTGTCCGCATGTCAAGAAGTATCTGTATCCAGTTGGTGGCTGGTTCCTATCTCTGTGGCTGGGTCAGTTCCATCCTTCAAATCAGCGTAACATTCTCCATGTCTTTCTGTGCCTCGCGAGTCATTGATCATTTCTACTGTGATTCAAACCCAATTGAAAAGATCTCCTGTTCTAATACGTTTATCAATAAGATAGTGTCATTTAGTTTGGCTGTCCTCATTATTTTGCCCACAATAGTTGTTATTATAGTATCTTACATGTACATTGTGTCTACAGTCTTGAAGATTCCCTCGACTGAAGGGAGAAAGAAAGCCTTCTCCACCTGCAGCTCCCACCTGGGGGTAGTGAGTTTGCTTTATGGGACCGTCTCCTTTGTGTATCTCACACCTCCAGATAACCCTGAGCTTCGTAAAGTGGCTTCAGTATGTTACATTTTGTTCACACCTATGCTGAATCCCTTAATCTACTCTCTGAGAAATAAGGATGTCAAAGATGCCATGAAAAAAGTCTTATGGAAGAAAAAACTTTCACTCTAAATCTGCTTCTGTTTGCTTTGTTGTTTCTTGCATTAATTGATTTTTGTCTGCCTGATCTAGATAGGCATTTAAAATTCAAGTGGCTTCTAAAAAAGAAACAAAAATCCTCAACTGTTCTATTGCACAGCATTAATCATTTCCTATAAATAATGCTTCAAATGATTTACTGACTTTTCCTCAAGGCAATATTAAATCTGAAAACTCAGGACATTCATGGAAATTTTCTGCATTTCTACTAACAGTTACATATTTCTTAATCTCCAGATAACAATATGTTATGTGAACAGGGAAGTATAGTATTTTATTGTTTCTCTTCCCTGTATAATGAAGTAAAATTTGGATAGAAACTACTCCATGAAGTGATTAGTTTGAAAACTGCATGTCTCTTCTGGTTTATATAAAAATGATGCTGGATATAAATATCAGTGCTGTGTTTTGGTTTTGATGGCATGCTGAAAATGTTAGAGCACGTGTGCATGATGACAGGAAGTGGAAAGGAAAATTAATGTGAGTACTCTGTTGAATTAAAGGAGAAATATGGAAAATGGCTTTGATCTGATTTAAATCAAGACATTTTATATAGTGTTCTTTGAATGTCATGGTCATCTTTGCTTTGTTCTAGTATAATGAAAACATCTTACAGTGTTTATAGTGGTTTTTAGTTCAGGCTTATCTTTAGGATAATACAAATTATTGGTTATGAATATGCAATAAGTAAAAGTACTATATTGAAATGAAAGATTGAAAATCTCAATTAAAACTAACCTGAGACTTTACAATAACCTACATAAATAGTTAGATTGTATGTGTGTGTGTATATTGACATATGTGTACATACATATGTGTATAGTTTAATTACAGGGTAATTTAAAAACATGACTAATTCTAAACATCAAACACCAGTGAGAAAAGGATCATTTAGATTCTCACAAATTTGCCAGGTATCAAGGGCAGCCAGTTTTGAGAGAAGATCATGCCAGAGTTACCATGATGCAAGTAATTTCAGTAATGCTTCAGGTAAATAGCTCTAATACCTAAATCTAGACAATATTATCATAAACAAAAATTCAACCTAAGAAATGAAAAAACAATTGCCAGTTTTGTCCATATACTCAGCAACATGAAAACCGACACTATGGATCTTTGTTTGGGTTTGTTTTTCTGTTTTTGTTTGGATACCAAAGCATCCTTTGACAGATGCACAATGTCATGTATATTTGTAGGTTAATGTTTATTGGGATAGGGGATTTGAAGAATAATTCCTATCTACTAAATAAAGAAGGAAGCTAAGTGACTTAATAAGTTGAGGTTATATTTATCCCTTTCTTTCTAAACCTGTCAATCTATGATTTTTCTTGATGCTTCGTTTCATAGAAATACCATTTGAGAGCAAAATTGGGAATCCCATCACGTGGGAAACTGATTTTTGAAGGAATTCGTGTTGTCTGTAAGACTCCTTTTCTAAATTTAGGCTTTATTCATTTCCATTGTACCCTCTTAGCCTCAGGATGTTGCTGCTTCTGCTGTATCTCACAAGTGGCGGTTATTAAGGACTACTGGTAAAATACAATAAGGTATTGGATAGGCATACAGCCTAGATCCATTTGCTTCTGTTTTAAATACACTGTGTTCCATTTCCTGTTCTGTAGCTATAGCAGATTTCAGTATTCCTTTGCATAACCTCACACATGTCATTGCTTAGGTTACTCTCAATGTTCAAAGGAATCTGGAAAAGGTGAAAATCCAAGGCAGAATGCTTCCAAGATTGTTGAATTCATATTTCTCTCTTTTAATTTCCATAAGAAATTTCCTTGGTAATTGTTTTTTGGATACACAAGCCTTGTATAAAAAGTGGTGCCTAACTTATCGCTTGACACTTGTGCCATCAAGATCCATCCGACCGACCACTGTCATACCAACCCGCTGCTGGCTCTTTTGATGAAGTATTTTGTTTTTCAGTGGTGCATATGTTGCTTTGGAAAAGATGCCACATCCTAGAGAGTTTGAAGATTTCATTTTGTATCCTGAATGTTATAAGTTATTGTTTAGAGGTAATTTTAGAACTATACACAAAAGTATACATAGAGAAAACTTTGAACATGGTGCTATGATCTTAAGAGGCTGGAGACTGCATTGGGCTTCTCAAATGCTCTTGTGCTGCATTGCTCTTCTCTGTTTACAACTTTTGGACACACATGTTTGTCTATTATACTATAACATCATGCAATGCATTTTATCTTTAAATTTTATGGCTAGGTGTGGTGGTGCACATCTGTAATCCTAGTGATTTAGGAGGCTAAGGCAGAAATATTGCAAATTTGAAGCCAGCCTTAGATATTTAGCAAGACTCTGTCTCAAAATAAAAAAATAAAAAAAGTATCGGGATATAGCTGGGTGCTATAGTTCTCCTGGCTTCAATCCCTAGTCCCAGAAAAAAACAAAAAAAGTTATGTATTGCAGACATTTACATAATATTTAGTGTTTTGAGGCAGTGTTTAGTGTATGTTCTATCACCAGGGTTTTAAGCTTTTCTGTTTCAGATAGTTGCAAGTGATAATTAAGCACTGATCCAAACTTCACAAATATAAGTCAGAATTATTAAATGAAACATAGTAGACTGGCACCCAGAGTTTGCTGCATTTGCGTCATGTTAGGTTAGGTTCAACTCATTATGGGATTTGAATTATTATGGTGATTGAAGTAGCTAAAGTGATAAGGTATTGTAAAAACATCCAAGTGTTGAAACAACATTGGACCATGTTATTCTTATTCTTTCGAGGGTAGTATGGAATGTCAGTTTGTCCAATTCCATGACATCAGTATAGGTCATCAAAGTAATAAAAATCCTTTTTTTCTAAGATGTGATCTTAGTGAGGACAAAGCTATGTTGAGGGTGGAAAAGGGAGAAGAAAAGAGAAGACATGAAAACAGAAAAACAGAGTATTCAGGAACTGAAATCAACCTGAGAACAGAGATCCATTGTGACGTCATTTCTTAATTATTTCACTTGAAAAGAAAAAGACAAAGCAACAACAACAAATCAAAAATTTTAACCAAAGACTGATTTCCTTGTTTCTTATTTTTATAGAATATGGCTTCTAGATTTTGAACTAGTTTCTTCTTTCTCTTCATCAAAATTTTAAAAATACCCATTTATACATGCCTTTTGGCAATCAAATAATTGGCATCTGTTTCCTCCATTCAGTGTCTGGAGTTAGGTTTCTTTTGTAACAACATACATAAATTAACTGTAGATAACTTAAATGAAATAAAAATATTTATACATGTGTATTTTCTTTGCTTTGTCTGCACATACACAATGATAAGTTAGGAGAAGATGAGTTCTTACTCAACATTCCAGGAAATTAGAAAATGGAAAACAGAGAAGCAACTTCTAAGCAGTCTCCCAGCTTGTCAAATGCCACAGTGCCAGAGATATTTATTCCAAGAAATTTGGGGCTCTTTTTCCTTCTGCTGGAAATTTAAATTTTGGTGAAGGAGGCACTTATGTCCTAGCTTTAAGCTGGGTTACACTCATTTTCTTGGGAAAGGCAAAGCTCCTAATGGAGGCTCTGTTAGCCTGTGCAGCAGTCCCCCTTATCTTCAAGGGACACGTTATGAGTTCTCAGTGGATGCCTGAAATCATGGATGGTGCCAAACCCTCTATTTACTATGCTTTTCTCATCTTATATACCTATAGGAAAGTTTGACTTATAAATTAGGTACAGTAAGAGATTAATAATAACTAATAATAAAATGAAGCAATTATAACAATACACTTAATAAAAATTATATGAATGTGTTCTTTCTCAAAATATCTTATTTTGTTGTCCTGTATTTTTGAACTACAGTTGACACAGGTAACTGAAACTGTATAAAGTGAAGCGATAGATACAATCACGAAGGGCTAATTCTTCTTAAATAAAGAAAAACAGGGTGCTTTTTATAAGGGTAAATTTATGGTGAACAGACCAAAACAACAATTCTCCCTATAATCCATCTATTTTACTGTCCAAATTCTACATGCTCTTCCTCCATATATATAATAGCAAATTCCACATGCTTTTCTTTCCACTTATACAATATCCAAATTTCCAATATCTAATCTAATGCAAAGATTTCATGTTTTTACAAAACTAGAGTCTGTCACCTAAGAAACATGGCCTCAAATGTTGCTCATTGCTATTTTCAACTCCTAGTGTTAGATCCCCAGTTGATTTCCATTCCTCTATTATTTATTTTAGTATTCCATTTTAATATTTTATAATGTTTAGAATAACTATTATCACTACTATAATCAATAACAAATAAAATAATATAAATGAGGATATATGTTTAAGATAATGCTAAAACACAAGGCATTGAAATGCTATTAAAATATTTCCCAAGGCAATAGATTTGATCCATTCAAGAGTCCTCATCTGTCAATGGCCATGGTTCATGGTGCACATGACAACATTTCTTACTTCTCCTCTGTATTTGGTACTCCCTTGCCCTTGATTTCTTCTGCTCATATTCCCATGTCTGGTGAGTTCTCTATAATTCTATTCTTTAAGGGATCTATGCCTTGGATGGTCTTAGCTTTGTGTGGTACCTGGAGGGTAGTACACATCATTGGCTCACTGTATGGTAGGCACTCTTCTTTTTAATAAGTCTTGAATCAGAAAAGTTCTTATCATTAGGGGTTGTTCTTCAGTGTACTCTTGTTATGATGTTTTTATTCCTCTTTAGTGGTAACTAGTTTAGGAATGGGTACATGTCCTACTAAAATATATTTAAATAAAATATGGGAGACAGTCTAAATATCCTTAAAGGTCCACAAAATGTTTGAGTTTATACTTTTCTTCTGATTTTGATCACTTATAAATCAGCTACCAAAATATATAAAGAAGGTTTGTTGGAAAGCTTTTGGTTAACACCTGTTAGAGTGGGGTCCTTACTAAGGGGTATCCAGCCTTCTCTTCATTCTCATGAGCCTGAGTGAAGCAACTTGGTTCTAACAATGGGGAGATGAGCATGATCTAAATTACAGTAGCTTATAATGAGTCTCTATTGATCAGACTCTCTCTCTCCCTCTCTCTCAAAAGGTACTTCTTTCCTAGATATCTTCCTGTAAAGGGAACAGATAGATGAGGATGGTGGGAATATGAAGTTAAGAGAATAATTCTATAAAATGAGACCACTGTATTGACTCTCCACAATGCTTTATTTTCCAAAAAACAATCTGCCTGCAGCCCTGTTTGGTCTGATGGGACAGGACATGTCACATTCCTTGACAAACTGAGAAACTGAGGCAGGGGCAACTGTCTGGCAGCGAGTGTAGGAAATGAATGATGAAGGCTGAGAAGATGAGGGCTGGTTATCAAAGAGGAAACAACGAGTTGCCAAGAGCTAACCTCCAGGGATCACACTTCCCAATTCAATGGCTTGCTAACTCTTACCCCTGTGCTCCTGCTCCTTCCTGTCCTTAGGCATGTACAAGAAGAATAAAGAGATGGTAGGGGGTCCTGGGGTCTCTAAAAGAGCAAGATACACCCAACCCAATGGACACCCAGCTCTGGGATCCTTTCTCTTCAGAAAAGTTTGTTGTTATCTCTTTTATCTTAAATAAAACTTGCTTTCTACACTTGCCTCAGCATTTCTTGAGTGTTTAATCGTTAACACCAGGGGAAAAAGAACCCGTTTCTGATATCCAAGACCAGTATCATTGGCAACTTAACTGCCACAGGTGGACAGCACATCTATCTACCTGACTAATAAGCCAAAGCTTCTACCATCATCTAAACCAAATCTTCTTTTGCTATCTTAGTCAAATGACATGATTTGGACTCTGTCTTTGCAGTATTCCCAAGATATGAGAGAAGCCATTTGTATGTTTTTGCCTCATACCAGCATCCTTAGAAAGAAGCACCACAGCTGGTCTGAAAGTTGATGGCCATTCCTTTTAATCACTGGTCAAGAGAAGATTTTCCTCCAAGTGTTTCTAGTGCCTCAACTTCCCCTACTGAAACACAGTATTAGTTAATGGTTTATCAATCCAACAAATTGACAGACCTCTATTTATTTACATGAACTGGACATTAAATGTCAAATCTCTGGCAAGTGCAAATTTTGCCCAATATCCCTCTTGTCCCTTCCCCTTAACACCCAGTGAAGAGCTCTCAATGTATTCACACCAAAATACCTTGTGTTTCTATTTAAATGTATCAGAAAAATTCTCAAATATTAAAACCAGTCTCCTGGGTATTCTGAATCTGCATTGGAGGAGTACTCCTGTCCCAACATGCTGGGATCTGATTCTAGTAGCTGGTCTCATGAAAATAAGAAGTGAGATGTAAGGAGAATTAATAGCTTCTTCCTTCAAGGGAACTTCCTTAAGTGAGAAAGTAAAGTAGTATGTCTTAAAGCAAGTAGAGAAGAGCTTCATCAGGGAAGTAAATAGGGTTTGCTTCCTTATGCAGAAGGAGTTAGGATAGAGTTTAAAAAAATGCCAGGTTATTTGATGTGTTTTATATTATCTGATACACTCAGAAATCCCTAGTCTAATTGTATAAGGGATATTGTAGGTTTGAGTCAACATAGTTTGTACTCAGCAAACTGAAAATTCATACTCTGGGCTTAGTTTTCTGTTATTTCATCTCAGCAAGTATAAAATGTAAGAAATTGCTTTCTTATAGAGACAAAAATTCCCTGTCTAGAGATAACAATGGGAAGGCTCTCAACTAAATTTTTGCTTTAAGTTTCAGAAGCACTCATATATCTTTCAGCCTTTGAATTAATCATGTTATAATTATATTTCATGATGGTAGCCATTTGGTCCACTAGATCCTTGCTTTTTGTAGGCAATGATGCATTTAACCATATGATGTTATTAGACAAAATTTCCTCAAATGATGTGAACATTCAGTTTTCATAACCAATATACGTAAGTTCCTCTGTTCCTTATATCATGTTTTCAACCAGATAGGCAGTTCTAAACCTTAGTTTTCTTTGGAACAAATACAATTTGTATGCCTTGGCACCAATTTTGGATATTTATTTCGAATTTAGGGTGCAAGTAACAGAAGCTCTTTTTAGGTAATCTAAGAAAGAAGTTTTATTAGAAGGATGAGGATATTGGTAATAGTGAATTGGTTGGGAGGTAGAAAGGATAAGAGCAAGCATATTCCAGAGAACAAAGGGCTGGAACATACATCCAGCTGATAAAAACATCACAAAGTGGAAATATGAACTTTGAGCATCATCAGTTTTTGGGAGCCACGAATGAATTGTGGGCTTGTCTGAGCCACCTCTAGGTGGAGGTGTGCCCCTTGGAAAACTCTTGATGTCATCTCACTAATCTGAGACTGTTCCATTGCCTTGACAATGTTCTGCTCAAAGAGAATTGATACCATAGAATTTATTGGTTCAGACAGCCCTAGGTTCAAAAGCAACTCCCCAGAGGTAGAAGGAGATACCAGTGTGCTCAAGCAGCCTTGAGGTATCAGCTGCCTGGAGGAGGAAGGATTACTGTGCAAGTGATAAATCTCCAACCAGGCCAACTTCCCCACAGCCTCTCATTTTGCTTCTTATTTACCTTGAAAAACTCTTCCTCACAATAAATCCTTTTGATGTGCTCCCCTGTAAATAAAGCATGCAGAGCCTCACTCTTCGATAGGAATCTGACACGTCAGGTCTGATCCACCCACCAAACACCCACTGTGAAACTATTTTCTGTGTCTTTTGTCTTTATTTCTAAATATTATTTCAGACTTTTAATTTCTCAGCCGGCTCACACCCCTGTGTGGTTACCTGATCCCTTCTTGTGCAGGACACAGTGACAATCAGTCTCTGAAGCAATCTGCCAGAACTTCAAATTCCAGTGAGTAAAATCCTATTGGTAGCCGGGCGCGGTGCCTCAAGTCTGTAATCCCAGCACTTAGGGAGGCTGAGACAGGAGAATCGCGAGTTCAAAGCCAGCCTCAGCAGTGGCAAGACGCTGAGCAACTCAGTGAGACCCTGTCTCTACATAAAACACAAAATAGGGTTGAGGATGTGGCTCAGTGGTTGAGTGCCCCTGAGTTCAATCCCCAGTACCAAAAAAAAAAAAAAAAATCCTATTGGTCTTTCTCTGTAATGAGCCCATTTACTTGATAAAGAATAGGACTCATAAAGTGAGTTCAGTAAACTTTATCAAACTATAAATGTTCAGCACCTCAAAAATAAACCTGGTGTTACTGAGAAGGAGAAATGGAAATCAGATGGCAAAACTGCAATACTAGCAATCTGAGAAATGCTAGTATTAAAACTATACTAAGATAGTATTAAAACTATACTAAGATCCTCACTCACGTCAGAATGGCAATTATCAAGAATACAAGTAAAAATAAATGTTGGTGATGTTGTGGGGAAAAGGGTACACTCATACATTGCTGGTGGGACTGCAAATTGGTGCAATCACTATGGAAAGCAGTATGGCGATTACTTAGAAAACTTGGAATGTAACCACCATTTGACCCAGCTATCCCACTCTTCTGTTTATACTCAAAGGACTTAAAATGAGCATCTTACAGTGACACAGTCACATCAATGTTTATAGCAGCTCAATTCACAATAGCTAAACTATGGAACTAACCTAGACACCCTTTAACAGATGAGTGGATAAAGAAAATGTGGTACATATACACAATGGAGTATTACTCAGTCTTAAAGAAGAATGAAATTATGGCATTTGCAGGTAAATGGATAGAACTAGAGAATATCATGCTAAAAAAATAAGCCAATCCTAAAGAACCAAAGGCTGAATGTTTTCTCTGATAAGTAGATGCTGATCCATAGTGGGGGCAGAGGTAGGGAAGAATGAAGGAACTTTGAAGTATGCAGAGCAGAGTGAGGGGAGGGGTGGGGCTGTGGAGATAGGAAGGACAATAGAATGAGACAGATGTTATTACCCTATATACATGTATGATTATACTACCAGTGTAACTCAGCACTATGTACAGCCAGATGAATGGGAAGTTATGTTCCTTTTGTGTACAATGTGTCACATAGCATTCTGTCATGTATAACTAATTAGAATTTAAAAAAAGAAAACTTGAAATGGAACCACCATTTGACCCAGTTATCCTACTCATTGAAAAATACCCAAAGGACTAATAACCAGCATACTATAGTGATGCAGCCACAGCAATGTTCATAGCAGCTCAATTCAAATAGCTAAGCTATGGAACCAACCTAGGTGCCCTTCAACAGATGAATTGATAAAGAAAATATGGTATATATACACAATGAAATATTACTCAGCCATAAAGAAGAATGAAATCATGGCATTGGCCAGTAAATATATGGAACTGGAGGCTATCATGCTGAGTGAAATAAGCCAATCCCCAGAAACTAAAGGACAAATGTTCTCTCTGATATGCTGATGTTGACTTATAATATGGGGTGAGGAAGGAGTGGAGGTTCACCAGATTGGACAAGGGGAAATGGGAGGAAAAGGGAAATGGGAATGGGAAAGACAGTTGAATGAATCAGGCATAAATATCCTATGGTCATATATGAATCCATGACCACTGTAAATCTACACCATGTACAACCACAAGAATGGGAAGTTATACTCCATGTTTGTATGATATGTCAAAATACATTCTATTGTCATGTACAACTAAAAAGAACAAATAAAAATGAGTAAATAAAATAATTAAAAATGAAATACATAGCCATTCTATAGTTTTATTGGTGACGTAAATTTCTCAAGGCAATATTTCATGAAAAAGAGGCTTATGATTTAACTCTTCAGTTCTCAGGGGACATTTTATCTGGGTGATGCTTAGATAAAAATAATTTTCTTGCACAAATGCTATTATTGACTGCCAAGCAGCTGAACAATTTCCTTTATTTGGAAACTCTGCCAGTGTACAGCTATTGGTGGGAACTGGACTTCCACTATTTCTTTTTTAAAAAATCCCATCAGTTTTATGAAAGTATAATTGACAAATAAATGATGACTTTATATGTGTATACATTGCAAAAGGATTATAAATAAAGCTAATTAACAGCATTATTTTAATACTTAATCATTTTTGTGTATGTGATGAGAATTTTTAAGATCTATTTAGCAATTTTCAAATATATAACATAGTAATATTAACCACAGTTGCATGCTGTACATAGATTTCCAGAATGTATTCATTCTGTCTAACTAAAATGTTGTACCCTTTGGCTAAATCTTTCCATCCTCTGTTCCCTGTATGGACCTTTGTCTGCCAAAACCAAGGACTGAAGCAGGCCACCACTTCTTATAGAAGACATAAGGTCCAAATACTTGTTTCTACATTCCTGAAAGCTAGAACATGGGTTTACAACCAGGAGTCAGACAATCTGATGCTCTAGTGTGGAACACTGAATTTGAACAGAATAGTGGTCAGAAACCTTAGCAGTTTGGAATGAACTCTGGTGTCAGCAATTATGAGATCCAGCGAATGAGGCAAACCTGGCACTGTTGCCTGTGGTGGCATTTGAGTGTCCTGAGATGCTGATGATCATGGCACAACTTGTGGTTTCACCAAGTAACAGTGGTAGTAGCATACTTGCTGTGTCTGGATGCCCAGACTTAGTTGGTTACTACCTGTTTTCTTAGTTGGTATTTCCACCTTTCTATAAATTTTGTGACATATGTAATATCATTGAAATATGTCATTTTTATGGTTATATTGGTAGTATGTTACTGTGTGTTATTAAACAAAACAACTTCTCTGGAAGCGGTTTGGAATACCTTCACTCCCATTAAAGTTTCTTCCTCAGGAAATGGAATACATAGCAGCTTGGTGTGTTACATGAGTCTAGATTGTATTAAAGATGTTCTTTCAAATGAATTTGTCGTATTGAAAATCTGAGAATTTATGAAGACTACTAAACTATGGGCTAGCATCAGGCTCCCCTGAAGTCAGTTGTACTTATTTCTACTTATTGTAATACAATGGCAAAGAGGTAGAACATTTTTATCTTAATTAACATTCAAGAAGAAAATATGACTATTTTTAGTAGTTTGCTATGTACTTTCTCTAAAAAATCAAAAGATAATATAATATTTATTAAGAAACTGTATCAATGAAAGAAAATTATAATCTTTGTTTAAAATATTAAAAGCCCTTCAAAAGAACAAAATATTTTTGGTGCCATATTTTAGCTGAAAGTCTTATATATTTGTGTTCTATTGCTGTTGTAAATGGATTTTTTAAATAATTGGTAATAAGCCAGAAAATACTGATGTTATAGAATTTGTAGTGTACTTAGCAATTTTTCTGAAGTTTTTCATTTGAAGTATTAGAATTTTATTTTATCCTTTTGAGGTATGTAAGACAGATCACCTAAAAATAAAATTTTCTATGAAATAAAATTGCCTCTTCTATTTTCATAGGTGTCTAGAAAATTTTTATTATTACATTATTATATTGGTTAGCATTATATTAAATATTTATGGTAGCAGACCTTCGAGTTTGATTCTAGAGTTTAATAGCAATACATTTAAAAGTTTATTAGTATAGCATTGGTGATAATTATGGAGATAGATTTCAACAGTAGTCACATGTGTAGTACAACTTTTTTTTTCTTAACAGTGAGTGTGTCACATCTAATGAAATAAACCTGCAATGTGACATTCTAAATACAATCATAGTTACAAATTTTACTGACCCAATTATATCCTAGTGGGAAAAACAGAGATTCTTTTTGAATCTGTGTAAGCAATTATATTGTCATAAAAATAAAGCACAATTGCATAATATTTTACTATTTTTCCCTGTAGTTTTTTAGAGAGCACAAATTATTTTCTAAAGAACTATTATTCTTATGTTTTCCTGGAAATGTTTTAGTTTATAGTGTATTTTAAGACTCTCAGAGGAATTATTTTTGTTGAATTCTGAAAGTTTAGTTATAATAAAATAATTTTAAAAATATTTCATTTCTTGTGTTCAATCTCTAGTATGGCAAATAAAAATTCATTTCTATTTATTTAATTTATGTGCATATAGTCTTTTAAAATGATGGTGAGAGAGATTTATGAAAGGAAGTGTCTTATATTCTCAAAAACAACATTCAATGACTACAACTAAATATGTTCATTTAGTCTTAGGTAATTAACTTGTTTTCTAATCTTAGATTCAGTATCCTATTTTACTTAAGCCATTTGATTGGTTGTGCATGCATCTATGTGAAGATATCTGCTTATCCTGCAAGGCATGGACTCATGGGTCTATTCCTTATAGACATAGTGTTAAGAATAAATGTGGCTCTTTGCTGAAGTTTTAATTTTTTCCCCTGGACTCAATTTCTTATATGCATACCCTGGTATAGGTTTTTAGGGAAAAATGAGGGAAAGTCCAGTAGAAGGGAATGACCCCAGGAAACTTCTAAATAATAATCAATAATAATATGGATTGAGAAGGGTAGAAATCTCTATTGAGGTACAATACATGATCATTTTATCAGGAATTAGTCAATGGTTACTTTAAGAATTTTTATGTAATGAGGGCATTGACAAATCCATGGGAAATTGAATATATCATTAGAAAAGTCTACTCTGTGGGCTGAGGTATAGTTCAGTGGTAGAGTGTTTTAGTCAGTTTTTTTTTTGCTGCGGTGACTAAAAGATCTGACCAGAATAGTTTTAGTGGAAGAAAAGTTTATCTGGGGGCTCACAGTTTCAGAGGTCTTAGTCCATAGACAATAGGCTTGTTCCTCGGGGCTCGAGGAGAGACAGAAAATCGTTGTGGGAGAGTGTGGCAGAGGAAAGTGGCTCACATGATGATCAGAATGCAGAGAGAGAGAGAGAGCGCGAGAGACTCCACTTGCCAGAAACATATACCCCAAAGCCACACCCCAAATGCCCCACCTCCTCCAGCCACAGTTCAGTTACCACTCAATTAATCCACCAGGTGATTAATTCACTGATTGGGTTAAAGCTCTTGTAACCCAATCATTTCTTCTCTGAATTTTCTTGCATTGTCTTACAAGTGAGATTTTGGGGGGCACCTCACATCCAAACCATAACATAGAGCACTTGTGTAGCATTCTCTATGCCCTGGGCTCAATTTTCAGTAACGTAAGAAAAAATATTTTTGATTGTTACTAATTGACAAAGTATTTTAAGCCTAGTAATAAAATCTTTATCCCTCTCAAAGCAACCGCTGTTCTTGGCTGTTGTGCAATTCTTTATATATGTACTTATATAACATGAAAAAATGTAGAATTGTTGAAATGTTTGTATTAGTGATCACACTTTTATATAATTAATTTTGATAAATTGAAAATCTTTTTGATTTGCTACTTCTTTTCATTGATGAGCTTTATAAACAGGGAAGCTTTCTCCATTGTGTTCAGTTAATGGTAAATGTAGAGAATGTCTTGGTTTCCCCTGTTATAATGTTAAGGCAAGGAGAGCAAAGATGGTATATTAGAGGAAGGATGCACTTCTCAGCAGTTCCTTAGCACCTGACTTAAAAAACAGGAAGATTGTTCCTCAGCAAGGTGGGTAACTAAGGGAACTAAGTGATATTTAATACTGGGCCATAAAAGAAACTAAAGAGATATAGGAAGTTAGAAAATTGGAATATAATATAAGGAATAATATGTTAGAGATGCACCAGCTTCTTGGTAGCTGAGCCCTTGGGGAAAGGGAGTGCAGGCAGACAAGAAGACTGCATGGTGGGCAGATAAAGAAAAATAAATAAATAAAATTGGCTGGGGAAACCTGTGGTTTAGAGAGGAAGGCTAATTTTAATGTGCACAGAATTGGTGGGGGAAGTGATTCAGTGAAATCAAGTCAAAACTAATTCACTACAGGGGCAGATAGTTCTGGGAGTTTGGATTGCTGGTGTGGAAAGTGTTGGATGTCAAAAATGCTCCTGGGCACAGAAACTGGTTGTTACTGCATAGTGCTGGTATAATCTACAAGTGCTGAGCTCTGAAGTAGTGAGCAAAGACAGGAGATCAAGAATCTATAAAGGAAGTTTTACCAGTCATCTATTATAATTCCCAGAGTGTACGTGAACCAGAGTGACTTAAATAGGAACAAAGAAAATTGTTCCTGGACCAGACAGGCTCCAGATACCCAAGGAGAAAGCTACATTTGTTGCTGGTGCCCCATAAGAGCTATTGTGAAGACAATGATAGTAGCCACACAGAAGCATCTACACCTCCAGGGTGGATAACTGGTATTTATAGTGGTGAAGGTGAAACCTGTGGAGGTTTAGTCCTTACTTTCTAAAAGTGGATTTTATTGGAGGCCCTAGAGATCCAGACTTCCTGCAGAGACTGGCATCTCCCCAGCAATAAGGAGTTTGAATCAAATCTCAAATACCCACTGACAGAGTTCCAAAGTTCAGGTAAGACTAAACCCTATCTACTGGAACTTCCAGTTTAAAACTCTGTACCACCTCTGCTTCAGGAATACACAATTTGTCAGCACTACCCTCTATATCCCAGCCTATTCTGGGAGAATAGAAGCTGAGATTACTACAATCAGCTTTGACTCCTAGAATGAAAATTGATTGGGACACATCATAGAGTAGAGATCCTACTGCAGAGAAATACCCACACCTCAGCCAAGTAACAGTGAGTCTCACCTGACCCTCAATAATACTTGAGCCTCATCTGAGCCTCAATAATACTTCATAGGATAGGAGATATAAAAATTCCAAACCAACAACCAGGCACCAAGGAGGAACAACCAGAGGGGGTCCTCAGGTCACACAAATAGATCAAAAACAGAAAAGTTCCAGAGCCACAGATAACTACACACAAGAGTGTATGTATAAAAGAAGAAGGGGAATCCATCTCATTTGATTATAAAAATGTTCAGTGAACTAAAGGAAGGCCTAAGGAATGAATTAAGATAGCACATACAGGAAATGGAAGATCATTTAAATAAAGACACATATATTGAGAAGAAACCAACCAGAACGTCTGTAAATGAAAGACACAATGAATCCAATAAAAATTCACTTGAAAGCATCACTACAGATTAGACTGCATAGAAAATAGAACTTTAGGTCTTAAAGACAGGGTATATGAATTTGAATACTAAGTATGCAATAAAGGAAAAACAATTAAAAACATCAGAATATACAAAAACTCTGGGTCAGCATCAAGAGAACAAACCCAAGGGTCATTGGGATAGAAGAGAACATGGAGATGAAGAGTAAAGGCATCAAGCATCTTTTCAATGAGATAGTAATAAAAGTTTCTTCATATCAGAAATGAGATAGACATCAACATATAGGATGCATACAGAATATCATAATCAAAATACCAACCAGAGAAAATAAGGAAAGAATATTAAAGGCTGTGAAAGAAAAATGTCAGGTAATATTTAGAAGTAAACTAGTAAGGCTCACCTATGACTTCACAACTTAGACCCTAAAATCAAGAAGAGCCTGGAATTGAGATATCACAAGCTCTAAAAGAAAATAATTGCCAGACAAGATGGTTATATCCAGCAAAGCTGCAATCCAAAATTGATGAAGAAATAAAACTTTTCTTGAAAAGGACATACTAGATCATCAAGCAAGTATTACAAAGAATACTCAAAGATATACTGCACACAGAGGAACTTAAAATCACCCCCAAAACCCTAAATAGATGATCACTAGAAGAGTAACCAACTAAATAAAAATCAAGACAATTAAATATAGCAAACAAATCAAAATGGCAAGAAACCACAAACACATGTCCATAATACCAATGAGTGTAAAGTCTCAACTCCCCAATTAATGATGAGCAAAATGCGTCAAAAACCAAGATCCAACTATATGCTGTTCGCAGGAGACTCATAGGCAAAGACATCTAGAAGTGGAAGGTTAAAGGATGGAAAAATTCTAAACAAATGAAGTCTGAAAACAAGCATGAGCAGCTATTTTCATATCTGAAAAAGTAGATTTTAAGAAAAAAAATTAATCAGAATAATCAGAATAGAAAAAGGAGGCTACTACATACTGATAAAGAGAATAATACAGGAAGACAATATTATGATAGTAAATATACATGCACCAAATGTCAGCATAATCATTACATAGGAAAGTACTTCTTGGTATGAGACAGCAGATACATGCCAATACAATGATATGGAGTGATTATAACATACCCTTATCACCCGTGGACAGGTCATCCAAACATAAAGTCAATGAAGATATGGCTGACTTAAATAATATTATAAATCAAATGGACCTAATAAATATCAACAGAACATTTCACCCTACTAGAGCTGAATTTACCTTCTTTTTAACAGTCTATGGAATCTTTTCCAAAATAGACCATATTCTAAGTCACAATTTAAGACTTAGGAAATACAAAAAGTCAATATAATTCTGTACATCTTATCAGATCATAATTGAATGACACTAGAAATCAACACCAAGAAAAATAATAGAAACCACATAAACACATAGAGATTGAACTATATTCTTTAAAATAAAAAACAAATTAGAGAAGAAACCAAGAAATTCTTAGAAACAAATAAGAAGAGAGATACAATATATCAAAATCTCTGGGACAGTAAGAAAGCATTACCAAGAGGGGAATTTATAGCATTAAGTACCTATATTAAAATAAAGAAATTCCAAATAAATAAGCTTGTGCTCCACCTCAATGTCTTACAAAATAAAGAACAAAATAATTTTAAAATCAGCAGAAGATAGGAAATAATTAAGATTAGATCCAAAATCAATGAAATTGAGAATATGAAAACCACACAGGACCAATAAAACAAAGGATTGCTTCTTTGAAAGACAAATAAGATTGATAAACCCTTAGACAAACACACCAAAGTAAGAGAAAGAAGTTCCAAATAAACAAAATGAGAGATGAAAAAGAAGATATCACCATAGACAAGTCTAAAATACAGAGGATCATTAGAAACTTTTTGAAAAGTTATACGCAAACAAATTGTAATATCTAGGAGACATTGAAAAATGTTTAGATTTATATGACCTGCCCAAAATTTGCCAGGAAATATAGAAAACCTAAACAGACCAATATCAAGTAATGCAATTGAAACAGGAATTAAAAGCCTTCCAACAAAGAAAATCCCAGGACCAGAGGGATTCTCAGCTAGGTTCTACCAGACTTTTAAAAACGAACTAACACCAGTCTTTCTGAAATTATTCCATGAAATTGAAATGGAGAGAACACTCCAAAATAAATTCTATGAAGCCAGTATAATCCTGATATCCAAACCAGGCAAGGATACATCAAGGAATGAAAACTACAGGCAGACATCCCTGTTGAACACAGATGCAAAAAATCCATAATAAAATATTAGCAAACTGTACTAAAAAACACATCAAGAGGTAATACATCATTATCAGGGGGTTTTCATTCCAGAGTTGCAAGGTTGGATCAACACATGCAAATGAAATTAGTAAATGTAATTCACTGTTGAAATAGAATTCAGAATGAGAATCATATGGTTATCTCAATAGATGTAGAAAATAAAATACAACACCCATTTATTTAAAAAATGCTAGAGAAGCTAAAGATAGAAAGAACGTATCTCAACATTATAAAGGCTATATATGACCAACCCAAAGCCAACATCAAACTCAAGAGAGAAAAACTGAAAACATTTCTTTTAAAATCAGGAACAAGTAAAGGATGTCTACTTTCACCACTTCTAGTCAATACAGTTCTCAAAACTCAAGCCAGAGCAATCATGAAAGAGAAGAAAATTAAAGAGATACAAATAGGAAAAGAAGAAATCAAATAATTCTGTTTACTGTTGATATGATCCTATACCTTGAAGACCCCCCGAAATTCCAGGAGAAGACATGTAAAGCTGATAAATGAATTCAGCAAAGTAGTGGGATACACAATCAACACTCATAAATCAATAGCTATCCTGTACTCCAACTGAATCTGCTGAGAAAGAAATCAGGAAAACCATTCCTTTCACAATAACCTCAAACAAACAAACAAACAAAAAACCCTGAAACTTGAAAACTAATCTAACCACGGAGGTAAAAGATCTCTTCAGTGAAAATTATAGAACACTGAAGAAAGAAATTGAAGAAGATCTTAAAAGACAGAAAGACATTCCTTGTACTTGGACAGGCAGAATTAATATTGCAAAAATGGTCACACTATCAAAAGCAATATATATATTTAATGCAATTCCCATCAAAACACAATGCAATTCTTCACAACACTAGATACTACCCTTGATCTAAGCCAGGAGGCCAAGAAGTGATCTTCACAGAACTAGAAAAAATAGTCCTAAAAGTCAATGAAAGAATAAGAGGTCAGAATAGCCAAGAAAAGCTATGCAGGAGGCATCACAATAGCTGATTTCATTTCTACTCCAGAGCTATAGTAATAAAAACAGCATGGTATTGGACTCAAAATAGACACGAAGACAACTAGAATAGAATAGAAGACACAGAAAGAAACCCCCATACCTACAGCCATCTGATACTTGTTAAAGGTGCCAAATATATGTTGAAGAAAATATAGCCTCTTTAACACATGGTGCTGGGATAGCTGGATATTAATATGTAAAAGAATAAAACTAGGTCTCTATTTCTCACCCTGCACAAACATCAAGTTAAAATGGATCAAAGACTTAGGAATTAGACCAGAAATTTTGCAACTGATAAAAGAAAACATAGGGTCTGCACTTCATCATCTAAGTGTTAGCACAAACTTCCTTAATAAGACCCCTAAAACTGAAAAGTAAAACCAAGAATCAATAAGTGTGATAGCATTAAATTATAAAGCTTCTGCACAGAAAAGAAAACAATTAAGAACATGCGGAGAGGGTCTAAAGAATGGAAGAAAATCTTTGCAGGCTACTCCTTCAACAAGGGATTAATATCTATAATATATAAAGAACTCATAAAACTTAGCATGAAAAAATAAGTAATCCAATCAATACATGGACAAAAGAACCAAACAGACATTTTTCAAAAGAATAAACACAAATGGCAAACAAATAGATGAAAAATTTTTCAGCATCTCTAATTATCAGAGAAGTGCAAATCAAAACAACGCTAAGATTTTTTTCTCATTCCAGTCAGAATGGCAATTATGAAGAACATGAATAACAGTAAACGCTGGAAAGGATGTGGGGAAAAAGGTACACTCTTACGTTGTTGGTGTAAAATTAGTACAACCACTCTGCAAAACAGTAAGGAGATTCCTCAAAATACTAGGAATGGGGGGCTGAGTGGTCAGCATGTGCATGCAGTGTCACCATCGCAAAAATTTGTAACCCTGTTTTTCTGCTCTAACACCCTGCCCATTCTTTCTCCCTTTCCCTTTTTATGTGGTGTTTGCCCCTCTCCATCCCCAACTCCGCCACCCCAGGAAGGTGGAAAGAAGGCCTCTACCTCTCTCAGGAAGGGCTGTTAAAGGGGCCACCATATCCTGGAACCTCCTCATCATAATCCCCAAACTAAGGAGCCCCTACCTTCTTTCCCATCTCCCCAACCTATCTAGATGTATGCCACCTGCCTGCAGAGCAGACAGGCCCTCAAGGACGCTCACTCCGGTGCTGCAATCAACTAGATCCTTGGGTGCAGGTGGCATGCCCTCTCCAGAGTAGAGAAAGTGAAGCACTAGACTGACTTTATGATGCAAACTGTGCAGGGAAAAAAAAAAGGGCATTCACTACACGCAAGGTGGAGGCTTCTGCCTCAGCCCACGTTCTTCAAATGGAAGCTTAGAGGACTCCCGCCCCCCTCTACACACCCGCTACCCTGCCCCTCACTCAGCCCTAGGTACAGACTGAGCAGACCCAGCTGCTCCTGCTGCCTGACCCCCTGGCCCACTTGGCTATGATGCCCCACTGCTCACGTGCCTGCTGGCCTATGCTGACCACAGAAAGGCTTCTGCCCTCCATCCCAACTGGGCCCTGGACCTGCCACCTACCATCCTGCAGCTGCTCATGGAGCCTCATCGCTCGCACAGCTGTTCACATCTTCCTTACAGTCCCACAGTGCACTGGCCAGGACTCAGCCCCAGTCGCTGTTCCTCCTAACCAAGACTTTAACTCTCAGGGTCCACACCGCCTGGTGTGAGTGTACCTTGTGGTTCTTGGTTTGCTCTCCCCCACCAAAAAGCTTTTGTACTCTTCATTTTGTGCCACTTGGCTACATGAGCGCATATATATATTATATATATATATACATAATACATAATATATATATACTATATATATGCTGTGACACATATAAGTCAAAAAAGGCAGAAGAGGTCAGGCACAGTAGTGCATGCCTGTAATCCCAGAGACTCAGGAGCCTGAGGTAGGGGGATCTCAAGTTCCTGGCCAGCCTCAGCAACTTAGTGAGACACTGTCTCAGAAAAAAAAGTGTGGGAGCGGGGTGGCAGAAGATATTTCATATATAGCATGATAGCTGTGTAAAAAACAGGAGTATAGAGCTAGGGTTGTAGCTCAGTGGTAGAGCGCTTGCCTAGGATGTGTGAGGCACTGGGTTCAGTTCTCAGCACTGCATATAAATAAATAAATAAATAAACAAATAAATAAATAAATAAAAATGCAGCAACATTAAAAACAACAACAGCAGGATAACCCATCTAAAAAGGATAGTGTGTAATTTACTACCATGCTAACAATATAGTGGTGTTTGATGGTGCGCTTTGGGCTTTTTTGCTCTCTAATTTCCAATATTTTGAACTCCTATTATTTTACTTTAATAATGGGGAATTAAAGCTAAAATGAGTTAAGAATATCTTCTTCCTTCCATAGTTGTCCTATTTCTCACTCAGTTTCTCTTGATCTTCATAACCTTTCAAATCACTCCATCTCCCAGGCCCCTTGAGCACTTCCCAGCCCCCAGAACCTTCTCTCACCCCCATGCCTGGCCCCACAGAGTCCCTCTGCCTCTTCTTCCCTCTCTGTGACATCCTTCTGCTGGGATCTGCTTCCCATCCCATCCCTCCAGGTCCCTCATACCCAAGCAAGTGACGCCATCTGTGTCCAACACTTGGTCCTCAGCACAAGCACACTGGCGGCTCCCAGGGGTGGCCAGGCATAGGCTGCTGCAGCCACCATTGTTCACCCGGCATTTGTT
>CM053403.1:55948334-55994425 GCA_028644305.1 Xerus rutilus | reverse complement strand
TTTCCCACTGTAGTGTCTGCCTCCCTACTTCCAGGGCCAGAACCCCGGCCTGCCACTCTTACCCCATAGCAGGATCCAGAGCGATGCCTTTGGGATTGTACAGTTCCAGGTCTAGCAAAGTGACACACGTGTCCCCATTTCGGTTGCAGACAAAGATCCTATCATCGATGTCATCCACAAAGTAGAAGTTGCCCGTCAGCCAGTCAATGGCCATCTGTTCCACATCTAGAGAGCATGAATGAAATAGCTATGGAGGCAAATCTTCCAATACACAGCCCCTCTTGGCTGATGCAGAGCCCAGGGTACTCTCCTCCCCCACCCAATAGCATCTCCGTTCCCTCAGCTCCTGTGGGCACTATCAGCAGCATCACACTTGGTCTTGTTTCTAAGCCATCTTTGCACGTATCTGGACTCTTAAGTAGCCTCAACGTGCTCCTACTCTCCAGGCAGGGCTCAGTTTTGCTATAAGCAGGGGTATTGGGTTAACACTGGCTAACAGCAACTAACATGCTTCTACAACTCCAGCACATCCTTGAACAGAAACTATTTTCCTAGGGTACCAAAAGGTAGAGTGGATAGGTTCACTAGCTCATTTTCGTATTTTTTTTTAAATCTGCTTTTACTTGAGCCAAGAGTATCTAGGCTAATTAAAACATCACATCTTTGTTCTTGGCTAGACTTCTGTCTACTTCGTATGCTAAGTATAGCTATCTTATGCTAACCAGAAGAACTGACCAGAAGCCATACATGTTGCATAAATTTTTAAAATGGAAAAGCAAGATACACATGAATAAGCTCAGTTTAGGAGAAATATATTTCAAAATATGGGATCCACAGAGATTGAAAAAAATATTATGTTTGTTTGTTTGTGGTTATTGTTATACTATATATATTATATAGTTTGGATAGCTTAGTTTTAAAAGACTGATTAAAAACAAAATTTTAAAAAAGGCAATTTTGAAGGAGCTCTCCAGATAGAGTTGGTCCTGTATTATTTGTATTAAATATGAGCTTGAGAACAAATATTTTTACACTTGTGTTTTAAACCACAGGGGCATAACGAATGCAGTGCCATTATGTTTTTGTTTTTGTTTTTTCCTGTGTGAAACAACTTTTATTGTGGTATTACTTTTTATTGTTTAAATGGATGTACCTTGTTCAGTGGTGTTGTTCTTTAGTGATTGTTTGTGATACCTGTATGCTGTCCCTTTTTAAATGTTTTTCTTTCTGTTGAAACTGTATAGTTTTCCCCCTCGCATAAGCATCTTATGTAAAAGAAACTCATTTGTACAAGGTTTTAAGTTTATATATAAAAGTGTAGATTTTTTTTTGTTTCTCTTTTGACTTTTATTTTGGTGTGTGTGTACTGGGGATGGAACTCAAGGGTACTGGACCACTGAGCCACATCCCCAGCCCTATTTTATGTTTTATGTAGACACAGGGTCTCACTGAGTTGCTTAGTGCCTCACCCTTGCTGAGGCTGGCTTTGAACTCGCGATTCTCCTGTCTCAGCCTCCCTAAGTGCTGGGATTACAGGCAGGTGTCCTGTTTTTGATGCTGTACTTTTTTTCATGATGTTAGGCTGTGATGTTATATAGGTAGATTTGTATGTAGCTTTAATGTCACCTATTAGAAAATGTGTTTGGTAGAAAATTGTCCAGAAAGTATTTTAAATGAAGAGGCATACACTCTGAAGGGCCAAAATTCTATATATTGGACTATTCTTAAGTGAAAAACCAACTGCTGCTTTTATGTATGTATACAACATACAAGTAGGTAGTGAACTTAAAAAATAAATAAATAAACTAAAAACCCTAGTCGTGTTGAAGTTGCAAAATGCTGTATAAAGGTGAAACTGTTCAGTGCTGTTGTAGTTGACATAAAGCGAATGTAAAACTGTCTCCAATTTTTCCCTGGTTTATGAAAATACTAACTATAACACTGAACGCTTTCAATGTTTCCTAACAGTTGTAACGTTACTATTTCATTTTATGCTCTTATTCCAAGTTCATTTTTAATGGCTTGGGAGCCATTTTTGTAGTGAATAAATGTTCTTGAGGTATAGTATCTGTAGCATGCCATTCTGGATTAATAAAAGCAATTTAGTATGTGCAGATTAAAAAATCCCCCATAAAACAAACAAGCAAAAAACTAGGAATGAAACCCCCATATGACCTAGCTATTATACCCCTTGGAATGTATCCAAAAGGTATGTTTATAGCAACATAATTCACAATAGCCAATTTACGGAATCAGCCCAGATGCCTGTCAATAGATGAATGGACCAATAAAATGTGGTATATGTACATAGTGGAGTTGTTTTTTACTCAGCCATAAAGAAGAATAAAATTATGGCATTTGCTAGTAAGCCAGACTCAGAAAATAAGGGTCAAATATTTTCTCTCATATGTGGAAGCTAGAGTAAAATAAAGGAAAGAAGGTGGGTAGAGCATGTGGGAATCAGATATTACAAAGATATAAGGAATATCAGTGGAATAGAAGGGGAGATCAAAAGGGAGGGAGGAGGAATGGGAAAGGGGAGGAAATATGAAATGAATTAACAAAATCACATGATGGGCATGTATGTATATGCCTCAGGGAATTTCATCTTTATGTATATGTAGAAAGTATCAGTCAAAAAATGAATAAATAAATGAGTGAAAGGAAGATCAGTTGAGAAAAGAGAATGCAGGAGGGTAGTGGGGTGGGAATGTGGTGGAGAGGGAATTGAAATCAGATTCCACAAAGGTATGATTTTGTCAAAATGAACCCAACTGATATGTATAATCATAAAATGCCCTAATAAAAAATTAAAAATAATGTTAAGGTGAAAATATGTGTGAATGCTATCTGAAAAACATCTTAGTGGATGCTACTTGGGGAAGAGATACCTAAAGAGTTTCATTATTCTGAACTTGTGGCTTGGATTTGGGAAAGAGTTGATGGAAGAGGCACAATATGAGCACAAGCCATTAGAAGTAATAGCAATCTAAGTACAGAGTGAAAATAAACACGGACACAAATAACAATGTTTAGGAATTTCAGCTTATTCAGAAGTGGGCATAATTAAAAACTTGCTTAAAAAGCCAAAACAATCCTGAGTGACAAGAGCAATGCCAGAATACCTGTTGTAATTTGAATAGCTTCAATTATACTAAAGAACTACAGTAACAAAAACAGCAAGGTACTGGCGTAAAAACAGACACATAGGCCAATGGAATAAAATAGAAGAAAAAGAGACAAATTCACATAGATACAGTTATCTGATTCTTGACAAAGCTGCTAAAAACACTGAAGAAAATATAGCCCTTTAAACAAATGGTGGTGGGAAAATCCATAGGTAGAAGGATGAAACTAGATCTCTGTCTCTGCCTCTGCACAAAAGTCAACTCAAAAGCGAGTCAAAGACCTAGGAATTAAACCATAAACTGCCACTGTTAGAAGTAAACTCAGGGTTAACGCTCTGGAATGTAGGCATAGGCATCAAATTCCTTATTAAGACAACTAAATTTCAACAAATAAAACCAAGAATCAGTAAGTGAGATGGTATCATATTAAAAAGCTTCTTACAGCAAAGGAAGCGATTGATAGTGTGAACAAAGAGCCTATAGAATGGGAGAAAATCCTTGCCAGTCCTTCTGACAGAAAATGAGTATCTGGAATATATAAAGAGCTCAAAAACCTTAAAGCCAAAACCCAAATACACACTCAATAAGTTGGCCAATGAACTAAACAGACATTTCCCCAAAGAAGAAAGGCAAATGGCCAACAAATATATGAAAAAAAGTCCAACATCCTTAGCAATCTGGAAAAGGCAAATCAAAGTTACATTGAGATTTCATCTCAATCGAGTTAGAATGTCAGTCATCAAAAATACAAATAATAATAATTGCTGCCAAGAATGTGGGGACAAAGGTATTCATTGTTGGTGGGACTACAAATTAGTACAACTACTATGGAAATCAGTATGGATTTCAATAACTGAAAGTCAGTATATTGTAGAGTAAGACTTGCTACAGTGCTACATATTTATTTCCTCCAATTTATTACTTCTTTGATTATTTCTTATATTTTAGGGAGAAAGGATATTCTGATACCTGGAACCTCAAACTTGAGGTGTAGCTAGAGTCATAATATTAAGTTCACCAGTGGCAACAAGGCCATATATTTAAATATTTATTTGTAGATCATTGATATTAATTTTAATTTTGACTATGTTAATAATATGGTCTGTAATACATTTTATGGTATAATATGCAAAGTAGAAATCCAGTAGAAGTTATGATCCTATGAAAAAGTAAGATAAATGAACTATAAGCTGTCACGTAAAAGAAGAAAAAGATAAATTCATTGTGAATGTTGAAGGTGTAAATTGAAGAATGAAAACTACATAAAATATATTTTCTCAGTGTAAAGCAAGTTCTTCTATCCAGGAGTAGTATCCAAAAAGATGCCGTGTAATTTAGGTGAGTAATAATGGTAGATATGATCCTTTCTTATAGTCTCTTCCTTTTGGCCCACATGGGATGGACCTGGAACTTTCTGTTCTAATTACTCATGGTTGACTTATCCTTATCCTCACCCAGAGGGACACCTTTCCACCCAGTCTATGCTATAATTACCTGAAATTGTTGCAGTAGAGCTAGCTAAAGATACCATTGATTTCTCCTGCTATATTCCCACAGGTCATTAGGGAATCTCTGTATTCATTGGTGACTTTACTTTTGCCTTACTTAACTTTCTATTTTGCTTTCATTGTTTTCATTTTAAGGCCTATAAAATAAACCCTAATGCAGGAGAGTCATACTCACAGAGTGTGATTTTGAGGGTTCAGTTGCATTTTCTTTTTGGTCTTGATAAAGAAATGTTCAAAGGCCTGGAAGAGGACTTTATAGATCAAATCTTCCATCTGTTGTCTATAGAAAGGAGTGCAAATTTAAAGGAGAATTTCAGACAAACATTCTATTGAGAAAATGAAGAAGAACTGCTAAGTTAAAGAATGAAATATTAATCTATGGGCAGAGCCTAAAATTGAGAATAAAATGATGTCTAATCCAGAATTTTTTTTTGCTCATTTAAAACTTTTAATTATTAAATAAAACATCATTTAATTAATACACCAGAATTTAATATTTTGTGCTAAACTTTTGTTGGTAATGCTTTATTATGAAATTGTCTTTAAATATATTTATATAGTTATACAACGTTTTTGCCTTTCTAGAATTAAGTACAGTAACTTTTGTATCCTTGCCTTTACTATTACAAAATTACTACTAAGAGGCAGTAAGGAAAGAGGAAGTATTCAGGTAAGAAGTAACATAAACTTATTTATTTTAGCCAAATAACTAGTATGTGTGCTTTTTAAAAAAGTAGATAACCAATGACTTATTTTGTAAACTAGCATCATGGAGGAGAACATGTGACAGAGCAGAGCTGTTCACCTGGTAGCCAGGAAGCAGGGGCAGGGGATTGTGTATGCTTTAAAGAATAAAATGTATGATTAGTAAAACTTTCTTCTTACAAATTATGTAGAAAAAAATCAGTGCTCACCTTAGAAAACAATATCCTTTTTATTGAAAGGCAGATGATTATATCCTGGTTATTTTTAAATGAATGTAGATAAAGAAGCAGCAGCATTTGTACATTTTAAAAATTGTTTTGCAGTTCTGGAGATTGAACCCCTGGCCTCGAGCATGCTGGGTGTTTGCCCTACCTCTGAACTACATCCCAGCCCTGCTCTGTACTTTGAGAAGAAACTTGTTGCAAATATATGCATGTTCTCTTATCCTGGCTGGTATACAGTAGGTGGCCCACAAGTGTTCACTGATTTAATGAATGACTGGATGAATACACATTATTCTTGAAAAAATAGTCATTTCAAAATAATGATTTCCTAGCCACTGGATACTGACTGGTGTAGTTGCAGATAACATACCATCGCTTGAGTAATAAAAATGGAAATTAGAAATAAAATGAAAGTTTACAGCTAAACATTCTCAAATATCCATCTGTGTGGTGCGAATCTGGTACCTTTGACAGGCCTTCTTACTTTCTCTAAAAATTTATGATCTTTTCTCCTGTTCTATTGTTATAGCTTTACCATAGTTTTGGAGTGGAACTGTTCTTGCACTCCTAGTGCCTTTTTCAAAAACTAATTTAAGATTGAGTGGATTTCACCATGGAATGATAGCCATGGGGTAGACAGGAGTTCTAAGAATCATTACTGAGCTGTTACCCATTTGTTTTCCTCTTGTGAATTCTATTTCTAACTTTTTTTTAGAAAAGCTGGCATTGGAAGAGAGAGGAGGAGAAAAATCCAGTTATGAGAAGGTGATGAGAGCAACAGGAGTTGAGGGTTTGGGGAGAAGATAGAGGAGACAGAATGGTTGGTCACCTGCACGAGGGAGGATGGGAGCCAAGGACAAAGTGCCCATGCAATTCATGCCAGCCAATACAGAGTAGTTTTAGATCATTGGCTGCTTTTGATAAGTGACATAATCTCTCCACCCTGCTGAGGAAGGGACTATTAAATGAAGATTTTAAAATCTAAAAAAAGTAAATAAATGGCCATGTCACTTCATTGTTGAAAACAGAAAAAAGTTATAGGACAAACAAATCAGAGTACTTAATTGTGATAGATTCAAAGCAATTATTATGACCATTTAAATACCTTTAGAAATATTTAATGTGAGAGATCATAAAATTGGCTTTTACAACTGACATGGCTTCTTCCTAACCAAAAAATTTAGTACATACACTGTTTTAAAGTGCCTTTGTCTACTTTGAGATAGTCATATTCATATGGATTTGTCTCTATGTCTTCTCTTCTGTTTTCTCCAATGTATGTTTTTGGTGCCTTTGTCTACTGTGAGATAGTCATATTCATATGGATTTGTCTCTATGTCTTCTCTTCTGTACCATTGGTCTGCATATCTATTTTGGTGCCAATACCATGCTGTTTTTGTTACTATGGCTCTATAGAATAGTTTAAGTTTTAGAATTATGATGCCTCCTGCTTCACTCTTTTTGCTGAGGATTTACTTTGGATATTCTGGATCTCATATTTTTCCAAATGAATTTCATGATTGCATTTTCTATTTCTATGAAGAATGTCATTGGGACTTAATAGGAACTGCATTAAATCTGTGTAATGATTTTGGTAGTATGGCATTTTGACAATATTAATTCTGCCTATCTAAGAGCATGGGAGATCTTTCCATCTTCTAAGGTATTCTTCAATGTCTTTCCTTAGTGTCCATAGTTTTCATTGTAGAGGTCTTTCACCTCTTTTGTTAGATTGATCCCCATGTATTTTATTTTTTTGAGGCTATTGTGAATGGGATAATTTCCCCAATTTCTCTTTCAGTGGATTTATCTATGATATATAGGAAGGCATTTGATTTTTGGGTATTAATTTTATATCCTGCTACTTTGCTGAATTCATTTATTAGTTTTAGAAGTTCTCTGGTATATATTTTTTGGGTCTTCTAAATACAGAATAATGTTATTGGAAAATAGTGATAGTCTGAGTTCTTTCTGTATTCATATCCCTTAATTTCTTTCTTCTGTCTAATTGCTCTGGCTGGAGTTTCAAGAACGATGTTGAATAGAAGTGGTGAAAGAGGGCATACTTGTCTTCTTCCAGGTTTTGGCAGTAATGCTTCCAATTTTTCTCCATTTAGAATGATGCTGGTCTTGGATTTAGCATATATAGCTTTTATGATTTGATGCATATTTATATCATCTCTATTTTTTCCAGTGTTTTGGACATGAAGGAGAGCTGTATTTTGTCAAATGATTTTTCTACATCTATTGAGATGATCATATAATTCTTGTTTTTAAGTCCATTGATGTGATGAATTATGTTCATTGTTTTCTGTAGGTTGAATCAACCTTATATCCTTGGGATAAAGCCCACTAGATTGTGGTGCACTATATGTTTAATATGCTTTTATGTGCAGTTTGCTAGAATTTTTGCATCTATGTTCATCAGGAATATTGGTCTAAAATTTTCTTTCCTTGATGTGTCTTTCCTTTGGTTTTGATATCAGGGTGATACTAGCTTCATAGAATAAGTTTGGAAGGGTCCCTTCTTTTTTTATTTTATGGAATAATTTGAGAAGTATTGGTGTTAATTCTTCTTTGAAGGTCTTGTACAACTTGGCTGAGAGAATTCTCGTCCTGGACTTTTTTTCTTGGTAGGCTTTTGATGGCATCTTCTATTTCATTGCTTGAAAATGATCTGTTTAAATTGCGTATGTCCTCCTGAATCAGCTTGAGTAGGCCATATATTTCTAGAAATTTGTTGATTGTGGAGAGGAGTGACTAAGATTAGGGGGGGGTCTCTCGTGACTTCATAGCTATGGCATGCCTGCTGCCTAGGAATGTTTCTGTGCAAGGGTACAGGTTGCCCAGTTGCTATGGTAATGCCCTACCCAAAGAGGCTCTGTGCAAGAGTCTTATCAGCTTTGACCTTGATCCTCAGGCACATAGCTCCCAGGGATAGAGGATTTCTGAGCATGCAAGATAACCACAGTGTTTCATGAATGCGGCTACTCCTGAGCCTGCCCACTTAACAATAATTTCAGACAATGGGCTTCTTGAGTGCTGCACAATACTCCTAGCATTGCACATTGCAACTGTGGAAAAGCTACATAGGTGTTTCTAGTCCTATAACTTTCTTGAGCCCAAAGAATAATGCTTTTATAGTCTTTAACTTGATTAGGAGACATATATAAATAAAACATACTGGAACAGATCTTGAGGTACTGCTTCTCCATCTGCTCAGGTAGAGCAGCACTTCACCTGATCCCAGCTATCTATGTATCTCTCTGTGTGTATTTTTCTTAATCCCCCATTGCCCCTCACTGGTACCATGAGTTTGGCCATGGCAGTTGTGGTAGTTGATGTCTTCAAGATTTTCTATTTTATTGAAGTGCAAATTTTCAAAATAGTTTTTGATTATCTTCCATATTTCAGAAGTGTCTATCATGATATTTTCTTTTTCATCATGAATTTTAATAATTTGAGTTTTCTCTCTCTATCTCTTTGTTAACATGGCCAGGGGTTTATCAATTTTATTTATTTTTTTAAAGAACCAACTTTTTGTTTTGTCAATTTTGTGAATTGTTTCTTTTATTTTAATTTCATCTCTGATTTTAATTATTTTCTGTCTTCTGCTTTTGATATTGATTTGTTCTTCCTTTTCTAGGGCTTTGAGATGAAATGTTAGGTAATTTATTGACTTTCTATTCTTTTAATACAATAAACTTTCCTCTTAACACTGCCTTCATAGTGTCCCATATATTTTGATAGGTTGTATCATTATTCTCATTTACCTATACGTATTTTTTTTATTTCATCCTCAATTTCTTTGAGTATACATTAATCATTCAATAGTATATTATTTAGTCTCCAGGTATTAGTGTAGCTTCTATTTTTTATTTTATCATAAATTTCTAATTCCATTTCATTCTGATCTGATAGAATGCAGGGTAGTATCTCTATTTTTTTCTTTGTATTTTCTAAGAGTTGCTTTGTGGCATAAGATATGGTCTATTTTAGAGTAGCATCTGTATATTGCTAAGAAGAAGTATATTCACTCATTGATGAATGAAGTATTTTATACATGTCTGTTAAGTCTAAATTATTGATTGTATTGTTTATTTCTATAGTTTCTTTAGTGGCTTTTTTTTTTTGGGCGGATCTATCCAGTAGTGAGAGAAGTGTGTTATTGTCACCTAGTATTATTGTGTTGTGGTCTATTTGATTTTTGAAATTGAGAAAAATTTGTTTCATGCATGTAGATACTCCATTGTTTGGGATATAAATATTTAAAATTATTATGTCTTGTTGATGTACAATTCCCTTAAGCAGTATGAAGTGCTGTTTTTTATCCTTTCTGAATAACTTTTGCTTATAGTTCACTTTATCTGATATGAGGATGAAAAACTCTGCTTGTTTACATGACCCACGTGATGATATTTTTTTCCCCATCCTTTTTACCTTCAGTCTGTGGATGCCTTTGCCTATGAGATGAGTCTCTTGAACACAGCATGTTGTTGGCTCTAGTTTTTAATTTGATCTTCTAGTCTATGTCTTTTGATTGATGAGTTTATGCCATGAACATTCTAGGTTATTATTGAGATATGATTTGTATTCCCTGTCACTTGTGTTTATTTCTAGCTTTTAATTTGAATTAGTTTCTCCATTGATTAATTGACTATTCCTTTAGTGTAGTTCTTACCTTAACTGATTTTCACTTTTTAAAAAAAATTTCATCTTCATGGAATATTTTGTTGAGAATTGTCTGTAGTGCAGACTTTCTAGTTGTGAATTCTTTTAACTTTTTTTTTTATCATGGGAGGTTTTTATTTCATCATCAAATATGAAGCTTAATTTTTATGGATATAGGATTCTTGTTTGGCATCCATTTTTCTTCAGAGCTTGGTGTATGTTATTCCAGGACCTCCTAGTTTTGAGGGTCTGTGTTGAGAAACCAGCTGAGATCCAAATTAGTTTCCCTCTATATGTAGTCTGATATTTTTCTCTGGCTGCCTTTGGAATTCTATCCTTATTCTGTATGCTAGGCATTTTTATTATAATGTGCTGGTTGTAATTTTGTATGCTTGGGATCCTGTAAGCCTCTTGTAGGTTTGGGAAATTTTCTGATATTATTTCATTGAAAAGATTGTCATTCCTTTGGTTTGTATCTCCATGTCTCCATCTATCCCAATAAATCTTAAATTTGGTCTTTTCGTTTTATCCCATAGTTCCTAGAAGTTCTTTTCATGGTTTCTTAACATCTTCTCTCTGTGGTTAGCTCTGTTTTCAAGATTATATATTTTGTCTTCATTGCCTGAGATTCTGTCTTCCAAGTGGTCTAGTCTGTTGGTTATGCTTTCTATTGAATTTTTAATCTGGTTTATTATTTCTTTCATTTCAAGGATTTCTGCTTGATTTTTTTCTCCCCGCAGAACCTTTGCCTCTTTATTGAAGTAATCTTTCATGTTCTGTATTTTCTCTCTGATTTCATGCTTTATACCACCCTTAACTTTGTAGATCAATTTAACCATGTACATTCTAAATTCCTTCTCTGACATTTCTTCCACTCTGGTGTGGATGGATTCTGTTATTGGGGTATCTCTGTTTGTTTGGAGTGATTTGTTCTTTTGATTTTTCATGTTGTTTGTGTGTCTACCCACCTAACAGTATGGATATGAGGTGGTACAATTTCTACCCTATGAACTTATAGTGTCCCTGAAGGTTCACAGTACCTCATTTTTTAGGGGAAGAAAAATAATAACAACAATGAAAGCAAGCAATGCAGAGTACTAAACTAAATAGTTTCTACTATGATGTCTACAGTATTATTTATCACAATAAACAGAAACAATGTGATCAGTTATTACTTACAATTAAAACAGCAAATTTGCAAAAAAGTTTATAATTTCAAATGATGGATAGGGAGAGAACAGAGTGATATAGGATGTGATGATTATGAGGGAGGAGGAGAGAAGACAGAAGCAAAAAATTAAAGGAAGAGTGAAAGAGTGAACAATAAAGATTGGCTGTTAGTGGAAGAAAAAAGAGAATCAAGGGAAACAGATATATAGGAGAAAAAGTATATATACAAAGTAAAAAAAAGAGTAAAAATAAAAATAAAAGAATATAAAACAAAACTGAAGTATACTAATCAAACATCTTGGTTCACCAAAAACTAATCCATAAAAAGTAACTGGCTTCAAAAATGCTAGAATTTAGAGGAAAAAACAAACAAATATGAACATATATAAATGTCCATATACCCTCAATGTCACAATTAAATAGAGAAAGAGAATTAAAAAAAAAAGCACAAAAATAAATTTTGGTGAAAAATTAAAGAATTCTTTCCATTGGAGTTCAAAATATTCTCAGCTTCTCTTCTCATCAGTTTTAGGTGAGGTCATCCTAAGCATGATGCTCCACCCTCTGAATTGCTGGAGTGAAAGAGGTAATCCTGTAGGCTAAATACTGGAGGCAGGATTTAGGCTTAGGTGGCTCCAGGCTCTTCACTGAATGCCAATTGGTTTGGAGATTTTAAACCAGCACACCTACAGCACCCAGTACTTGCTGGTCCATTTTGGAAAACTTTACCCCATGGATCTCCCCTGGGTTCCACTCACATTGTGGGGGAGTCAATTCTTATTCCCATATGTCACCTGCAGATCCCATGTTTCCTGGTCTTGGGTTCAGTCTCCAAAGTATATCTCCCAATCCCACCCTTCCAAGTTCCTGGCCAGATGAGTCTTTCCCAGTCAGTCCTGCAAGCAGTCAGACTGGAGGGAGAAAAGTAGAGCTCAGTGCATTTTCTGACCAGTTGTCCCCTATGTAAACCTCTCTCCAAGTTTGATTTTCTTCTGGTCATTTAAGCACATTCCATGTCATGCAGTGTGTGTGTCTACTGGACTTGTATTTAGTGACAAACGTGGGTTTGCCAGGATGGCTTTCCCAGCTGCTGGCTCCCACACCTCTGCTGCAAAATTGTTCCTTTTTGTGTGTGCTTAGCACATTGTCTAGAGTGATGGTGGCTTCTTTCCCTGTATATGGATATTGTGTAGCATGTCTTTCAGGTTTATTGAGCAATGTCCCTTGCCTCTAGACACTCCATATCCAGACATGCCTTGGTCTCCCAAAAATGTGGGTTCCTTTAATTCTATTATCCTTCTATTATGTCATGGAGGGACCACTCTGGCTGGTGCTTCTGGCACAGCTGTGGAGGAGGCTGTGCTGCTGGGGATTTTTTCTTATTTTATAGTATCCAACCTCCTGTGCCCTGGTCTGCTTTGAATGTCCAGTTTTAAATTCCAGTAAAGTCCTCCCACCCACCTTGTGGAGAAGCTGCCTGTCTGCTTTCTTGGTTTCACGCAAGGGAGCATCCAGGAATGTGACCTGCTCTATTCCCCCATCTTTTAATATGTTTTGGAATGTGGTTTACTAACATTTTGTTATGAATTATTGCATCTGTGATCATCAGGTATATTGCTGTACAGTTTCTTCCTTGATGTGCCTTTGTCTGGTTTTGGTATCAGTGAGATACTGGCTTCATAGAATGAATTTGGGAGTATTCCCTTCTTTATCTTATTGAATAACTTGAAGTATTCTTTAAAGGTGGATAGAACTCAGCTGAGAATTCATCTTGGTTGGAAGGCTTTTAGTTGCTGCTGCAATCTTATTGCTTGATATTGGTGTGTTTCATTTTCTATATATTCCTGGTTCAGTTTGTTGAGTGTTCTTATGTGTCTAGAAATTTGTAAATGTCTTCCAGATTTTCTAAACTATTGAAGTCTACATTTTCAAAACAGTTTCTAATGATCCTCTGGATTTCAGAAATATCTGAGATAGAATCTCCTTTTTGATCTCTAATTTTGTTGGTTAGGTTCTTCTCTTTTTTTGGGTAGTTTGGTTAAGAGTTTTTCAATCTTGTTTATCTTTTCAAGAATCAACTCTGTTGCATCATTGCTTCGTATTTTTTTAATTCTCAATTTCATTAATTTCAGTTCTGATCTTAAATATTTCTGATCTTTGACTGGTTTTGACATTAGTTCATTCTTGCTTTTCTAGGGCTTTGAGGTATAGCATTAGATTATTTATTTAGGATCTTTTTTTTCAAAATGAAGACACTTAGTCTTAGTCCCAGCCCTGATAGTACTTATAAAAGATGCATTCAATGTGAATAACAGATTCAAAGAAAAAAAATGATCTCTTCTTCATAATTGAAAAAATCATGTTTCCTAAAAAGCCTCTAAAATTCACTATTTCTTATTTTAAAAAGCAGATTAAATTAAGATTCTTGATTTTATATGTTGTGCAAGGTTCATATTAGTTGTATAACTACTACTAATATTATGGGTTGTGGAAATTGAACTTCAGGTAAAATAACATTCCAAAGGCAAATGTAGCAGATGTCAGACCACAATGGAGAGTAGCTAGCAATAGTATAGGATTTCTAAATGCTGAGGCTGAAGTAGTAGCTAGGAATTAAAAGTAATTTTCTTACAAATGAGTGCAAAACTTTCAAGTTTATTCTCTGAAGCCAGTATCACCCAGATACTAAAACCAGACAAAGACACATCAAGGAAATAAAACTACAGACCAATATCTTTGATGAGCAAAAATGCAAAAATCCTTAGAAAATATTATCAAGTTACATTAAAAAATACATTAAGGAGATTGTATACCATGATCAAGTGGGTTTCATTCCAGGCATGCAAGGTTGGTTTAACATATGCAAATCAGTAAATATAACTCACCATGTAAATACAGCTAAGGACAAGAATCGCCTGATGATCCCCATAGGTGCAGAAAAAGCTTTGGACAAAATCCAGCAACTCTTCATGACAAAAAGACTGAAAGAAATTGGGATAGTAAGAACTTACCTAACATTATAAGGGCTATATTCAGCAAACTCAAAGCCAGCATTATACTGAATGTGGAAAAACTGAAAGTATTTACTCTAAAATCAGCAATAAGACAAGGATGTCCACTCTCACCACTCTTATTCAATGTAATATTTATAATTATAGCCAGAGAAATTAGGCAAGTGATGGACATAAAAGTGATACAAATAGGGAAGGAAGAAGTCAAATTATCACTATTTGCAGGTGTTATGATCCTATATTAAGAAATCCAAAGAGTTGCTCCACAAGAATTCTAGAGCACCTAAAAACTCAGCAAAGTGGAAGGATACAAAATCAACATACAAACACCAATAGCTTTATTACACATGAATGATGACTCTGTTTAATAAGAGATTAAAAAAATAATTTCATGCAAAAGGGCCTCAAAAAATAAAATAGAACAAAATACCTGTGAATAAATCTAACCAAGGAGTTAAAAGACATTTACAATGAAAATTATAGGATACTGAAGAACAAAATTGAAGATGACTTTGGAAAATGGAAGCACGTCCATGTTCTTGAGTAGGCAGAATTAATATTGTTAAAATGACTATTTTCCAAAATTGATCTACAGATCCAATGCAATTCCACCAAAATACCAATGGCATTCATAGAACTAGAAAAAACAATCCCAAAATTCATTTGGAAAAACAAATCACTCAGAATAGCCAAAGCAATTCTGTGCAAAAAAAGCAATGCTGGAGGCATTGCAATACCTGACTTCAAATTATACTACAGAAGTGTAGTAACAAAAACAGTGTGGTACTGCCCTAAAAACCGACATTGCAAGGAATGTAATAGAAAAGAAAACACAGATAAACCCACATAGAAACAGTCATCTGATGCTTGACAGAGGTACAAAAAACATACACTGGAGAAAAGACATCCCTTTTCACAACAAATAGTGCTAAGAAACTGGATATATGTATGCAGAAAAATGAAACTAGATCCCCCTCTCTCTCTGAATTAAAGTCAACTCAATGTGAATCAAAGAACTAGGAGTTAGACCAAAAACTCTGCAGCTGCTAGAAGAAATCTAAGTGTCAACACTAGAACATATAAGCACAGGCAATGATTTCCTCAATAGGATGCCTAAAACTTAGGAAATAATATCAAAAATTAGCAAATGGGAGGCATTAAATTAAAAAGCTTCTGTACTGCAAAGGAAACAATCAGGAGTGTGAAGGGAGATCTTATAGAATGGGAGAAAATCCCTTCTAGCTACTCCCCTAAGAGGAGATTAATGTCCAGTATACATAAAGAACTCAAAGAACTTACCACCCATAACATAGATAACCTAAAGAGTAAATGTGCAAACGAACTAAACAGAAATTTCAGAAAAGAAGAAATACAAGTGGCCAACAAATATATGAAAAAATATTCCATATTTTTAGACATTAAAGAAATGAAAATCAAAACCACACTGGTAACTTACAACTAAGACCAAAAATTTCCCTTAAAGTATATTATGAAATATATTCTTTCATGTCTATTTCTATTTGTTTACCAAAAATTATGTTACAATGTTAAATTGAAAATATGGCTTTTCAATGTAAAAATCAAAATGGAAATATCCTTTTGGTCCCTCCCAAAGGACATAAATCCTTTTGTGTCTCTTCCTCACACAAGGAAAGTAAGATTTTATATTATTTGAGACCTATTATGCTCACTCTTTTAAAAAATCTAGAGTCTCTATTGTCCTCATGGACTTAGTTCTGGAACGTAGACATCTTAATAATTGACTTATATTTTCTTCTCTCCCAAAGGGGACTGTCTCCCAGAAGGTGAGAGAAATCTCACTGCTGCAATTATTTGAAAAAGTTACACTGTTATAATAAATCCAAAGCTCTTAAGAATAACTGTGGCTGATATTTTGGCAGATTATTAGATTCCAGTTGGCTTAGGGCCTCTACTTACAATATCTATGACAATGTCTTTTCTTTCCTTAAAACTGTATGAGCACCTAAGAATGCAGGGCAGAAACTATCCTGATGTTTGATTCTTGAAGTTTACTTTATATAACTATAGAATGTAGATCCTGTTATCATTTCAGTTTTGGCAGAGCATCATTCAGAAAATTCACCTTGATTTTCTCTTGAGAAAGACTACATAAAATTTCAAGACATCAACTACTAAAGGAAAGGACAGTTAAAAAAATACAACTGAGGGGCTGGGTTTGTAGCTCAGTGGTAGAGCGCTTGCCTAAGCATGTGTGAGGCACTGGGTTTGATCCTCAGCACCACATATAAATAATAAATGAATAAAATAAAGATCCATCAACAACTAAAAAAATATTTTAAAAAATATAGCTGAGAAAAATAGATAACATTTCTGTGTGGGAAGAATCTAAAACTGAGATACTTAACGTGCATTTGGGGGAAGAGTTTCATTTTATATCAAAAAGTCATCATTTTTTGGTACTTGCAGTTGTGACATAGCAATTAATTAACCTTATGTTTATCTTTTCTAGAATTAAAAAAGAGGAGAACCTTGGATTCTACTGCTTCATCTTTGACAGATCTAATTAACTACCAAATAATACAAGGTAAAACAACAACTTTTGAAATACTTGAGCTTTTGGCAAATAATTAACCATAAACTGACTATTTGCTGGCTGCTTTGGGAAAAACTCTCTTTTTCAGGTAAAATGTCATTAGCCATACATTTACTAATGTTTACAATGTTATAACATTCCTGATATTTATGATATGGATCCCATAAATATCAGGAATGTTATAACATTTATTAAATCCATATCATATTATCTGACTTTGCATGCTCATTAAATGTACTTTTTCTGTACAATAAGTATGTATTGATTAATTGCCATTTTCCAGCCTCAGAACATTATGCTGATAATAAGTACACAAAGAACAAGTTGAGTTTGATCTTTAAGGAAGTTGTTATCAAGTGAGGAATAATGAATATTTAATCTTAATATTAAAATATGGTGTTTGAAAGAGTTTAATAAGAATAAACTTTGAAAATTAAAATAATCTAGGTAAAATTAATGGAAGATAAATAAAAATATACTGTTTTTCAAAAAATGGTATTTCATAACTACTCAGCTTCTTTCACTACTTAAATCAGCCACACCTTCCCAGACCATGACATGTGAACTAATTTAAAATGTTGCTTCTTTATGATAAAATAATCTGCATACTTAATTTTTGATGGGATTGGTGCATAATTTATTTTTAATTTTTAAAACCATCTTGAATCATGATAACATATCATGCCATTTTTCTCTTTGTCATATTTTTTCTCAGGGAAAATATTATATTTCTCATAGATTTCTTCATTTTCTTTAAACTTTAAAAAATTTCTCGGATTCTTTCCCTCAACATAGAATGGTTTTATTCCCCCAAACCATTTGCATATTATTGCTTTTCAACTGCATTAGTACTGATTATTTTGGAAATTCCAAGAAAAGGAATAATGGCTAGATTTATTGAATACTTTGCTGTAAATGATGTCAAATGATTCATCTACATAGATCATTTTGTATCTACAAGAAAACTTTGAGAATTACATTGTTTTTATTTGCCTTTTTCTGTTTGAGGACTCAGAGGGTTCTTTATGCTCTCTACGCAACAAGAAACTCTATTAAGGTCTCTCTCAGAGAGGGAGAGAAGTAGAAGTGGAACCTAAATCTGTCCTAACCTAAAACCCATGTTGACCACTGCTCTTATCATTTAACTTTTAACTATATAATAAATATTTGTCGATATGCCATTTTCCAGGCACAGAATATATCATGATGACGATATATGGGAACAAGTTATGTTCTATCTTAAGAAAAGTATTGTCATGTGAGGAATAATTTATATTTAATATAAAAATATGGTGATAATAGTTATTATCCTTGGGAGGTATTTTGACCCAGGTTGGAGAATTAGGAAATTTATTTTGAAGATAGGGAAATTTAACATTAATGTACAAGTAGAAGTCAGGTAAAGAACAGAAAGATTTCCTTTTAAAAGGTGATAGTAGTAATAAACCATTAAGGATGATTAGGAGAATGGATTCTGGAGACAAGTTTCTTAGCTTTGAATTATAATGCTGACCCAGTAGGTGAATTTCGACAGACTTTATTTCTCTGTACCTTACAGACATGGAAATATAACAGTACCTACTTCATATTATTATTGCATGGATTAAATGAGCTATTATGAAAGCCTTTAGAAAAGTGCCTGACATTAAAAATGCCTTATAAATATCTTCTGCTATTACTGTTGCCCATACAGAATCATGCATAGTCTTGAGGGGAAAGAAAAAAGTAGATCATATTTTTAATATGAGGAGTTGAAAATCTATTTAAGCTGTCTAACCAATTAATAGTAGTTATGAGGATGAATTCAGGATACATAAGAATGTAATTAGAAATTCCCTCATATGCATCTTTTGTTCAGTGTCCATTTATAAAGTGAATTTTCTGTAGATCTCTTCTTAAAGTACTATGAACTGTGGGCTAAGGGAATGCAGGGTTTTTTTTTTAATGAAACAGTATTGATTTTGCATCTGGGAGACATATTGTCATATTTGTAATTGGTTGTGCACACCTTTTATTTTAGTGGATATATAAATGCCATCAGAATTCAGTTTCCATGACCTACAAAGGGCAAATAAATATCTTAAATAATTAAAAAATACAGTCACTTTCTTTATATCTGTTGGTACTATACATTAAATCCTACAGGTTTTCCTAAATGTGACTACTAAAGACCCCAATATCTCCAATCCAGACTACCTAGACTGCTTCCTGAATGCAATTCATCAAATTATTTGTGCTCTCTTCCAGTCACTGTTTCGTTATACTGAAGTTATTATGTAAACCAGAGGGGGAAATGTGTAGATAGTGATATTTGCAAATGTGAAAAGTGTTTCAGTAGAAATTCCATTACATGCACAGAAAAAAAATAATCTTGCCACTTTCAGAAGAAATAAAAAATTTGGATTCAATATCAGTTGGTCTAATTCTATTTAAGTCATAGTTTTTCTATGAGGATAAAATTAATAATGATTTCAAAATAATTTTATAAATCTAAATACTGTACGGATTATTTATAATGCTAAGATCAAAACTAAGAGTTCATTTGTTTATTTTGCCTTATGCCTCTCATCAGGTGTCTTCCATGAGTGACAGGGAAACAAGCAATCACTCAGAAATGACTGACTTCATTCTTATAGGCTTCAGGGTGCGCTATGAGCTCCATCTTCTCCTCTTCCTGATATTTCTGCTTGTCTATGTCATGATCCTTCTAGGGAATGTTGGGATGATGGCCATTATCATGACTGATCCCAGGCTGAACACACCAATGTATTTCTTCCTGGGCAACCTATCCTTTATTGATCTCTTCTATTCATCTGTTATTGCACCCAAGGCCATGACCAACTTCTGGTCTGAAAGCAGGTCCATCTCCTTTGCAGGCTGTGTGGCCCAGCTCTTTCTCTTTGCACTCTTCATTGTGACTGAGGGATTTCTCCTGGCAGCCATGGCTTATGATCGCTTCATTGCCATCTGTAACCCGCTCCTCTATTCTGTTCAGATGTCAGCACGTCTCTGCACTCAGTTGGTGGCTGGCTCCTATTTCTGTGGCTGTGTAAGCTCAGTTCTTCAAACCGGCATGACATTTACTTTATCCTTTTGTGCTTCTCGGGCCATTGACCACTTTTACTGTGATATTCGTCCACTTCAGAGATTATCTTGTTCCGACCTCTTTATCCACAGACTGGTTTCTTTCTCCTTATCTACCATCATTATCTTGCCAACCATCATAGTCATTATTGTTTCTTACATGTATATTGTGTCCACAGTTCTAAAGATTCGCTCCACTGAGGGACGCAAGAAAGCCTTCTCCACTTGCACCTCCCACCTGGGAGTCGTGAGTGTGCTGTATGGGGCTGTCTTCTTCATGTACCTCACCCCTGACAGGTTTCCTGAACTGAGTAAAGTGGCCTCCTTATGTTATTCTCTAGTCACGCCTATGTTGAACCCTTTGATTTATTCCCTGAGAAACAAAGATGTCAAAGAGGCTCTAAAAAAACTTCTAGAGAAGAAAAATTCTATTCTGTAATTATTATTTCTGTTCCAAAAGTTGTATTGTGGCTATTTATTTCATACCTTTTGTGACCATTAATGTTATTCTCCTTAATATGAAAAAGTAGTGTTAGTAGCTTTTTTCAGGTGATGTATCCTTGCCAAAAGTTATATTCTTCCCTCCTAAGATATCTTTAATCCTGGAAGTCCTAGATATGGAGATGTTCTGAATGTTAGGGAAAAATTTTTAATGATGAACTCTTTCACTGATCTCCAATAGCATTTTATTTTATTAAATCAATGTGTATATCATAGTGTTGAACAATGTTTTCATATTTTATTATACCATTCAAATAAATCCTCATTCTCACAGTTCAATGACTCAGGACTCAAACAGTGAGCAGACCACTTCTCCAGGAGGTGAGTGAAAGCAAAAAACACTGCACTGATAATCAATATGCAGCTGAAAGCCTTGAACACTGGTAAAGTTGGAGTACAGCAGACAAGGCTAAGGAACTGAATTTGAGCTGAGCTCTAGGAGGGAGCTGGGGTGGGGGAATACAAATTCTGAAAAGATCTATAAATGCTGGAATATCTTGGTGTGTGGGAAACCCAAGGAGTGGAAGGACAGCTTGCCTTGGGCAGACCCAGAGACTACTGGCCCAATAAACTGGTGCATAAAAATCATGGTCTGTCAGCTGTGCACAAAGAGCTAAAATGTAAATATGTCATGAGCAAGTGGTGCAAACTCAGCCAGGGAACTTAGGTTTGTGAATTCCAGGCTGAAACCAACATGTGAGTCCAGCAGAGGCCAACTGTGAGATCTAAAGTGAGTCTAGCAAATTGGGAAATTTTCTGGCATGGAGATCATTTGCCTGGGGACAATCAAGATCAGAGAGGCCAGAGGAAGCCTGTGCTCCCCTCCCCTGCTCCATTGAATTGGCAGTGAGCAGAATCCACATTAGGGAGAAACCAAATGGGGTGGAGAGACAGACAGAACTCAATGCTCCAAAACAAGTTTGCCTGGGGATAATACAGATCAGAGAGGCCAGAGAAAGCCCTTTCCCTCCCTCCCCGCCTCAATTGAACCAGTAGCCAACAGCACACAGAAGCAGCAGCAAGCAGAAATTGAACTGAATGGGGATGAGTGACCGAGCTCAGTTCTTGAAAACCTCCCTTGACAAGCCAAAAATGAACACCCCCTCCCAGTATCCCCCCAAAAGAGAACCAGTGGACAGACTTCCTCATCCCATGGGTGGTGCTCTGAAGAAAATAGTGGAATATAGTCTTAGACGCATGTTGATTCATTAATGCCCAAAAACCCTCTCATAAAAAATACCTGGGGAAATAACAAACCTCATCCCTGCCCCTGGGAGCTTCACTTCCAGCACCTCATTACACAGATCCCAAAGACAATACTCAGGAAGTCAAGCTGCCAGCATCTTCCACAGCTCTTCGCACCATCCCACGGAGCAGGGAAGCTCAGAAACACAAAGGCAATTTGACACAGAAAGTGGGCAAAAAACTTTCATTGACTATTTCCCTATTTTGTTTTTGTTATGATTTGATTTTTTTTGAATGTATACTGATTGACAAATGATGGTCAGTAACACATTTGTGCACATACATATTTGTTTTTTATTGGTTTTTTAGCTTTTAACATTTCTTTAAGGAAGATTTTTTCTTTTTTTTTCTTTTTGTGCTCTGTATTTTTCTTTTTTTGGGCAATATTAGGTCTTCAATTGGTATATTTTGGATTGACTTTCTATTGGCTCTTTACTCAGTTTTCCTTTGTTTCTACTTCTATATTTTTCTTGCCGACAGCCAAACTCTACTGCTCACTCTCTCACTTGTCCTTTAACTCTTTTACTTCTATTTTTTAAATTCTTATTTTTAAATTTTTTTTGTTTTTATTCTCTCCTTTTAAAAATACATCCTATGTCACCCCTGCATACAACCCACTCACCTCTTGAATCTACAAATCCTTTTCTACTACCCCATCTCTTCATCTTTTCCTGTTAACTCTATCTTTAACTGGATACTTGTACATATTCATATATCCTTATTTTTCTCATTTCTACCATTTTATTTGAAGGCAGTTATTTTTCATAGATAAATATTTCAAAGACTAAGATGTTTGATTAATATATATTGATTTTGTTCTTTTAAACTTTTATTTCTTTTCTGTATATTTTATTTTATTTTTCTTTTAATTGTAAAACATTTTTTCTATTTTTACTATTTTATTTTCTCACATATTGGTTTCCTTTGACTCTCTTTCTCCTTTCCTTTGCTAACAGCAAACCTCCAGTGTTCTCTCTTCCATTTTTTCGTTAATTTTTTACCTCTAATGTTTGTTCTTCCTCATAATTATCACATCCTACATCACTTCTGTTATATTCCTAGTCATCAAGTGAAATTGTAAACTCTTATGTAAACGTACTGTTTTTACCATGGGCAATAACTGATCAGATCATTTCTGAGTATTGTAACAATGAACATTGTAGATTTCATTGCAAGAGCTATTTGATTTAATGCTGTAAATTGTTTGCATTGGTTGTTTTTACTATCTGACTTCCCCTAAACTGTGTGGTACCAGAAACTTTAAGGACACTATAGTTCCACAAGATAGGAACCCTACTGTCTCAAAATCAACTGTTAGATGGGTAGACATACAGACAACATGAAAAAGCAAGGGAACAAATTGCCTCATACAACCCAAAATATGTCATAAACAGAATTCATCAACATCACAGTGAAAGAAAAATCAGAGAAGGAATTTAGAATGCTCATGGATAAACTGACCTGCAAGGTAAAGACTATGTAAGGGAGCAGATACAGAAACAAAAACTCTCTTCAATAAAGAGATAGGGATTCTGAAAACAAAACAAAACAAATCTTCAAAATGAAATAATCCATAAATCAAATAAAACATTCATTGGAAAGTATCAATAGCAGACTAGACCACCTGGAAGACAGTCTCAGGCAATGAAGACAAAATATATAATCTTGAAAATAAAGTTGAGCATGGAGAAAAGATGTTAAGAGACTATGAACTGAACTTCCAAGAAATACAGGATAACATAAAAACACCAAACTTAAGATTTATCAGGATAGATGAAGGCTCAGAGATACAAACCAAAGGAATGCATAATCTTTTCAATAAAATAATGTCTGAAAATTTCCCAAACTTTAAGAATGAAATGGCAAAGACATCCACAGATTGAAGTTAAAAGGATGGGAAAAACTTACCATTCACAAGGATTTCACAAACAAGCAGGAATTTCTATCCTCATATGTGGTAAAGTAGAATTCAAGTCAAAATTAATCAGAAGGGACAAAAAAAGGACATTTAATACTGCTTAAGGGAACTATACATTAACAAGACATAACAATCTTAAATATTTATGCCCCAAACAATGGAGTGTCTATATACATTACACAAACATTTTTAATCTGAAGAATCAAATAGATTACAATAATACTGGGTGGCTTCAATACACCTCTCTCATCAGTTGCTTGATCTTAAAATAGAAAAACTAAATAAAGAAGCCAAATAACTAAAAAATACAATCAATAATTTAGAAATAACAGATCTGTGGATAATTTCTAGCTTGTCATTGCCTCTCAAAATAAGAATTTCTTAATTAAATGGAAATGACTTCTATGTGAATCTATGTAGCAATAATTATATAATTCATGTTTTCTTTCATTTTATTGGGTATTTCAGTTTTTCTTAACATACATGGAATTTTTAAATTGCAATTATATTGAATTGTGATAGGAACATCATGTTAAAATGTGTTTTATGGTAGAAGAAATGGAAATGTAAGAATTCATAGTCAATAGGGAGAGTTTGATGATGCCAGGGTTTTAACTTCCAGATGTTAAGTACACATTGTTTCCATGAGCCTTGTTTTTAATGGCCAATTGCAATCGGCCCAAAAGTTCATTGATGGGGTTGGTTGAATAAACAATGGTGTGGAGAATGGACTGCAGCTGTAAAGGGCTGATACTGGGAATAGCAGAGGATAAAACTGAGTAGGAATATCAATACTTGGTTACTTACCCAGCTTGGAGAACTTAAAGAAGCTCACTAAATAACACTTTCGTAAAAGAAGAAGAGATAATCATCATAGCAAATGGGTACACATACAAACAATAAGAAAAGTAAAGGAACAAACCACCCAAACAGCCCACAACACTTAAAAAACTGATCCCATTGACACCACTATGGAAGAAATGGTGGACAAAGAAACAGGCAGTTCATATTTAAAATGTTGAATGACAGCTGGATGCGGTGGCACATGCCTGTAATCCCAGCACTTTGGGAGGCTGAGACAGGAGTATTGCGAATTCAAAGTCAGCCTCAGCAACAACAAGGTGCTAAGCAACTCAGTGAGACCCTGTCTCTACATAAAACACAAAATAGGGCTGGAGATGTGGCTCAGTGGTCAAGTACCCCTGAATTCAATCCCCAGTGCCCCCCAACAAAAAAACTGATGAACTAAAAAAAAGATGTAAGGAACAAACTAACAGAGAAAACATAGGAAGTGAAAGAGTATTTCAAATGAGAGAGAGAAATTTTGAAAAATAACCAAATAAAAATCCTGAAAATGGAAGATTCAATAAACCAAATTAAAAATTTTATTGAGGGGCTGGAGCCATGGCTCAGTGGTAGAATGCTTGCTTAATATGTGTGAGGCACTAGGTTTGATTCTCAGCACCACATAAAAATAAATAAATAAAATAAAGTTATTGTGTTCATCTAGGAGTAAAAATATTTTAAAAATATTTAGTTGAAAGAATCACCATAAATTATACCACATAGAGGACAGATTTAAGGCCCTGAAAAAGTATATAACCTTGAAAATAAAGACATCAACAAAGAAAAGATGTTAAGAGACCAAGACCAAAATATTCAAGAAATCTGGAATAACATTAAGAGACCAAATATAAGAATTATTGGCATAGAAAAAGTCATTGAAATACACACTAAAGGAATGTACAACTTCCTTAATAAAATAATGTTAGAAAAATTTCTAAACCTCAGAAACAAGATAGAAATACAAATATAGTAGGTATTCAGAACTCCAAATATGCAAGCTCAAGAAAGATCCTAAGACACATTATAATTGAAATGCTCAATATACAGAAGAAAGATAGAATTGTAAAAGCCACAACAGAAAAATTGCAGATCACATTTAGAGGCAAGCGATTAGAATTTCTACTGATTACTCAGCCTAGACCCTAAAAGCCAGGAGGGCTTGGAATAATATACACAAAACTCTAAAAGATAGTGCATGCCAATAAAAATTGCCATATAGCCAGGTAAACTATACTTCACAATTGAAGAAGAAATAAAAAACCTCCCATAATAATCAGAAACTAAAAGAATTAACCACTAAACCAGCATTAAAAAAATTCAATAAAATGTTTCATGCAGAAGAATTAAAAAGTAAGCATTAGAAATAGAGTATGGCTGGATCTCACTAGAATAGCCAATTGAAGGAGAATGTAGTCTGAACTAAGTATTAAAATAATTCAAAATGTCAGGAAATAAAAATCATCTATAACAACACTGAATGTAAATGGTCTAAACTCTCCAATCAACAACATAGATTGGCAGAATGGATTAAAAAAATAAGACCCAATGACATGTTGTATAAAAAAGACTCACTTTATAGGCAAAGACATCTACAGGTTGAAGGTGAAAGTCTGGAAAAAGATATACTGTGAAAATAGAGACTAAAAACAAGCAGGAGTGGTTACTCTCATATCCGACAAAGTAGACATTAAGTAAAAAGCACAAGAGACAAAGAAGTTTACTTCATTTGGTCAAGGGAATCATCCAGCAATAAAGTATAATAATTGTAAATATTTATGCCCCAAATATCCGTGCATTTGTACACATAAAACAAACTCTACTTAATATAAAGAATCAAATAGATACTGATACAATAATATGGGTGATTTCAACACACCTCTCTCTTCAATAGATAGGACATGCAGACATACACTAAGTGAAGACTTTTCAGAACTAAAAACATGCTATTAATCAAATGGATCTAACATATCTACAGAATATTTATTCCATCAATAACTAAAATTCACTTTCTTCTTAGATATACCTGGAACCTTCTTAAACAGACCATTTTTTTAAAAAGCAAATCTTAAAAAAAGTCTATGTGCATTATAAAAGAGTCTGTTTAACCTCTGTTTTAATCAGCTTTTCCACTGCTGTGTCTAAAGGATCTGACCAGAACAACTGTAGAGAAGGAAAAGTTTATTTGAGAGCTCATGGTTTCAGAAGTCTTAGTCCATAGAAGGCCAGCTCCATTCCTCAGGGCTATAGGTGAGGCAGAATATTATGGTGAAACAGTGTGGCAGAGGGAACCAGCCAACAAGATGATCAGAAAGCAGAGAGAAACTCTACTCTCTGGATACAAAATAGCCCATAGCCCTTCCCCCCAGTGAACTACTTTCTTCAGACACACCCCACCTGCCTCCAGTTACCACCTAGTTAATCCTATCAGGGATTAATTTATTGATTATGTTAAGGCTATAATCCAATTATTTCTCCTTTAAATTTTCTTGCATTGTCTCAGTGTGGGGGACACCACATCTAAACCGTAACAACTCCCTTCTCTGTCTCTTGCCCTCTCTTGCCTCTCTTGCCATCTCTTGCCTTCTCTCTTCTGCCATGGAATGATCCAGCCAATGGACTCTCACAAGATGCTGGCACCTTGATATTGGATTTAGCCTCCAGAATTGTGAACCAAATAATTTCTGGTTAAATTACCCAGTCTATAGTGTTCTGTTATGGAAGCACAAAATGGACTGAGAGAATTTGTTTTCTTAACTATTATGTTGGCATTTTTGTGCATGGATAGTTGTTTAATCTGATACTTCCTAAGAAGGATGAGCACTGCAAAGTCTTATTGTGACATTTTTTTCTGATGTAAGTTTCTCTAGAGCTTCTGTTGATTAAAATGCAGTATTAGTAAATGTTTGGTTAATATGGGAAAATAAAGCAGTTTAGGTATTTTAATCAGGAAAATATTTATTAAAGTGAATTGAAGCTCAATATATTAGAAAGGCTAGAGGAACTTTTGCCTGATTTATCTGTAATGGCCCTTATATCATTAATTAACAAGAAGAGGCTACCATTGGGTGTATAATAGAAGAATACAGCATAATAATTATGATCCTGGGGTCAGATATGTATGTGTGTGTGTATATATATATATATATGTATATATATACACACTATTTCCTCATCCATCAAAATAGTTTCTCTAGTAAATTGGGGATTCAACACTGTTTGATCCTGGACAAAGGCAAAATCACAGGAAGTGTGTGACACAGTGAGAGAATTCAAGCTCCATTTTAACATCTGGATGACTGGAAAGGGGAACCTCCAGGGAATGGAAAGTACTGGGGAGATAGTGAAGAAGAGTGTGGAAGAGTGAGTCAGTAAAGTTTTTATGACTTTCTGGCTTTCATTCTGAGTTGTGCATGCATGGGTGTGACAGGAAAAAAAGCATAAAAAATATGAAGAGAAAGGCAACCACCTTGATCACAGAGAGTCCATTGGTTGGTGTACATGTGGGATACATCTAAGTAGTGACATAAAGGCACAGAACATGGGAATTACATTAAGATCACTATCTTCAGAAGGCTTTTCAGAACATGTGGTCTAAACTCAATCAGATTAAATTTCTACTAAAACAAAAATGTCAATAGTTTCCAAGGATAGAAGCAAAACTCATAGTCTCAAAATCCTGTAGGCAATGTTCATGACACAATCTAAACTTACTTGACAAGAGCAAGCTTGGAAAATTTGAATTTTCATGGGAAAAGGTAATCAACAGACAACTGAAAATGCCCACCACAAATTTGGTAAAAGAAATAACCCAAGAATTCAAGAAGTTCAAACCAAACCAAACAGGATAAGCCTCAGAAACTTATGAACTGAAGAAACCTAATGACAAAGAAAAATATCATGAAAGCAGACAGAGCAAAATGACACATTACCTAGAAGCAAATGCTTCAAAGTTCTCATCAGAGCCTCCTAAAGGTGAGAAGGAAGTGGCACACTTTTTAAGTGCTAAAAGAAAAGGACTGTTAACCTAAATGTCTATGTCTGTTAAAAATATTCCTCGAGAACAAAGAAAAAATGAAGACATTCTCAGAAGAAACATTAAAATATTTTTTTGTCATTTTATCTAGTCTTAAAAATAATTTTTAGTTTCTTAAGAGAGATTTTTGGACACCAGGGAAATGATACCAGATGAAAACTGGAACATTAAAAATGAAGAAAGAGAAGCCAGGCACAGTGGCGCACTTTGGGAGGCTGAGACAGGGGAATCGCGAGTTCAAAGCCAGCCTCAGCAACGGTGAGGCACTAAGCAACTCAGTGAGACCCTGTCTCTACATAAAACACAAAACAGGGCTGGGGATGTGGCTCAGTGGTGGAGTACCCCTAAATTCAATCCCCAGTACCAAAAAAAAAAAAAAAAAAAAACAAAGAGAAACAAATGGTGAATATCCAGGGACATATAATAAATTATTAATCTCCTTTGAGTTCTTTAAATATACTTAATAGCTAAAGGCAAAAATAATAATTACCTAATAAGTCTTTAAATGAACATTAATTTAATACATTAAACAACTACAATTTAAAGAGAGAAGTGTATGAGATATCTATGATGGTATATACCTAAAAATATGGGTTCTAAGTAAATGAAAAATTTCAATTTATATATATATGTATAATTCATATTCCATATATGTTATATATAATTTCCTTATGTAATTATATGTTATATAATTTAACTTTTAATATATGATTTAAATAGGAATAATTCCTTGATTTAAAAATATTTATATTTAATATATACAAATGGTAAAATTCCTAGGAATTAGTGACTTCCCAGGAGTTCAAGCCTTGTTCAATATTATAAATACAATCATTATAATCTGCCATTCTAATAACTTAAAAAATTGCTTGATCATTATCAATAGATGAAAAAGAAGACTTCAAACATTTAGCATTCTTTGATTATGAAATCATAAAATGAACTAGAAATAGAAGTAAACTTCTTCATTCTGATCCAAGATAGATACAAAATTCATAACTAACATTATACTTAATAGTAAAAGACTAAATGTTTTCCTCTCTAACATCAAAAATAAGATGAGCATGTTCAACCTCCCCACTTCAATGAAACATTGTACTGGAAGTCCTAGCAAGATAATAAAAATAAATTAAAGTCATAAATATTAGAATATAACAGTGTATATTGGTAGAATACATACATACACACATAAAATAAAAAATACTTATTTCTATAATTGTGTCAATTTTAGTATAAGGTTATAAGTTTATGGTAACATTTATTAATATTGCCACTTTGGAGTAATCCTTAAAATTGGGTACTAAGATTTCCCTAGCATTATTTATTTTGTTTCATTTATTTTCTTAATTTTTATAAGTAATATTAGTTCATTTGATGTTTAAAAATTATTATTTTATATTTTGTCTTTAAAATTTATTATAGGTTTTAGTTGACAGAATATGTATTTATGGAATACAATATAATGTTTTGAAACATGCATGCAATATGAATAACTAAATCAAGCTAATGTGAATTACCACACTTACTTATCTTTTGTTGTGAGAGTTCTTAAGATCTTCTGTCTTCACAATTTTCAAGTATGCAAGACATTTGTATGAACTATAGTCACTATTTTGTAAGACAGATGTCTTGAACTTTTTCTTTCCATGTGAATTTAGTATCTTTGGCCAATATGTCCTTAATCTCTTGTTCATCCTCTATTTAATTTCAATTTGTTTTTGGCTATTCTAATTACTTTGCTTTTCCATACCATAATTTGTCTCTATCTATGAAATGTCATACTAAAATTTTGATTAGCATTTAATTTATAGACCTTTTTGGGGAAATTTGCATCTATGCTCTCATAAGTTTTCGAAAGCTTGAACACAGTTCATCTCTTAATTTATGTGGTGTTCTTTAGCGATGTTTTGTAGGGGATGCACATCTATTGTTAGATTTATATCTAATTATGTTATAAAATACTTAAGTTGTAGCTTCTAATAGCCAATTGCTAGTAGAAAGAAATATGACTGAATTTTGTGTGTTGTTGTGTTTTGCAATTTTGTTAAACTCATTCATAGGTTCTGGAAGACTGCTAGATTCTTTTGATTTTTTTCTTTGTAGATAATATCATTTTCTAATAAGGAGAGTTTTACTTCTTCCTTTGAATATGTATCTGTCACCATTACAGTAGCATGACTGAACCATAAAGAAGTTCCTCAGGATGAAGGAAATGTATATAACCTAGAACAAGGATGTACACAAAGGGATGAAAGGAACTGAAAATGATTCATATGCAGTAAATATAAAATACATCTTCATAATCTAAAAATTTTACTTGAATGTGTATGCCTCAAATTTTAACATTATAGTGTGTAGTTCTAAATGTCTAAGGAAAAAAATTATTGAAATGTAGCAAAATCTGGAATGTATATTTTTTACATCATTTACCAAATAATTTATTACTTGGTTACTATGTAACTGGAATTCTTAAGCACAAAAAACGGTGTATTGCATGAGTAAGCCTATGATAGCCAAACTGCTAAAGAAAAAAGAAACTCTTGAATGATATCAGAAGAAAATATTAAATGTAGATATTAAAGAACAACAATTCTAATAACTGTGGACTTATCAGAAAATAGGGAGGGCTGGAGACCATCGAACAACCTTTTAAAAGTGGTAGAAAGAAGATCAAACAAAAATGCTCTCTCAGGGAAAAGTGTGCTTTAGAATTGAAGGCAAAATAAAGAACTTTTCTGTAAAAAAAAAAAAAAAGAAAAAACTAAGAGAATACATTGTGCCAAATTTGTGCTGGAAGAAATGCTGATGGAATTTTTAATTTTGGCTTAAAGCAAATGTTATCAGAATAAACTACTATATATATATATATATATATATATATATATATATATAAAATATATTTTTTGGTACTGGAGATTGAACTCAGGGGCACTCAACCACTGAGCCACATCCCTAGCCCTATTTTGTGTTTTATGTAGAGACAGGGTCTCACTGAGTTGCTTAGCGCCTCGCCATTGCTAAGGCTGGCTTTGAACTCACGATTCTCCTGTCTCAGCCTCCCTAAGTGCTGGGATTACAGGAATAAACTACTATCTTTAAGAATATTTTTGAAAAGCACTGAAATTTGAAAAAATCTAAATAAATTTTAAGATTCTTCCATTTTTTGAAATGCTTGTGACTGTTTAATGACCAAACTATAAAAGCATGTTTTGGCGTTTACAATTTATCTAGATACATATAAGGCAATGGTAGCTTAAAGGCAATGCAATATGAATAATGCATCTATAAAATTGTGAGGTTTCTATAGTTAACATAAAGTTATGCAGTACTAACACAAATAGTTTGTGAAAACTTAAGAGTATATATTTTGTCCTACAGTACTCATTAAAAATAACACAAGTAAGTGTAGCAAAAATTTAATATATTTATTAAAATAGAATTCTAAAACATAGGGCTATTGAATGTTTCCAAATTGAGATGGTAATATATTTTTTTGGTCATTGATTCATATATGTAGGAGATGCAGAATACTTTTAGAATGCTGTTACTATGAACTACTTGTATTATTAATTTTTTTGTAGCAGAATTTTTATAAAGTCACTTGTCAAAAAAATAAGAAATTTTCTATAGCATCATGTTATCATATGAATGAGTAAACTTATGATATATAAAGAATCAAGAAATACTGGATCTGTAAATATTTGAGGAATCTTCAAATTATAAGAATGAGTTATTTATGTTTTATTAAATTATGCTGAAACAACCCACCTTCTTGCTCTGTTTGTTCCATTAAAGCTCAGTATTTGTAATAAATTCTTTTGTAACCTGCCATCTTCTCATTGGAGATCACTGTAGAACAATATTCTGTTATTACAAGATATTTTATAGTGTTTTAACATGCCAACTATACCGGACAAATTATTCTTTTATCAATAGGGAGCCAATACAACAAAAATGTCAAAATTCTATAAAATCAGACAATCTGATGGTGGAAAGCCTTGAAAAAATTTATGTCAATTTATTTTTTCCCCCAAATGTTATTTGCATATTCTTAGTGTGTTCTGCAGTAGCAGCAAACTATGCTCTTACTGATTTTCTTTTTTCCCTATATTCTTTATTGGTGTATTGTAATTATACATAGTGATGCAATTTATTATTATATATTTATGCATGCAAACAATATAACTTGGTCTATGTTGTTCCCTGGCATTTCTCCTTTTCCTCCTGTCGTCTCTTGCCCTGGTACCCTTTCTTTAGTCCGCTGATCTTCCTTCAATTTTCTTGAGCACTTGCTCATTTCCTATTGGGTATGGCTGCTTTCGCATCACAAATGCAGTTGAGAAGGTGTGAAGTTAGAGTGATTTTTTTCTCTTTGACTCTGATTCTTTGGAGTGTTTTCTCTTTTTGGTTTTTTAGAACTTGGTGGGCAAACTCCATTGTGAGTCTCACAACTACCAGGATTCTAGACTTTTTCAGTACTACTTCTTGTCTTGAAATCACCGTTGGTGGTAAGACTGTATGCTCGTGCTAGCTTCTTTGTTACTCCTCCCCACCTTTTTTTGGTACTGGGTACTGAACTCAGGGTACTTGACCACTGAGCCACATTTCCAGCCCTCCTTTTGTGTTTTATTTAGAGACAGGGTCTCACTGAATTGTTTAGCGCCTCCCCGTTGCTGAGGCTGGCTTTGAACTTGCGATTCTCCTGTCTCAGCCTCCCAAAGTACTGAGATTGCAGGTGTGCGCCACTGTGCGTAGCTACTTTCCCCATTTTTTTTTTTAATTTCAGTGCTTCTGTTAAGTGTTATTTATGCTCTCTCTTAGTTTTCCTCTAATGCCAGCATGATGTATTGCAATACACGTAGGAAATGAAACAGTAAAAGTAAGGATTGTAACCCATCGAATTTTCAATATATCTCTGTGTAAATTTTGAAAATAGAAGAATCAAATTTCTCATCCAACTGTGCTGCCTTTATTATTTTGTTCTATAAGTAGATTAATTCTCATGTTCTCCAGAGAGCCTTTTAACTTTCCAAAGGTCTGATAAGTTTGCTAATTAATACTTTTTTCTTTTTTCCCTTCTTTTTGTATTATGCCACAAAATATCTTACTGAGGAAAGAGAGACCTTTAATCCCCAGTGATTATTTTGTAGAGGGATTGCCCACCACTTTTCCCCACCTCCCCACAAGGGAATTTCTCTCAGGATCCCTTTCATGTTTATTTGTTAGTTTAATCGATGACAAAGTGCAGTAAACTTGAACACAATAATAAGAGGTAATCCACAAGGTTTGCTAGTATCTTTTTTTTAAATTTTTTTTTAGTTGTAGATGGATGCAATGTCTTTATTTTATTGCTTTGTATGTGGTGCTGAGGATCGAACCCAGGGCCCCACGCATGCGAGGCAAGCGCTCTACCGCTGAGCCACAATCCCAGCCCTGCTAGTATCTTTTTTATGTTAGCAAGTTTGAGTCATGATCTGAACAGTGAAGAAATGCAATCTGTTGCAGAAAAACTTCTTACTAAACAAAGGTTTGCTTCTTTCATTTCATGTTTTTGTTTCTTTGTGAATATACTTGATTTCACATATAAATGTAGTGTTCACTAAGGTAGAAAGAGTATTCATTCTTGAAGATATGTCATATTTAATTTGCTTATTGTCCTCACCCTTTCATTAAAGGAGGGATAGAGAAAGGAAGCTTTACATTTCTTACTTCTTTTCATTACTTCTGCTGAAACCAGGAGCTTGTTAATGTGAACTATGAATTTAAGGAAAACATGCAGTTCTATGGTTAATATGCTCTGCCAGAGATAATTTTGACTTTTCTTCTCCCTTCTAAAATTATTGGTCAATAGTTGTTAAACTTAATTGTTCTCAAGAATGTAGACTATCATACCCAGACGAATGGTCCAGTCTCCCTTAAAACTTTAGTAAAATCACAGCAATAATGCAATAAAAATCACAATATACATTTTATAATTACAAGCTTATAATTTAGCCTATTCATTACAACTATGATTTCTATAAGCATATTTATAAGTTTATACAATTACAAAAGATATTTTCAGAGTATGTAATTTATTGAATTTATTGTCAGTTTTCTTTTCCATTTTATGATAGGTTATTGGATAGGAAATTACTATGCTGCTTAATCTTAGTATAACTCTAAGTCATTTAAATCTATTTTTAAAGGTCAGTTTCTGCAATTATAAAATCAGAATTAAAATATTTTTCCTTCTCTATTCCTCCACTGTATTTTAAGAATATTTTATAGTCATAGTAGTAAATGTATAAATAAATATAATGGAAGTTTGTTCAAATACATTTTTTTTCCTTTTGTACTTTTCGTTTGTAGTCTTAGCTTGTCCTGTATGCTTTCTACTTTCCACTTGCATTTGTAATTAGGTTTCTTCTAAAAAGAAATAGCTCTGCTCAAGTTTTAAAATTTTTCCATGTGTATTCCTATCTATATTCAAAAAAAGTAAAGAAGAAAGGTTGAAGACAAAGAAGGAAAGAGAGAAGAAAGGAAGGGAAGGAGAAAGGATGAGAGGAAGAAAAATAAAAGTAAAGTTTTCTTGTGTTTAGAAAATACAAGTAAAATCCACAGTTTTTAGCAGATGTATTGTACCACTAAGACTTTCTGTCATAAGAACAAAAATAATGGAAGAAATAGTGATATGAGGCCAATATATAAGAGGATGAAGCTTTTGCCAGAATCCAAGGAATTCTTTTGGACAGAAGAAAGTCAGCTTTAATGTTATATGCTAATTTTCTGGAGCAAATTTGAAAAAGTAACCATTAAAAATAAAATGAATATCAATTGAACTGGTATTTCATCCTAAAACTATACACTATTATATCTTCAGCAGATGATATCTTCTGAAGTAGATTATAACAATGTCTGTGAGAAATATCTTCCACTGAGAGGAAACTTTTAATGGCAGTAACCAATGATGAAATCAAAGGGGAAAAAAAACCAGTAAAAACAAAAATCCAAACCAAACCTGTCTTGTTTTTAGGCATTTTCATGGAATCACTATTTCCCCAAAGCACACTTATAGGGTCAGTCTCCATTATTTGCAGATCAGTATATTTGGAAAGGTTTACCAATCACATTAAACTCTCACTAAGACTACTTTTAATAGTAATCTAATTTTTCTGTTCACTGGTATTTTATGAAATATTGGGAACAATATGATAAAGCAACTTTTCTTTCATGCTGTCATCATGGTTGATCATTCATTTCTTTCACTTTAACCTTCTTCCAGTTCTGCCCATATCTTGAAGGATGAGCTGAGTAGGAACTCCTCCCAGGTGACTGAATTCATTCTGTTGGGATTCAGAACCCCTCCAGAGCTACAGACCCTCTTATTTCTAGTGTTCTTAGTGATCTACATGGTCATTGTGGTGGGAAATGTCAGCATGATAGTGGTCATTAAGATGGACTCCAGACTTCAGACGCCCATGTATTTCTTTCTTAGAAACCTGTCCTATTTAGATCTCTGCTACTCCACAGTCATTGCTCCCAAAACTTTAGCCAACATCTTGACTAATGAAAAAAAAATTTCATACAATAGCTGCGCAGCCCAATTTTTCTTCTTCGCCCTGTTTGTCACAACTGAAGGTTTTCTTCTGGCTGTGATGGCATTTGATCGCTTCTCAGCCATTTGCTCCCCTCTCCTTTACCCTGTGCACATGTCGCAGAAAGTCTGCGTTCGGTTGGTAACTGGATCCTACATCTGCGGATGCATCAACTCCATGATACAAACAGGTTTCACCTTCAGTTTGCGATTCTGTCAAGAAAACAGACTGGACCACTTTTTCTGTGATGTCCCAGCCCTGATCAAGATCTCATGCGTTGACACCTTTGTGAATGAGATTGTGCTGTTTGTGCTCTCTGCTGTCATCATCATCACCACCACCACTGTCATCCTGGTTTCCTATGCGTATATCCTCTCCACTGTCCTCAAGATCCCCTCGACCCAGGGCAGGAGGAAGACCTTCTCCACCTGTGGCTCCCATATAGCAGTGGTGAGTTTATTCTATGGATCTGTGTTCTTCATGTATGCCCAGCCTGGAGCCATCTCCTCACCACAGCAAAACAAGATTGTAGCTGTATTCTACACTCTTATAATACCAATGCTAAATCCTTTAATATACAGTCTGAGAAACAGAGATGTGAAGGATGCTATGAAAAGAATATTATGTGGGAAATGGTCTTCTCTGTGATATTTGGGAAATCACGATGTACTGGACAAAGTTTGTTTTCTAATGGTCCTAGTTACTCTTGGTTTTGTAAAATTGCAATATGCAAAGGTATTTTTATACGGAAATAAATATCATTTTCTAAGTTTGATAAAATGATATTTTTAATAATATAGGTACATACATGGCATTATTTTATATACCTAGATTATATAAAAACATTTGTGTTCTAATTTTATAATGTGCTAATATATTTTCATTTTAATTTTACTATAAGAAGCAAATATTAGGAGTTGTCACTATATATGCATTAACATAACAGCCAATTTGTGTTGTTATTCTTTATCTTTTTTATATAATGAAGCATATTGTGTTGATGGCAATGGAAAATGGGAGAGGTTATGTACAATATTTTTGAGTTAAAGAGTTAATATTTCTTAGAAATCCAGACTGTATCAAAAAATATATTCTGAGAGTCTCATCCAGAGAATTACCATGTCCCTAAAAAATGAACCCTTGCTATCATTCAAGGAGCTGTTCTTCACATAGAAATTATGACAATCACATTTTGCTAAGTTTTATTTTTCTCTAATATAAATTATTGCATAATATAATAATGAAAGGTGATATATGAAGAAGACATATATACCATAGATTTTCTTTTTTGGGGGGGTAGATTTTCTTTTTTTCGATTTCTGGGTATTGAATTCAGGGGCACTTAGCCATAGATCCACATCCCCAGCCCTCTTTTGTATTTTATTTGGGCATAGGGTCTCACTGAGTGGCTTAGCACCTTGCTTTTGCTGAGGCTGGCTTTGAACTTGTTATCCTCCTGCCTCAGCCTCCTGAGCTGCTGAGATTACAGGTATGTGCCACCATGCTCAGACCATATATTGTTTTTGTCACCAGTTTTGAGTGAGGAAATTGAGATACCAGGAGCTTAAGTAGCTGGGTGGAGTCAAACTCAATACCAGTATGGCTCCAGAAGTTTTATTATCCAAATACAAATGTATATTACAATGTATACGAAAAAGTGTAAAATTATAATTGTATATCCTAGGAACAGTCATTCTTGAATGGAGATGTAGGGTCAGTCTTGTAGCATAACAAATTTGATCCTTCTGTCAGTTTTGGTATAAATATTCTATTTATATTTTCTTTTTAACATTTTAATTAATTTTCATATGGAGCAGTATAACTTTTGTATGTAATTTTACTTATTGGCTTTGCAATATTTATTACATATACCTATCAAAATCAGAACATTTTATATGTTTTAATTAATAGAAAAGTTTTTTCTTCTATAATCTAGATAGAGGCCCTAACTCATTTTTTCCCCCAACATTAACTAATTTTGTTAAAACAGGGAAAAGAAATGATTTTTTTCCCTCTACTTTCTCTGCTTTTTTTTTTTTTTAAATTTAAAGATATATGAACACTAAATAAGAATCTGGGAGCCTAATTGATTCAAATGTATTGGTGAAGGAGTTCACTTGCTTTACAAATATACTCAAGGTAGTATATCACTGTTCTGACATCCACATCAGACCAGGTCAGAAAATTTTTTAAATTTCTCTTCTTCTAAATGTGGGTTATAACCAATCCCATTGTGGCAGGATTTAAAAATTTTTCTTAACTGATATAAATGACTAGATTTGGGCAGAAAAGGAAATATTGGACTCCCAAGACTTCATGAGTTTCCGAAATACTCTAGTTCAACTTGATACTTAACTTCAGCTAATTAAAATGAAGTGATATCTTATTTTCAATTTTTATTGTTATTTCAAGCAAATAAATTTCAAAAACAATTCCTAATAAGATGGACTGTTAGGCTTAAGAAGAATCAAGAAATTACTGGTCTTTTTAGTAAATAGGGCCTAAATTATAACAAAATTCCTAATATATCCTAATTATATTTTTTTGATTTATGAAGTTTTTTTGGGATTGTATAGTTTATTTTTATACAAACTAGAACCTATTTTGAGTTTTTTGTGCTATTGATTTGTAGTATGCACACATATGTGGTATATATATATGGCATGTATACATATATGTATTTTAAACTGACACATAATAGTATATATTTACAGTGTACAGTGTGATAATATGATAAATGTATGTAATATGTAATAGTCAATCCAGATTAGCATTTTTCTCTTTTTAGACAATTGTCATTTCTTTGGTTGGAAAGCTTTTAACACCTCCCTTGTGGATCATTATAAAATATACAAGACATTATTGTGCACTAGAGTCACCATATGCTTCAGTAGAATAGATTTTATCCTGCTATCAAACTATATTTTTTGGTACTCATTATTCAACCTCCTGCTAACCTTCATCCCCTGTACCCCTCCTGTGCCCATCAAGTTATTCAATATTTTTAGCTCCTACACATAAGTGAGAACATGTGGTACTGTCTTCCCACATCTGGCTTTCTTCTCTAAACATAATATCCTCTGGTTCTATCTATATTGCTACAAATGACATGATTTAATCTTTTAAATGACCAAATAATATTCCATTGTGTATATCTACTCATCTTCTTTATCTATTTATCCATTAATGGATGCCCCAGTTGACTTCATATCTTGGCTACTATATAGAGTGCTGAAGTAAACATGGGAGTGCAGATATTTCTCTGATAACCTGATTTCATTTTCTTTGAATATATACCTAGCAGAGCATCTGAATTATATGGTGTTGTATTTTTAGTTTTATGTGGAAATTTTCATAGCATTTTCCTTGATGATTTTATTAATTTGCATTTCCACTGAAAGCACAGAAGATTTTCCCTTTTCTCTCTTTCCTCACCTGCACTTGTTATTTTTTATGTTTTGGATTATAGCTATTTCAACTGGGTAGTTGTCTTTATGCTGCTTCCCCATACTTGTTGGATGGGATTTAATGACTGAAAGAGTTACATCTTTAAAAAAAGTTCTTAGTTAATATTACTACATTTTATCAAAGTCATGGAGTTCTATATTTGAGAGCCCCGATTTTTAGCAAACATGTTTCAACACATTTTATATATCTGTTGCTATTCTAAACATCTTTATTAGCTCATATTTTCTTAAAATTTTTTTATTAGTGCTTTACTAGCTTCTATTTTCTAATGAATAATTATAGAACACAGAAAACATTAAAAGTTACAATATATTTATTTTACATGTGTTTAATAAACTTTCAATCCATTTTTAGGGTACAATTAAACATCAGATTTAAAGCCTTTAAGTAAACAATCGATTTTGAAGAATTTTTTAATCAGCACTTTCTGAAAAAGTTGATATAAATTAAAAATACTTTATATATATGCCAGATACTGTATGAAGTGCACCTATATTTCTTTAATCCTCAAATCATACTTATGGTAAAGACGACATTATGTGTATTGTGTGTACTTTAAATTGATATATTTTACAAGTTTATTAATTGTTTCTTAGAAAAACTTAATCATGTACTTAATTTCACATTTCCAGTAATAAAAAGGGCCAGATCTGACAGGAATACAGAACTTTCTTACTTTAAAGGTCACACATAAAAATTATGTGGGGTGGCTCATGGAAGTTTATTCTCTGTGTGGATTGTTATTTGAGATTTGTTATCTCAAATGTATTTAGAATTTTATTAAAATCCCTCTAACTTTATTAATGTTTTCCTTTCTTGATGTGTCACAAGCTGAATGTGCTAAAATATTATTTGTGGATGTTTGGTTTTCTCTGCTGTAATAATTCTTTGCTTTACTGTATTATTTAATATATGTCATTTAGTTATAGATTTTATTACTATACATGCATTTCCTTATATTTGTAAGTGCATCATTAGACTGAATTCTACTTTACTGGTTATCAATGATACTCAACTAATTTAAGAAATATTATGTGGTATATTTTATTAAAACTTTGATATTTAATTTTTATTATAACATTTTATATCTGTGCCTGTTTCAAACTCAACTCCCCTGTCCCCTGCCATTTCCACACAACACTTTATTCTTAAATGGGAGAGATGCATCTCATTTAGCTAACTGTCATGATCTAGTGTTTTCTTCACTTTGGCTACCCTTACTACCTTAGTTCTCTGCTCCTTTTTTTGTATGTTACTATGAAACGATAATCATGCCGGTTTGGTCTTTGAGTGTTATAAGCCTAAATCATACATTTCTGTTTAAATGTAGAAATTTATCCTCCCTTTGAGTCTCTTTAAACCATCCCACTTATAATTTTCTTAAATATTTTATCACATACATTTTAACTACAGAAGACAGCACATATAATTTTACTTCAATTATTAAATGTAATTTAAAAAAACTGAAGAGGAAAAGGAAAATATATTGAGTTTATCCATTATATATTTTATGCTTTAGTTTTAAAATTTTTAAAAAATTGAATACTGGATATTGAACCCCGGGGAGCTCCACCACTGAGCCCTTTTTATTTTTTATATTGAATCATCAGCCCTTTTTATTTTTTATATTGAATCTCCCAGGCTGGCCTCAGAATTTGGGATCCTCCTTCCTCAGCTTCCCAACCTGGGATTACAGGAATGATCACCACACCCAGCTTCATTTTTATTTTTTTAATGTGGCATCTCATACCTCTGACTTAAAAAGTGAGCTTTGCCTCTTTGGGCAGAAAGGGAATTCTCTAAATGAGGATAGTATATCTGTTTACATTCATTGTTATAGTCTATAATTTTTATCTACTTTTGTCAGTTTCAATATTTTCTTGTTCTTTCTGTGTTCCTTTTATGTTGCTTTATGCTGTTATTGAGAAAATGATACTTTTTCATTGACTCAGTCTTTGAGAAAGTCCATATTCCATCACTTGTGTCTCTGTTTAGCAAGGAACTGCCACATTTTTACCTTTCAACTTTGAAGACTCAACATATAATTATAACTCAACTTTTATGACTTTTTTTGAGTCTTGCAAAGTTATGCCTTTAAGTTGTTCTTTTCCTGTAAATGAGTGATGTGAGCATGTAATAATATTTTTTCCAGAAAATATTATGATTTTATTTAACAAATGAGAAATATGAGGTTATCAAAATTTTATAGATACTTATTTATACTCCATATGACCATGTATAGAAAAAACATTAAGTACTAAAAGTCAAAGTCAAATTACACTTAGTAGCATTGGGTTTCCCTATGCTCTCCATTCTTTCTATTGTGTGTTTTTGTTTGTTTGTTTTTGATTCCAGGGATTGAACTCAGAGGTACTCAACCATTGAGCCACATCCTCAGCCCTATTTTAGGTGTTTTTTTTTTTTTTTTAAGTAGAGACAGGGTCTCACTAAGTTGCTTAGTACCTCGCTGTTGCTGAGACTGCTTTGAACTTGTGATTCTCCTGTCTCAGCCTCCCAAAGTGCTGGGATTACAGGTGTGCGCCACTGCGCCCGGTTCTATCATGCTTTTTAAAAGTGTTGTGTTTCTTTATTTGTTTCCTGCAATAGCAAGTGAATGTCTCCTTAGTGAAGACTATGCTTTATTTTCACTAGATATTTTTGAGTGCTAATAGTCTCTTTCTGATTCATTAAAAAATTTTTTCTTTCCTGTAAACACATTAACATTGGTGTGTATATGTGTGTGTGTGAGAGAGAGAAGAGAGAGGAGAAAGGAGAAGGAAAAGGAGAGGAGAGGAGAGGAGAGGGAGAAAGAGACTATAAAATATGACCAGGTTGGAAAACAAATAGAATGTATAGAAACTAATTTAAAATTAAAGACTTGACATTAAAACTTAAAGTGTAACTTAGAAACTGAAATACAGGTGAAATACAGGTGAAGTATAACTGAGGAAAGAATTAGAATATTTACAAAAACCCAGAACAAAGAGATAGAGATAGATGACATGGGATCAAGGTGATGAACGCCGATGATGGTGTGAGAGAGTCTGTAGTAGGTCTAGTTGAAATCACAGAATCAAAGAAAGAGAGTGTAGATTGATGAAATGATCCCAAACAACACACAATAAATAAATATATGCAGGAAGGTACCAGAGTGAAAATGTGCAATACTAAAGACAAAAAGAAGCATCCAGAAGGAAAGAAAAAAGGAAAAGCAAAAGAGGCTAATGGATGAGCTCTCAAAGGCAGCATATTTTCTTAGGAAATGGTGATATGATAGCATTAATGTTCCAAGATAAAATAACTAAATGTCTAACATTGTACATGGGTGTGTGTGGGGCTTGAGTATTAAAAAGTGCAAAAAAGAGCTGATTTCAAGTAAACTAAATAAATCCCTGGAAACTTTATAACTAAGTATCCTTTTCCAATGCAATCCCAGGTACCCGAAGGGAGGGTTATTCTAAAATTTAAATGTGAATGCAAGAATAAATACTTTGTTAAAAATGTTGAAGTTATCTTATACACATACATATATGTATCTGTAATATAAAATCAAATATAGGGTGTTTCTCAAGTTTAGAAGATGATAATTTAAATATTCCTATCAGAAGCATATACTATTCCATATTGATTTACACCCTTGCCAAGAGCAAGTACCAATCATACTTTAAAAAATTTTTGTACAGTCATAGTCATGATGGATCACATGATTGTGTCCACATGCTTGGGTCACCTCACTATGGACTTTGCATTTGCCTGATTTTATCAAGTGTTTTTTTTCTTTATCTACTGAGATGATCTAATGAGTTTTATCCTTTCTTAATATTAGTGCAGTGAACTGTATTAGTAGATTTTCCAGGCATAGTCCTGAGATTATAATCAATTTTGTCATAATGTACTATGCTTTTTATATACTCATGAATGCAAATTTCCAATGTTTTAAAATGCTGATTTAACATGATATGATAACAATGATCCAAATTATTATTTTACTAAAAGGATCTTATTATTATGAAGTGAATGGTGGGGTTTCAGATGTGCAGAACTGCTTGGGATTTTGGGCCCCAGAAGCAAACCTGCAGTTTGCTGCCATCTGGTGGCTGTTATCTACTATAACTAAATCTAAGATGAAGATGGGATGCTGTTACAGAACACAAACATTTACAACAAGGTATTAATTCAAAGGATTTCCTAGTTGCTTGGCTTTCTTCCCTATCATGTTGTCCCGAGTGAGGTAGTTTGGTTGAAAATTACAGGAATCGTGGGGAGCCACTTCTGCCTCCTGGGTTCCTCCAAAAGTTGTGCAGCATTGTTAGCCTTGTTTTTCTTCTTGTTTTGCTTTTTACTCACTAAAAATAAGTCTGCTAAGATTTCACCCCCAGAAAAGGAATGAAGAGAAGATGGAAAATATTTGCCAATTATATCATATGTGAATTTGTCTTATCCAGAGATGCACTTTCACAGAGTCTTACTGAATTTTATTTAGAATTGTGCATATATTCATCATCCACACAGATTGTTATTCAATTTCCTCATTCTAATCATGACATATTTTGGATTCAAGCTAAAACATTAAAAAATAAAGTCCTTCTTCTTTTTTTATTCTGCAAAACATGGACATTATCCCCTCTTTGAGGGTTTGCTGGCACTGAGAAGAGATGTCGTCTGGACAAATTTATTAAGGGAAGAGTTTTGACTATTGATCCAGTTGTTACTGGTTGACAGAAGTGGTGGAAAGCAAAATATTTAACAGCTTGTTCAGGAATTGATATTTACAAACGTCAATAAACCAATCAATAATATAAAATAGGGCTTTTTATGCTAATAAACTGCTTAATTATGTTATTTTAGCACAAATCATTTAACCTAATCATTTTAAAGGTTTCCTGGTAATCTAAGTTTTACAAATTGTTGGGCATATCTTTGGATTGACTTGCTATCACTAGATCCTGTTTAAACCACAGCTGGATGCAAAAGGACTAGACGAGGCCAAATTGTTACAAAAGTTGTCCCATTAAGTTGAAAATCATCTCAGGACATGGTGTTTGAAAAACATTTTTTTTCCCACAAACTGTTCATAGTGCTAAAACTTCTCCAGACTTCTGCTATACTAATCTCAATATTTAACTTTATCTAGCTCCTTTAATGCTCTCTGATATGTTTTTATATAATCAATAATTATGTTATTCAAGAAGTCACAAAATCATTTTTGCAATGATAATCAGATGTTTTAAATTTATTTTTTTTAATTTTATTTTTGGTACCGGGAATTGAACTCAGGGGTACTCGACCACTGAGCCACATCCCCAGCCCTATTTTGTGTTTTATGTAGAGACAGGATCTCACTGAGTTGCTTAGCGCCTCTCCGTTGCTGAGGCTGGCTTTGAACTCGTGATTCTCCTGTCTCAGCCTCCCAAAGTGCTGGGATCATAAGTGTGAGCCACTACGCCAGGCTAGATGTTTTAAATTTATTAATTTTGTTTACCTTCAATTAGAAAAAGTACATAAATATTTCTTTATGTACTTTTCTGTCTGCAGTAGAAAAGTTCACTATTTTTAAAAAAATTTTTATCTAATTTTAAATTTTATCTAATTTTCTAATTAGATTTTTTTCTAATTTCTATTTTATCTAATTTTCTTGATACTTTGCTTTTCTTCAAATATTGTTTAATTTTATCATATTATCAAATTATTGATTATAATTTTTGTCTATTTTATATTAGTAGTTTTAATTTATTATTTGTAAAATGACTGATATATTTCCCTTTTTTTTGCAATGAAAGTGCACTATCAGATTTCCCCAGAGAAATGGAATGATGAGGGCATACAAATATGAAGAAATTTATTACGTGGAATTGGCTTATTTAAATCCCAGTAAGGTTGCCCTGAAAATATTTACTGTTAAACTTGCTTTAGCAGGGCGCAGTGGCACACGCCTGTAATCCCAGCACTTTGGGAGGCTGAGGCAGGAGAATCGCAAGTTCAAAGCCAGCCTCAGCAAAAGTGAGGCGCTAAGCAACTCTGTGAGACCCTGTTTATTAATCAAATACAAAATAGGGCTGGAGATGTAGCTCAGTGGTCGAGTGCCCCTGAGTTCAATCCTTGGTACCTCCCCCTAAAAACACAAAAAACCAACTAGGTTTTTAGCATGAACAATACATATTTTAGTTATTTTCTTTCTAAATTAGTGAAATTCATAGAAATTGGTTATTTAGTTTTTTTAGATGAAAAGATTAAGGTTCTTTAATAATAATTGAAGTCATTTTATGATTAACACATTTAAAAATTGTTTCTCTTTTTAGTAAATAAACATTTTATTTATTTATTTATTTATTTTTTATTTAAATGCATTTCAAGTCATAGTACATAACCAGATCTCTGTTTTTCCATTTCTCTGATTGCAAACCAAATAAAGTCACAACATTAGAGT
>CM053403.1:55872177-55947834 GCA_028644305.1 Xerus rutilus | reverse complement strand
CCTGTTGATTGTGTCTCCGTGGAAGTCCGCTGCTTTGTCTGCCCTGGGCTCCGGAGCAGAACTGGTGCGGTCCCGATCTTCCTTTGCAGCGCCGCACTCACTGGCGCAGTCCCCAGTGTCTAATGGCTGGGGACGTGTGACCACGCGAACTTGCCCAGAATCTGCGTGTTTGATTGGACCTTGGATCCAATTTTCACGAGTAGACGCAGTTCCTACCCGTGGCGAGTTCTGCGGGGCCGTGGGGCTCTCGCCGTCCCACCGCGGCTCTCGCCGTCCCGCCGCGGCTCTTGCCGTCCCGCCGCGGCTCTCGCCGGCCCGCCGCGGCTCTCGCCGCTGCCGCTGGAGACGTGCTCCGGTGAGGACTGCCCGCACTGCTTCCACTCAAAAGTGAAATTTTCTGTGCTGATGGCTGTAATCCACTGCTGAAAAGTTGGGTGGAAGAAGGTTTTGAAGCAAAATTTTGGTCTGTAGTTTAGCGAGACTGGAAGGTGCCTCTCTCTACGCCGCCATCTTGCCTCCTCGTCCGTAAATAAACATTTTAAACAATTTGGAATGTATCTGGGTTACAACAATATTTCACAACATCATTATTTTCATCATATGAATTTCTATTTTAGTATTTAATGTCTAAACATACGTAATTAAGATGACAGATAAATTCGCTATTTTTGTTATCTACATTAATGTATTTTAATAAAACATTTTTTTAATTTTTTAAATTAAAAATTTAAACACTGTATTAAGTAAAACTTATTTATGAGATTTATTTTCTTGTTTTTACCCCTTGATAAAAACAGAATTACTTTACCTCAAACATGGTATGTGTGCATATCTATATGTATACATATATCTGCATATATCTATAGTTTATCTATATCATATGTGTACATAGGACATTAATATATGTACCATTATCTATAATATTGAATAGTTGTGTGTATTTCTAAATAATAAAGACATTTTCTCACATGACTAGTGAAAACATAAACATAATGAAATTAGCATTGATATATTGCTACCATATAGTACATAGATACCATTTAAATTTTACTGATTGATTTGATAAATTTATTAGTAGCAAGAATACTTTTTTCCCTTGTATCCTTTTCTTTATGGTTCAGCATCTTATCCCGTATCACACATTGCATTTACCTTTCATGACTCTTTAATCTCCTTCAATATGGAACTGTTTCTCAGTCTTTTTTTTTTTTTCACATCTTTGACATTTTGAAATGTTAGTCTAATGTTTCCTGTTGGATGAGATTCAGGTTCTTTGTTTGGAGCAGGAATACCATAGAAGTGATACTTCTTTTTCATTAGTACATAATATCAGGAGGCACACCATAATGATTTTTCCCCTTACTAATGATGTTAGATATTTTATGATCTTTTTCTCTTTTTTGTTTTGTATTGGGGATTGAACTCAGGGGTGCTTCACCACTGAGCCACATCCCCAGTACGTTTTATTTTTTAAATTTTGAGACAGGTTCTTGCTAAGTTGCTGAGGCTGGACTGAAACTTGGGATCTTTAGCCTCACCCTCCTGAGTCACTGGGACTATAGGTGTGCACCACTGCTCCCACCAGTGATGTTAATTTTGATCATTTTGTTATATGATGTCTACCAAGCTTCTCCAACTGTATAGTTGATTAGTGATCACATTAGTTAGTACTAAATTAATACACCTTTTGTGCGTAGGTATTTTTAAACCGTGTGGTATTGTTTCTTTTAACATTTGCACACATTATTTTTAGGTAATTGATGACTCAAATGAATCATTTATTACTTTGAAAGTTGCCAAGTGATGATTTTCTTTTCTTTTTTTCTTTTTACTTTTTTTGGTATCAGGGATTGAACTCAGGGGTACTTGACTACTGAGCCACATTCCAAGCCCTATTTTGTGTTTTATTTAGAGACAGGGTCTCACTGAGTTGCTCAGTGCCTTGCCATTGCTGAGGCTGGTTTTGAACTTGAGATTCTCCTGTCTCAGCCTCCCAAAGTGGTGGGATTACAGGCATGCGCCAGCATGCCTGGTGATGATTTTTTATTACATAATTTTTTCTATGTATATTATTTTCTACATTTTTACAGTAAAGTTGAGTTATGTCCTTTTATTTCTTCATTCCTTTACTTATTCACTTATTCACAAATAGATAAAGCATAGCATAGAACCGAAAATGTTGAATGTAAGTGGCAAGGACAGACATCTTGCATTGTTCCTAATCTTAGTGGGAAATCATCTGGTCTTCCACCATTAAGTATAATACTACTGGTCTGGATATATAGCTCAGCGGTAGAGCATTTGCCTCATGTGTAAGAGACTCTGGATTCAGTCCCCAGCACCAGGGGCAGGAAAGGCTGATAGGTTTTTTTCATAAAGGCACTCTATCAGGTTGAGGGCAACTGCTGACTTGTTACTAGGAATGAACGTATGTTTTTGTCAAATGCTTTTTTCTGCACCTATTGAGATGATTATATGTTTTTCACCTTATTTAGTTGGTTAATAAAGTAATCATATTGTTTTATTTTTGTATGTTAATCCAGTTTTGCACTCTGGTATAAATCCAACTTGGTCATAGTGTGTTACCTTTTTGATCCTTTGTTGGATTGAATTTATTGAAATTTTGTTAAAAAATTTTTTCTATGTTCACAACAGATATCATCCTGTAGGTATCATCATTTATGTAGAATTGTTATAATTTTACTAAAATGTTAAGAAGGATCTTTATAATTAATAATGACTTTAAGTAACTTTGAGAGAGAAAACTACTGTTCTGCCTAGAGCAATAAGGCCTAATTCACTCGTCCCCAACCTTCTACATAGGAACTGACTTTATTAGAGTCAGTTGGGAATCTTCAAAAATAAACAAATCCTTCCCTACACTCCTCTCAGTTATAGGCATTTTTCAATATTCAGATTAAGAATAAGATGTGACCCAGGAATCTGTGTAAAAAGTAAAGAAAATCCCCCACCCCCAAAGTGGTTCTGAAGTATAGTGAAGTTTGGCAAACACTGACCTAATTGAACTCCAAGGCCCTCTTTATTTTTCAAAAAGACCGCACATTTTATTTATATATCTTGTCTGATTTACCTTCTTGGTTTTAAGAATGACTGTATGGCTAGATGAAAGGACACAGAAGTTATGGCAGATAACAGGTCAGAGGGAGTTTCAGTTCTACCTTTGAGAAATACACAGGTAAGCTTTTCCTGACATTCAAACTGAAGATCCAGTGTAGGATTCTCTTGGTTCTAATGAGTGGAAAGCACATGAGACTTGGAAATAGTCTACTTCTTGAATGTACTTAGGTGTTTGAACAAATCTGTACATACTGTGAAGCAATTTTATCATGAATTATACTTTCCTCAAAGCCTACTTTAAAAGAATGGTAAGTTTTTTAAATACTTCATTTGGAATAAGTGGGATCTCAAATAAGGTAACTGGGTTTTAAAAATCATGTTTTTTTTAAGTTTAGTGTTTGATAGTTAATATTGGTTTTCTAGAATTATTTTCTACTTTTTTTTACAATTGGAGGTTAAATTCACATAGCATATGATGAACCAATTAACATGTTCAGTTTAGTGGTATTTATTGTAGTTGTGCTATTATGAAACCATCATTTATTTCTTTGGGATTGCTTTAAAATTTTATTTTATTTGTTCTTTTTAGATATACATGACAGTAGAATGTATTTTGGCATTTTATACATACATGGAGTATAACTTATTGTAATTGTAATGCATGAATAGAAATAAAATTTTAAGAAGTATTTTATGGTGTGATGTCTGGTTATTACATATACCTTAAGCTTTATTTTGCTTAAATATATTCAAAATTATAACATAAAAACATTACAAATTAATATAGATATTAATTATTAATATAATATTGCAAATACATCTATATGTCATTGTAATTTACTTTTCTAAGATCTTCTGGTTATTTTCTGAATTCATATGCTGAATGCTTACTTTATTTTCAGTTTTTATTTTAATGAATTTTGTAATCTTTTTAGTTTTCAATGTAATTTAATTTTTACTATATTATAAAGAATTTTTTTTGGTAATCTTCTTTTACCCAAGCTGTATTTAGATGTGGTTTCTTATTTAAATATAGTTTACTTATTTAGTCAATCTCTTCTTATTGTTGACTTTAACTTTTATTCTCATAAATTCAGAGAATTGAAACATAAAACATCTTTTGGGTAAATTATTATTATACCTGGTAGACACTGAAGGTTTAGTATTAGAAAATACATGGTCATATTCACCATATTAAATATTTTAGAAACATTATCTCAGTAGCTACAGATAGAGCATTTGATAAATTTTAACACCATTCTATGAAGAAGCATTAAACTTAGAAAATAAAGTTCATTAACTGATAAAGTATACATATAGGAACTGAATGAATATATATTTTAAACAGGTAAATATTAGAAATATTTTCTTTAAGATTAGGAAAAAGACAAAAATACTCATTATCCTTGATGCCTTTCTATGTTCTATCAGAAATCTAGAAGTGTGGTATGATGGTAAGTAGAAATTAAACGCATAAGTGCTCAGATGTGGGATTAAACTGTCATTTACATGATCATTTGGGGAAGAGCTTATGATGATGTCTGGATTAATGTACAAAAGTCATTTCCATATCTGTACAATAGCAGTTAAAAATTACAATATTTAATTTAAAGATTTTACCATTTGCCATAGTATAAGAGGTTATCAAAAACTTAGAAATAATTTAACAAAATATTTGTAAGACCCCTATGTGGAAAATTATAAAATCCTTTAGATCATATTATTGCATATATTGTTCAAAAATTAGAGCATCAACCATGTAGAAAATACATCTACATATGAATATAATAAATTAAGATATTTTTGCCTACCAAAGGATGCTTTATAGGAAGTAAAATTACAGAATACAACATGAAAGAATATGTTTACAGTTCATGCAACCAATAAGATTACATACTGAACTACAAATTTATAATAAAGACACGGCCGATCAGTATGAAACAGGCAAAATATGGTAACATTTAACAGAAGAACAAACAAAATTTATTGATGTTTTCTATCAATAGTAATTTGAGATATGGTAATGAAAATTATAATAAAATTCTGTTTTATACTTTTTCGATTGTAAAATCATGAAAAAGTCTGCCCATGCCCAGGGTGGAGAGCAGATACACACAGCAGGCATTCTCAATGGGCACTGTCACCTCCAAGGAGGAGAACAGTTTCCTGTGTGTAGTGGAAACACCTTATTCTCTTTAGGTATAAACTTATTAGGTATCTTATTTTTATTTACACATAAAAATAAAAATTCTGTTTCTGTACATATATGTACAATGAACAGTTTATAATGTGCTTATAGTACTAAAATTTTATGGTGGTGGCTAGGAAAAGATGTCTAAAAGAGGCCCTTGGGGTGTGATAAAGGAAATCTAAGACCAAATTTTCAAGTGGTCTATAGGCTCTACATCACATGTGTAAATAAGTGAAAACAATTGATCATTATTTCCTACTGTGGATCACTAATATATTTATGACCCAGAAATTGCTCTTCTGAATAGATACCATAAAATTTTACCAAATTTCACCACACACACATCAGATAGAGCACTAATCTCCAGGATATATAATGAGCTAAAAAAACACCAAAACAACAACAACAACTAACCCAATCAATAAATGGGCTAAGGAAATGAGCAGACACTTTACAGAAGAAGGTATACAATTGATCAATAAATGTATGAAAAAATGTTCAACATCTTTAGTACTCAGAGAAATGCAAATCCAAACCACTCTAAGATTTCATATCACTCCAGTCAGAATGGCAATTATCAAGAATACAAGCAACAATAAGTGCTGACGAGGATGTGGGGCACACTCATACATTGCTGGTGGGAGTGCAAAATGATGCAACCACTTTGGAAAACAGTATAGAGGTTCCTTAGAAAACTTGGAATGGAACCACCATTTGACCCAGCTATCCCACTCCTCGATCTATACCCTAAAGACTTAAAATCAGCATGCTATGGTGATGTAATCACCTCAGTGTTTATAGCAGCTCAATTCAAAATAGCTAAACTGTGGAAACAGCCTAAATGCTCCTCAAAAGATGAATGGATAAAGAAATCGTGGTATATATACACAATGGAATATTACTCATCATTAAAGAAGAATGAAATCATGGCATTTATGGATAAATGGACAGAATTGGAGAATATCATGCCAAGCGAAGTAAGCCAATCCCAAAAAACCAAAGACAAATGTTTTCTTTGATAAATGGATGCTGATCCATAATGGGGTGGGTGGAGAGAATGGAGGAACTTTGGATTGAATGGAGGGGAAGGAGAGGATGGGAGGGGGTGAGTGGATGGGAGATGGTAGAATGAGATGGACATCATTATCCCTATGTATAGGTATGATTGCATGAATGGTGTGACTACATCATGTACAACCAGAGAAATGAAAAGTTGGGCTCCATTTGTGTAAAAAATAAAATTAATAATAAATAAAGAAGGCCTCACATATGTACTGAAGGACATTACATTTGTATGTTCATAGAAACACAACCCATTAAAATTCTAAAAATAAATCACTTATCAAAAGGATTGTTGATAAATGAAAAATAATGTATTTACAATAGAATACAAAACAAATAAATTACAGGTATACCCACAATGAACATGAATCTGAGCAATAATATATTAAGGAGAAAAAGTAAGTCCCAAAAGATTAGATACAGAATACTTTTTAAAAAAATTAAAGTCCATAATTATTAAATTTCATTAGCATAGTTTGTTTTTCATGTTCCTTTTCTGTTCTAGGAACTCTTACAGAATACTGTATTACATGTTTTTGTCATGCTTCCTTAGCCTGCATTGACTGTGACATTTTTCTCATATTTTTCTTAATTTTAATGACCTTGATGGTTTTGAGAAGTACTGGTTAGGTATGGCAAATGCCTCTCTGTTGGAGTTTTGTATTTTCCCATGACTAGACTGTGTTTATGGGATTTTGGAAGGAAGACCATTGAGTGCAGTGTCCTTCTCAACACATCATATTAACAATACATGTTATAAATGTAACTAATCCCTAATGATGTTTTCCTTGATCACTTGGATAAGGCAGAGTTTATCAGGCCTCTCAGAATGACATTTTCTGCCCTTTCCACACTTTGAAAGCAAGTTACTAAATGCAGATTACACTTAAGGGATGTGTATCAGCTTTGTCTTAAGAAAAATATATCCATAAATCATATGGCATTGCTTATGATATCTTTAAGTAAGCTAAAAACAACTAAAATAAAACTTATTAGGAATTCATATGCATGTAATCAAAGAATATTAAAATATGGTGACTGAAGAATTATTAAGAGAATCTAATGTTATTTTGAGCTGTGAGATTACATGTGTATGGGATGAGAGGGAACCACAGGGTTAGATATTAGTTATTGTCCATATGTGGTCCCAAGATAATAGTGCAGCATGAAACAAGGTTATTATCAATTATTTTCTGTACACTTTAAATCCAAATGTATTAGAAGTATAATGTAGTATTATCTGAAGGTACTTAATGATTTTTCTTTAAAATTTTATATATAATTAATGTTTTAGCTTCTGCTCTTTTGTTCTTATCTCATTTCTTTTTAACCTTTGTAACACTATTTTCAATGTTTATTCAGTTCTTTAATTATTTTTCTTCCCACTTGACTGAGTTTTTAATTTTTTTTAGTACATTATAATTATACATAAGATTGGGGTTCATTTTGACATAGTTATAGAAGCATGGAATTTGATTTGCTCCAGTTCAATCCCCAGTTCTTCCTCTGCTCCTCCCTTCCCCCTGTTCCCTTGCTTTGGTTCTAATGGTTTTCTTCTACTTATTTATAGTTTTTAATATTAAGGCATTATAAATATACACAAAGGCAATATTCACTGTGGTCTATCTATCCATCCATCCATCCATCCATCCATCCATCCATCTTCTATCTATACGCACGCACACACACAGAAGATAGTTTGGTCAGTTTCATTTTACCTATCCTCCCTTTCCCTGTCCCTACTCTCTCCCTCTCAATCCTCTTCCTCTACTCCATTGATCTTTCTTATATTTTCATGAGATTCCCCCTCCTTTTATCCCCTTATTTTGTTCTGTGTTCCAAATATAAGAAACAATATCTGACTCTTGACTTTCTAGACCTCCTTATTTCACTTAGCATGATGTTCTCCTGCTTATTTTTAGTATTTGCTTTTATATTGGTCAGTTTCTTGCCAGAGAATTGTTTTTTTCTGTTTGCACAAATTTTTTGGTAGATTTTTTTTCAGTTAGTATATTTGGGAATGAAAATGAAATTCTGATATAATTTACATTTCCTTAATAACTCCTGATGTGAACATATATTTATAGGAAATTTATATATTTATTTTGATTGCATGTATATTCAAATTGCCTTTGTCAAATTTTACTGCATTGGTCATTTTTATTTATTGATCTTTTTAAATTTGGGAATTTTTTTTGGTACTGTGGATTGAACACTGTGGTACTTAACCACTAAGCCACATCTACACTAGCTTTTTAAAAATTTTTATTTTATTTATTTTTATTTATTTATTTGACAACAGAATAGATCTTGATTTATTGTACACAAATGCAGCACAACTTTTCATTTCTCTGGTTGTGCACAATGCAGCATTGCACCATATGCGCAGTCAAACATGTACCTAGGGTAATGATATCCATCTCATTCCACCATCTTTCCTGCCATCATGCCCCCTTCTCTCCCCTCCCTCCCCTTTGCCCAATCAAAGTTCCTTCACACATTATGGATCGGCATCCACTTATCAGAGAGAACATTTGGCTTTTGGTTTCTTGGGATTGGCTTACTTCGCTTAGCATGATATTCTCCAACTCTGTCCATTTATCCATAAATGTCATGATTTCATTCTCTTTTAATGCTGAGTAATATTCCATTGTGTATACATACCACCGTTTCTTTATCCGTTCATCTTTTGAAGAACATCTAGATTGGTTCCACAGTTTAGCAATTGTGAAGTGTGCTGCTATAAACTTTGAAGTGGCTGCATCAATGTAGTATGCTATTTTTAAGTCTTTAGGGTATGGACTGAGGAGTGGGATAGCTGGGTGAAATAGTGGTTCCATTCCAAGTTTTCTAAGGAATCTTGATACTGCTTTCCAGATTGATTGCACCAATTTGCAGCAGTGTGTGAGTGTACCTTTTCCTCAACATCCTCACCAACACATATTGTTATTTGTGTTCTTGACGACTACAATTCTGACTGGTGTGAGATGAAATCTTAGAGTAGTTTTGATTTGCATTTCTCTAATTACAAGAGAGGTTGAACATTTTTTCATATATTTGTTAATCGATTGTATATCTTTTTCTGAGAAGTATCTGTTCACTCCTTAGCCCATTTATTGATTGGGTTGTTTTTTTTCTTGGTGTTAAGTTTTTTTTTGGTACTGGAGATTGAACTCAGGGGCACTCAACCACTGAGCCACATCTCCAGCCCTATTTTGTGTTTTATATAGAGACAGGGTCTCACTGAGTTGCTTAGCACCTCGCCATTGCTGAAGCTGGCTTTGAACTCACAATTCTCCTGTCTCAGCCTCCCTAAGTGCTGGGATTACAGGCTTGCGCCACCACGCCCGGCTTGGTGTTAAGTTTGTTGAGTTCTATACATATCTTGGAAATTAGTGCACTATCTGATGTGCGTGTGGCAAAAATTTGCTCCCAAGATGTAGGCTTTCTATTTACCTCACTGTTGGTTTCATTTGCTGAGAAGAAGCTTTTTAGTTTGAGTGCCTCCTATTTATTGATTCTTGATTTTATTTCTTGTGCTTTAGAAGTCTTGTTAAGGAAGTCAGGGCCTAATCTGACATGATGAAGATTTAGACCTACTTTTTCCTCTATTAGGTGCAAAGTCTCTGGTCTAATTCCTAGGTCCTTGATCCACTCTGAGTTGAGTTTTGTGCATGGTGAGAAATAGTGGTTTCATTTTGCTGCATATGGATTTCCAGTTTTCCCAGTACCATTTGTTGAAGAGGCTATCTTGTCTCCAGTGTATGTTTTTTGCACCTTTGTCTAGTATGAGATAACTGTATGTGGTTTGTTTCCGTGTCTTGTATTCTATACCATTGGTCTACATGTCTATTTTGGTGCCAAGACCATGCTATTTTTGTTACTATAGCTTTGTAGTATAGTTTAAGGTCTGTATTGTGATGCCTCCTGCTTCACTCTTCTTGCTAAGGATTGGTTTGGCTATTCTGGGTCTCTTATTTTTCCAAATAAATTTCATGATTGTTTTTTCTATTTCTATAAGGAATGACATTGGGATTTTAATTGGGATTGCATTGAATCTGTATAGCACTTTGCGTACTCTGGCCATTTTGACAATATTGATTCTGCCTATCCAAGAGCACGTGAGGTCTTTCCATTTTCTTAGGTATTCTTCAATTTCTTTCTTTAGCGTTCTGTAGTTTTCATTGTAGAGGTCTTTCATATCTTTTGTTAGATTGATTCCCAAGTATTTTATATTTTTTGAGACTATTGTGATGACTCCCAAGTATTTTATATTTTTTTGAAGCTATTGTGAATGGAGTAGTTTTCCTAATTTCTCTTTCAGAGAATTCACCACTGATGTATAGAAATACATTTGATTTATGATTATTGATTTTATATCCTTCTACTTTGCTGTATTTATTTATTAATTCTAGAAGTTTTCTGGTGGAATTTTTTGGATCCTCCAAGTATAGAATCATGTCATCTGCAAAGAGTGATAGCTTGAGTTTTTCTTTTCCTATTCATACTCCTTTAATTTCTTTCTTCTGGCTAATTACTCTGGCTAGAGTTTCAAGGACTATATTGAATAGAAGTGGTGAAAGAGGGCATCCCTGTGTTGTTCCCAGTTTTAGAGGAAATGATTCTAACTTTTCTCCATTTAGGATGACATTGGCCTTGGGGGTAGCATAGATAGCTTTTACAATGTTGATATATGTTCCTACTATTCCAAGTTTTTCTAGTGTTTTGAATATGAAAGCATGCTATATTTTTAAAATGCTTTCTCTACATCAACTGATAAAATTATATGATTCTTATCTTTAAGTTTATTGAAGTGATGGATTATGTTTATTGATTTCCATATGTTGAACCAAACTTATATCCCTGGAATGAACCCCACTTGATCATGGTGTACTGTTTTTTAAATATGTTTTTGTATGCAATTGGCCAAAATTTTACTGAGAACTATGTTTATCAAAGATATTGGTCTGAAGTTTTCTTTCTTCGATTTGTCTGTCTGGTTTTGGTATCAGGCTGATACTTGCATCATAGAATGAGTTTGGAAGGGTTCCCTCCTTTTCTTTTTTGTGGAATAGTTTGAAGAGTATTGGTATTAATTCTTCTTTATAGGCCTTGTAAAACTGTTCTGTTATCCATGCACCATTCAATAGCATATTATTTAGTCTCCAGGTGTTGGAATAGGTTCTATTTTTTATTTTATCATTTATTTCTAATTTCATTCCATTATGGTCAAATAGAATGCTGGTTAGTATCTCTATTTTTTTGTATTTGCTAAGACTTGTTTTGTAGCATAACATATGGTCTATTTTGAAGAAGGATCCATGTACTGCTGAGAAAAATGTGTATTTGCTTACTGATGGATAGAATATTCTGTACATGTCTGTTAAGTCTAAATTATTGATTATATTATTGAGTTCTATGGTTTCTTTGTTCAGTTTTTGTTTGGAAGATCTGTTCAGTGGTGAGAGAGGTGTTTTTAAGGCACAGTATTATTATATTGTGGTTTATTTGATTTTTGAAGTTGAGAAGGGTTTGTTTGGTATATATGGATGGCCTATTGTTAGGAGCATAGATATTTATGATTGTTATGTCTTGTTGATGTATGATTCCCTTAAGAAATATGAAATGTTTTTCTTTATCCCTTTTCACTAACTTTGGTTTGAAGTCTACTTTATCTGATCTGAGGATGGAAACCCCTTCTTGTGTATGCAGTCCGTGTGAGTGGTATGTTTTTCATCCTTTCACCTTCAGTCTGTGAATGTCTTTTCCTGTGAGATGAGTTGGGTCAGTATATTGTTGGGTCTTTTTAAAAATCCAATCTGCCAATCTATGTCTTTTGGTTGATGAGCTTAGGCCATTAACATTCAGAGTTATTATTGAGATATATTTTGTATTCTCGGCTATTTTGGTTTATTTTTGTTTTTTTAACTTGGTTTCTCCTTAGACTGGTCTTTCCTTTAGTGTAGTTCTTCCCTTTTAAGATTTTCATTTTTGTTTTGCATTTTCTTCTCATGGAATATTTTGTCAACAATGTTCTCTAGTGCAGGCTTTCTTACTGTAAATTCTTTTTGTTTTTGTTTATAATGGAAGGTTTTTATTTTGTCATCAGATCTGAAGCTTAATTTTGCTGGATATAAGATTCTTGGTTGGCATCCATTTTCTTTCAGAGCTTGGTATAATGTGTCCCAGGATCTCCTGGCTTTGAAGGTGCAGACTGAGAAATCTGCTGAGATCCAAATTGGTCTCCCTATATATGTAATCTATTTCATTTCTCTTGTGGCCCTTAAAAGTCTATCCTTATTCTGTATGCTAGACATTTTCGTTACAATGTGTCTTGGTGTAGATCTGTTGTAATTCTGTAAATTTGGTGCACTGTAAGCCTCTTGTATTTGATTTTCCAATTCATTTTTCATGTTTGGGAAATTTTCTGATATTATTTAATTGAAGAGATTGTGTGTTTCTTTGGTTTGTATCTCTATGCCTTCTTCTATCCCAATAAATCCCAGGTTTGGTATTTTGATGTTATCCCATAGTTTTTGAATGTTCAGTTCATGGTTTCTTACTATCTTCATTGTGTGGTCAGCTTTATTTTCAAGATTGTATATTTTGTCTTCATTGTCTGAGGTTGTCTTCCACATGGTCTAGTTTGCTGGTAATGCTTTCTATTGCGTTTTTTATTTGATACATTGTTTCTTTCATTTTAAGGATTTCTGGTTTTTTTTTTTTTTATCTCTGTCTCTTCTTGAAGTAGTTTTTTTCTGCCTGTATTTGCTCTCTTAACTCTTTTTTTTTGGAGTGATCAAGTTTTGCCTGTATTTTCTCACTTAGGTAGTTCTTTAATTCTTTAATTATGTGCATTCTGAACTCTTTATCTGACAATTCATCTACTGTGCTGTCAATGTGACAATTCATCTACTGTGCTCACTTAAATTAAAGCAACACATATTATCAGTACATTACCGTTCATTGTATTAATGGATTCTATTGTTGTAGTATCTTGGTTTGTTTGGGGCACTTTCCTCCCTTGCTTTTTCATGTTGTCTATTTGTCTTCCTCTCTTGCATTGTAGATCTGAGGTATTATGGCTTCTACCCTATTATCTTATAGTGTCCCTGAAGGTACATCTTCCCTGTGGCTCTTTCCCTAACCCCTTTCTTACTGTAAATTCATGACTCACCTTGTTTTATGACTCCACCATGAGTTGAGCAGCTTTTCTTTTCTGGCCTCTTCCTTCATGACATGCTGCCTTACCTTGGGTCTAGAGCCATGGAATCAATTGTCTGTAGACTAGTATCTCTGAAACCGTGAACCCCAAATAAACCTGTCCTCTTCTACACTGTTTTTTTTGGGGGGGTATTTTGGTTACAGTGATGAAAAACTAAATTTTCATTAAATTTACTTACCAAATATAACTTTTTCATATAGTTTCTCTCAGTCTATGGTTTGTCATTTTATTTTCTCGACATTTTTCTGGTTTTTGTTGTATAGAACTTAGACATTTAGATTTATTACTAAATATTTGATATTTCAATGCTGTTAAAATCTAAAAAAATGGAACACAATTTTACTCAATCTCCAGAAAAAATGAAGCAGAAGTAATATATATCCATTCATTATGAGGTCTACATTACTTTGATAGTTCATCCATCTTTCATGAACATAGATGCAGACATTCTTAGTAGAATTTTGGAAATCAAATACACAATATATAAAAGAAAACACCAGTGCCACCACATTGTATGAATCAATTTAATTCATGAGGTTATCCTAGAATCAGAATATGGATAAGTAACCTTTACCTCTTTATAAGAAGGAGCTGGAAAATATCAAGGTGATATTTACAATTAATCACAAGGTAGTATTACCCTCCTGTGGGGTGCAAAAAACAAGTTTGAAGAGCAAGCATCACTAAGGAATGATGACTGTACAATCCTTGCACTTTTTATTTCAAGACTTCAGTTTCTTGAAGGAGAAGTAAAAACTTATTTAGGGCACATTTACTTTGTAATTTATAAACTCATAATTTTTAAAAACTGTGTTTACAAATATGCAATTTCTATTTGGATCTTTCTCCCACGTCTTGGTGCTAGATGGTTGCTTCTCACACAAGAAGTTTTGATGTTTGTTTACCAGTAAGTATAAAATAGAAGATTTCTAGACTTGGAAACATAATATGAGAAGATGAATGAGTTTCATAGCTGTAAGGAATTTGAAAGAGGAGACACAGAGACAAGGTACAGTAGCAAAGAGAAAAGCAGCTCATTTGAGCTGCCAGCTTTATTTATATCAATGTATTAGTTTAGGTCGTTGGGATCATCAGTACATTATTGTTCATTGTATTATTAGGCAGGTTACAGAATCAGCAGAGCTTGGTGAAACATTGTAGTTATCTAGCAAGAAAGTTCCTTCATTCCCAGGAGCTGTGTGCTTGAGATCAAGATCCAGGCTGATAAGACTCTAACATAGAGCCTAGTCATGGAAGGCACTGCTACAGCAGCTAAGCATCTTAGCATGTATTAATTATCTTATTAGTTTCTGGGAGAGACTACAGGAATTTCCAGTTGTGGAAAACAAGATGCCTGTTATTCTCTGGGAGTTTCCTCACCAGAAGAAATTCATTGTCTTGTACATTTCCACAACCAGAACCTTTACAGCTCCCCTTTTTTGTTTTGCATGACCTTTTGAAGGAATAACACCTGGATTTTCTTTAAAGTTGGTGGGGGTAAAAAATAAGGTAGGCATCAGCAACAACAAGCACAACATAATAATCCCAGTAATAGTAAACATGCACCCATGAATAACTGTTTAATCCAAGTAAAATTATGTAATCACAAATTCAGCCAATCTAACAAATCTAAACCTCCACCATCCTGTTGGACCTTCTTAATGATGTCTTTAATGTAATCTAACTCTTTTGAAATGGAATTACTACTATCACTTAAATTAAAGCAACACATATTATTAAGATCCTGATGTGCTTTATGATATAATAATAATAAATAATCAATTGCAGCCTGATTATCAAGAATAGCTTGACAATGTTGTTTTTGTTCTTTATTTAGCAAATTGACTGCCATTAAGGCATGTTTGATATTTTTTACCATACCACAGGCCAATTACATAGTTTGCTTATAAGCCCCAAGAGCTAGTGCAGGGATACCCATTAAGAAAAATGTCAAGGCATCAAATTCTGCCTTAGAGAGAAAGTTAACTGAATTATCACAATTTTCATCAAGAGAAATAGATCTTGTATGAATACATTGTGCAGGATGGTGACCTATCAAATCTTGTGGGGAGGGTAAAAACAGTCTGGGTACATAGTTAGTCATGGTACAACAATGGGTACCATGAGACATATTAGCAGGTATATAATTCCTATAACTGGGATACAATAACACAACAACATTATTATTAAGATTAAAGCATTTACAGAGTTTTGTGTAAGTTTATCAATTAGAGCAGTGACTAAATTTTCCAGAGTACATTCTAACCCCATTTGAGCCAACAGCTGTTGAGTTGAGGCTGTTAATAATTTTGTACCCCCCCAAGTCACTGGAGGTCAAGTATCTCAGGGCCCTCTTGTAGTGTTTCTTCTCTTTCAAGGAGAGTAATCATCTTTTTGTTTGGTTGTGGAAAACAAGACACCTGTTATTCTCTGGGAATAACATCTTTTTGTTTGGTGGAATCCTCCTCATCCACAATCAAATGGGAATCAGGAATCAGGTTGTGAATTCCCTGATGCCAACTCATGATTGACAGGTTTCGTGCACCTAGCTGGAGTCCAAACAGGACCTGTTGGTATAAGCGCAGCAGCATATCCCTTTCCTCATGTAATTAAAGGTTCAGGGTCCCGCCATCCTGGGTCTGGTGGGAACATACATTTCACATAAATTTTTGGCAATGGTAGTCTGGGAATGAAATATCTATCCAAAGGAGATGACCAATTTTGAGTATTACCTTTGTAGTGCATATTAAGTGCATTAACTGTAAAAAAAACAATGTTTAAGGCATAATTGATATGAGAGAGTCTAGGTCCCTTTTTTTGTTTTTGTTTTAAAAGACATGTTTTAAGAGTAAGATGTGCTCATTCACTTAAAGTTTGTCCAGTAGGATTATAAGGAATTCCATGATTTAAAATTACATTTCATTGATTACAAAATTGTGCAAAAGCACAGGATATATATGCAGGAGCATTATCCATTTTTAAATGAATAAGCTTACCCATAGTGGCAAAGCAAAGTAATAAATGAGAAATCCAAGCAGAAACTTTTTCAGACCTGTGGGAACTATCCTAAATAGATCCCAAATAAGTATCAATGGAAACATGAAGAAATGAGTAAGGATGAAAAGGAGGGAAATGAATAACATCCATCTGCCAAAATGTATTAGAATGCAGGCCCGTGGATATACCAATTCCTACATAGGGGCCTGGAAAAGCACACAGTGTGAATAATTGTTAACAATGGCATGAGCCTGTTGAGAAGAAATGAAAAACAGGCATTTTGATGAAAAAAATATATGACAAGATCTGAAAATAAGGGATAAAAGGATTTCATAGCTTCATCAGATGGGTGCTGCCCTCTGTCAAAGGCCCAGGAATTTTCATGTGGCTACATATGTGAGCAAGGAAGACAGGAGATGTACAATGCTGTAAAAGAGTTTGAAAGTTTAAAAAGAGAGATACTAAATTAGAATCCAAATGAGGAGATAACATAGCTACAGAAATATGAGGTATAAGTTTAGCTATGTATTGAGAACCTGTAATAATGTTTAAAGTAGTAGGAAATAATCTCAGCACCAAGATTAATGGCAGCCAATTCAGCTCGCTGTGGGGAGATTTGAAGCAGGGTAAAATAGTCAGTTAATTTGTTGTTAATAAAAACAGATAAGACTTCTCTTTGTTTACCTCCATCAGTATATACTGTCAGCCCATCTACAAGAGGAATGGTAGATTAATGAAGAAAGGGAATGTTTAGTCTCACATACCAAAGATAATTGTCTATCATGAGGCATGTGAAAATAAATAGATGTTAAAAATTCAGTCAATACAACTTGACAATAAGATGAAAACTGTGAGTATTGGAGATGCGAAGTTTTTCCATAAGTAAGATGTAAAATATAAATATCTGTACCTATTCAAGACAAAATTCTAGTAAAACCATCAGCAATTAATTGAGCATAAATATCAGCAAAAGACAAAATATTATGGCCTGAAAAATGAAGTGAATACAGCTATTCTAATATATACATATATAATTTTTGACTATAATTAGCAATAACTGCTACAAAAGTATAAGGTTTTCCAACAAAAACTATTAATAATAATGGTACTTAAGATACAGGAAGTTGATCCACCATTACTGTTGATAATCCTTTATTAATTTTTTAAAAGCCTGTTTTAAAGAAGGAGTTAAGTAAAGAATTGTGGTAGAGTCTTGTTTCTTTAACAACTAGAAAAAGGGAGAAAGCATGTCAGTAGTTAATTGAATATAAGGATGCAGCTAATTTAAATGTCCTAAAAATTGCTGTATATGAACAAAAGAAAATTTAGAAGGAAGGGTTAAATTTGGAATATAAGGAATTAAATATCTCTGGAGTAATGTATGTTCCAAGTAGTTAATAGGAAGTTGATGTTGTATTTTTTTTCTTCAACAACATGGAGTCCTGACTGCAATAACTCTTCCTGTAGCATTTGTAGACTTTCATCTGTGAGGTCTTGTCCTGCAAGCATTATATCATCCATATAATGATAAATAAGTAAATGAAGGAACTCTGATGAAAGGAAAGTAAGACTTTATTAACAAAATACTGACATAATATTGGACTATTTAATATACCTTGAGGGAGGACTTTCCAATGGAACCTGTTAGTAGGCTTGTGATGATTAAAGACGAGAACAGTAAAGGCACATTTTCCTCAATCTTCTGGAAAGAGGGGGATAGTAAAAAAGCAGTCTTTCAAGTCAATAACATGCACGGAAAAAATTTTGAGGAATTATATTTGGGTTTGGCAATTCACATTGAAGGGGGCCCATTGGCTCTATGCATTTATTACTTTCTCTTAAATCTTGTAATAATCTCAATTTTACTGATTTCTTTTGTATAATAAAAATGGGCATATTCCAAGGGCTAGTGGAAGATTCAATATGTCCTAATTGTAATTGTTTTTGAATAAAGGCCTCTGCAGCTGCTGCCTTTTCCTTTGACAATGGCCATTATTCAACCCAGACAAGGGTGGTTACTTTCTACTTCAGTAGCAAGGCAGTAGATCTGCAGAGGTGCCTACAGAAGAGGCAATTCCATAGACATTTAGAGTTTACATAAAACACCTCTGCCCCATATGGGAAAAGATATTGCCATAATATATGGCTGAATATGAGTGATAATTTTTTGTGGGTTGGAAGGGGCAGAGCATCATAACCATAAGGAACTCATGGACACCTGCTCTTTATTGCCTTTTATTCTCCATGCCAGAGTGGTCCTTTGGAGAGGCCATGAATAAGGCCATACCTTAAGAGGTATTACTAAACATCAGTACCAGTGTACAATAGCCCTGTAATTGACTGCTCATTTAAAAATAGAGTTAGCTTAGGCCTGCTTTCAGTAATTGGCAAACATGCCCCAGTAACAGTAGAGCCAAACCCTGCATCTCCCTGTTCATTTAATGGTTGTTGAGCTGTAACATAGGAAATAACAATCAATTGAGCAATACAAGACCCTGGGGAGACCTAAAGGCATGTGGGACCACACTTGGATATATAGATCTCCTTCTAGTGGCATGAAAGGATTGTTGGAAGGATATTGAGAGGGCTCCATCTGCACTGGAAACATTTGTGTCATGGGATCTTAAGGGGGTTTGAGAGACAGATTCCCCTCCTTTTTGCCCTGGGTCAGGGGTCAACCCAAAATGGAGTTTCTTGACCTATCAGTAGAGGGATCTTGGGTGTCAGGAATCCAATGCCATTGTGTACATACAAGTGTTTTAATTTGAGCAATGGTAGTGGCAGGCAATTGAGCTTGCTTGTGTCCTTGTGTATTATCTTTAGCCAGGACATAAGCACAGTCAGAGTAATCTTGTAAAAACACAGTGTTCTGAACAGAAGAAGTAACCATTTTAATTAACACTTTCCAATCAGAAGGACCTAAGGTATATCTTATTCCTAGCCCCTTGATCATATTGAGGGTAAAATTACTATTTATTTCACTTTCTTGAACAGTGCACTGCAATTCTTTGAAAAACAGTAAAAGATAATTGCTCATGTTCCTTTTGGCCAGTGGAATTTAGCCTGATTGGGCAAACAGCAGAGAAATGAGCCTCTTCCTCCTCTGCTTCTTGCCCTGAACACTGAGGCAAAGGAGATATAATTGGCAGGGAGGTTAGCATGCATAGCAGTGGAGGAGGAGATGGCTTCAAAGGCAGAGGGAATACCTCCATGAAGGACGCTGTGGCAGACGCTGCTAAGAGAAAGGGGGTTGGTATGCATGGCAGTGGCTGAGGAGCCTGTAGGCAGCAATGGGGGTGGCTCTGTAGAGGGCACGACTAGAAGAGATCTAACACTGGGTGCAGGAGGCACAGCAGGGATCTTAGAAATAGCATCATGACAAAGAAATCAAGCCTGCAACACAGGTATAGGAGCTCATGGCTCCTTATGAAGCTGTTCACATATAGCTTCCCTATCATTTGGGAGTAAAGAACCCTTTTCCGGGTATCAAAGACAATAAGAGTCTATCTCCATTAGCAAGGCAGCAAGATCAGCATTACTTACAGTATGTCCGGCCTTGTTAAGTGAAAAGGAGAGCTCTGCCTGATGACGGCATTGAGCATCAGAGAAAGAATTCCCCATAGCTTACCAGTAGGGATGGGTACCAGTCGATGAATTGATGCGTATCAAAGTCTGCTCCAGGTGAATAAACTATACACTTCCCCCGTCAACACATCAGGAAGGGACTCTCTCAGGCAGATTCATTGCCCCAGGTTGTGGGCGTCATCTGTAAGGAATTCAGAAGGAGGGGAGACAGAGACAAGGTGCAGTGGCAAGGAGAAAAGCTGCTCATCTGAGCTGCCAGCTTTATTTATATCAATGCGTTAGTTTAAGTCATTGGGATCATCAGTACATTATTGTTCATTGTATTATTAGGCAGGTTACAGAATCAGCAGAGCTTGGTGAAACATTGTAGTTATCTAGCAAGAAAGTTCCTTCACTCCCAGGAGTTACGTGCCTGAGATCAAGGTTGAGGCTGATAAGACTCTAACACAGAGCCTCCTCGTGTAGGGCATTGCTACAGCAGCTAAGCATCTTAGCATGTATTAATTATCTTATTAGTTTCTGGGAGAGACTACAGGAATTTCCAGTTGTGGAAAACAAGACGCCTGTTATTCTCTGGGAGTTTCCTCACCAGAAGAAATTCATTGTCTTGTACATTTTCGCAACCAGAACCCTTACACATAGCAAAACTGAAATGAATATGAAAAGAATATAAATACGGTTTTTATTTTATTTATTTCCTATGTAAGATGTCCCAGGGCTCCAGCCATAATTGTTGACCAGAATAGTGACTGTTAAAGAACCACCTCTTTCTCAGGAACTCGTGGTCTGAAAGTGAAGCAGACCAGGTACCCCCGCCCAATAGACCCTTGCTATAATTAAGCTTCTCTTCTCGTAAGAAAGATTTTTACAAAATATATCAGCAGAGTTTCTGCAGAGAGCGTTGGGATTTGAAGCTTCCTTTTTCTTGTAAATGCCAGGTTTGCAGACCAAAGGTGTAATAGAGTTAGAGCCTGCTGTCAATCTTGTGCAAAAAGATATTATCTCTGTTTTCTTGGTAAAAACTACTAAAACCTCTGTCTGGCCTAAGAATATGGGACAAAGTGTGTGTTTTCTCCCACGATCATGAGTATCATCTTAAAAGAATTGCCAGACTTGGGTTCCAGAGAATTTTAGACATGATTCCTTCTGGACTGCTGTAGCTAAAATAAACCTGCTTCCTGAAAATGCCTTGGTGTCCAGCCTCATCTATCCTGCTTCAAAAGGGGAGATTTAAATATGCTGAATTTGAGAATTTAATAATAAGTGGTGTAGCTGTATTACAGTAAATTCACAAAGCAATAAAAAATACATGCTATGTGAACAGAGGAAAATATACATTTCAGTCTTTCTGAACAACTTTCAATAAGCAATTTGTTGAATATTTGAGGAAAGCATCAGAGATGAATAATAGAGACACCAACAAATAAAAGGCAGCAAATAGAAATATATGGAGAAATTAGGCAATATAGTAGGAACTTTTGCAACTATTGAATTTTTTCATTGTAGCAAAAAAAGTGCCTTAACCAAATGAGCACTACAGGGTTTAAACAAAACTTTAAGGACAATAAAATTTTAAATGTATATAATTTTCATGTCATAAAATATGCTTCTTTTGATTTTTCCCAACCATTTAAATATACATTTAAATGTAAACAACACTTTTTTAAAAATACCTTGCAGGACATTAATAAACTTGTGACTTGTCAGATTTGGTCCATGAACTATAGTTTTCTGATTCTTGATTTAAGGAGTCAGTTGTCTTTTAGAGCAATTTAAAATTCAAAAAGTAAGACTTTATTTTTCTTTCCTTTATTTGATTTTTGAAACTTTCATGTTTTTCTGTAGTTTGTTTTTGACTTATAGTGTATGGTTTCTGTCTGAAATATTTTCTTAAATATATTTTTTTATAGTGGGCAATGAATCCCTTTGGTTTTTTTCTTAGAAAGTCTTTCTTCTTCATGTTAAAAAATATTTTCAAAGGGTATAGAATTCTGGGTTGTCAGATTTTTTTCTTTTTTTCTTGCAGCAGTTTAGAGATGTTATTCTATTGCTGCCTTGCTTGAATGACTTTGGATGAGAAACCTTCTGTAATTCTTATTTTTGTAGGTAATGCCCTCCTCCAGTTCTCTGAAGTCTTGGTGGTTTTCTCTTCATCTTTGGTTACCTTATATAAGTGAAACCATATAGTTTTTAATATGTATTTTGAATATTAATCCCATATCAGAATTATGATTTGCAAATATTTTCTCAATGCTTTGTTTTATATTTATATGCTACTGATAATGTCTATGACGCATGAAAATTTAAAATTTTCATAAATCTAAATTGTTAATTTTATCTTTTGTTACATGTGCGTTTGATGCCATATCCAAGGAATGATTGCATTTAGTGTTTTGATGATTTTGACATGTATTTCCTCTAAGAGTTTTACAGTTTTAATCTTAAATTTAGTCCATGGATCCTTTTGTGTTAATTTTTGCATATGTGTTAGAACTGTCTTCTTTTGCATGTGAATATATTTTCCTAGCATCATTAATTGAAAAGAATATCTTGACTCCCAATGAATGATCTTGGCATCCTTGGAAAAAAAATCACTTGGCTATTTATATGAGGGTTCTAGACTATTATTATGTTCCATTGGTCTACAAGCCTATCTTTATGCCAATCTTACAGTCTTTTAATTTTACTCCAAATCAATACTTATCATTATTGATTTTATTTAAGTTCTCAATATTTATATATTTTAAGAAGGCTTTTTGTTGTTATAGTTTTGTTTAAAGTTGTTTTTGTTGTTGCATTTTAATTATACAGAATAATGGGTTTCATTGAGGGGTAGTCTTCCATGCAAATAACATATTTTGATCATATCTACACTTTCCATTACCCTCTTTTACCATCCCATTTTATCCTCCAATTCCCTTCTTGTTTTCAAAGAGCCTCCCTGCTAATTTCATGTCATCTCATTTTATCACAGTAGATTCTACATGTGGAGAAAATCATGCTTGTTTTTCTGTGTCAATCTTAACATTATGATATCCATTTCCATGCATTTTCCTGCAAGTGATATGATCTCATTTTTCTTCATGGTGAATAATACACCCTTGTGTGTGGGGAAAAATTATATGTATATAAAATTTTCATGTGTCCAATTTTCCTCAAGGCATCTAGTTCCCTGAAAAGAATGTATATCCTACTGTTGGGTGAACTATTCTGTAGCTATCTACTAAATCCATTTCATCTATACTGGATTTTAACTCTGATATTTGTTGATTTTTTTTAAGGAGAATTTCTTTCTTTTTTTTCACATTTAATTTGTTTGTTCTATTTAGGTTTATATGATATCAGAGTGCAATTTGATTCATTGTACACAGATGGAAGATAACATTTCATTGCTCTGGTTGTAAGTGATATAGAATCACAACATACATGCAGTTGTACGTAAAGTTAGGGCTATGATAGCCATCATATTCCACCACCTTTACTGTCCCCATGCCTCCTTCCCCCTTACATCCCTGTGAATAGAGTTCCTCCATTGTTCCCATGTCCTTCCCCACATTATGGATCAGCATCCACTTATCAACTAGAACATTCGACATTTGGTTTTCTGAGAGTGGCTTACTTCACTTAGCATGATATTTTCCAACTCCATCCATTTACCTGCAAATGCCATAATTTTATTCTCTCTTATTGCTGAGTAATATTCCATTGTGTATATATACCACAGCTTCTTTATCCATTCATCTATCGAAGGGCATGTAGGTTGGTTCCACAGTTTAGCTATTGTGAATTGAGCTGCTATAAAAATTGAAGTGGCTGCGTCAGTGTAGTATGCTGTTTTTAAGTCTTCTGGGTATAGACCGAGGAGTGGGATAGCTGGATCAAATGGTGGTTCCATTCCAAGCTTTCTAAGGAATCTGCATACTGCTTTCCAGATTGGTTGTACTAATTTGCAGTTCCACCAGCAATGTCTGAGCATGCCTTTTCCCCCACAACCTGGCCAACACTTACTGTTGTTTGTATTCTTGATAATTGCCATTCCAACTGGCATGAGATGAAATCTTAGGGTAGTTTTGATTTGCATTTCTCTGATTGCAAGAGATGTTGAACATCTTTTCATATGTCTGTTGATCGATTGTATACTTTCTTCTGTGTAGTTTCTGTTCAGCTCCTTGGCCCATTTATTAATTGGGTTGTTTGTTTTTTGGTGCTAAGTTTTTTGAGTTCTTTATATATCCTGGAGATTAGTGCTCTATCAGATGTGTGTGTAGCATAGATTTGTTCCCAGAATGTCGGCTCTCTGTTCACTTCATTGATTATTTCTTTTGCTGAGAAGAAGCTTTTTAGTTTGAATCCATCCCATTTATTGATTCTTGATTTTACTTCTTGTGCTATAGGAGTCTTGTTAAGGAAGTATGGTCCTAATCCAACATGATGAAGATTGGGCCTATTTTTTCTTCTGTTAGGCGTTGAGTCTCTTGTCTGATTCCCAGGTCCTTGATCCACTTTGAGTTGAATTTTGTGCATGGTGAGAGATAGGGGTTTAGTTTCATTTTGCTGCATATGGATTTCCAGTTTTCCCAGCACCATTTGTTGAAGAGGCTATCTTTTCTCCAGTGTACGTGTTTGGCTCCTTTGTCTAGTATAAGGTAACTGTATGAACGTGGGTTCGTCTCTGTCTTCTATTCTATACCATTGGTCTACACATCTATTTTGGTGCCAGTACCATGCCGTTTTTGTTACTATAGCTTTGTAGTATAATTTAAGGTCTGGTATTATGATGCCTCCAGCTTCACTCTTCTTGCTAAGGATTGTTTTGGCTCTTCTGGGTCTCTTCTTCTTCCAAATGAATTTCATGATTGCCTTTTCTATTTCTATAAGGAATGACATTGGGATTTTAACTAGGATTGCATTGAATCTATAATGCTTTGGGTAGTATGGCCATTTTGACAATATTGATTCTGCCTATTCAGGAGCATGGGAGATTATTCCATCTTCTAAGGTCTTCTTCAATTTCTTTCTTCAGTGTCTTGTAGTTTGCCACAATAGCCTCAAAAAAAAAAAAAAAAAAAAACAAAAAAAACAACCAAATAAAATACTTGGGAATCAATTTAACAAAAGAGGTAAAAGACCTCTCTATTTGTTGATTTTTTTTAGTCTAGATGACCTATCTACTTGTGAAAGTGAGGTACAGAAGTCTCCCACTTTTATTGTAATGAGACCTATCTTTTCCTTTGAGTAGTGGTTATTGTATGAAGTTTGGTACATGAATATATAGTTATAATTATTATATCTTCTTTGTGAGTTATTCCCTTTACCAGTGCACAGAGAACTTTGTCTTTTCTCGTTGATTTTGGTTTAAAATAAGCTTTGTCAGATATAACTACTCTTTCTTGATTTTGGATTCCATTTGCATGGAATATCATTTTCTACCTTTTCTATTCAGTCTATGTCTATCTTTGCTGTTAAGATATATTTATTTCAGGGAAGTTGAGTCTAGATTTTTAATCCAATCCAGCAGTCTGTGTCTTTTAATTTGAGAATTAGGACTATTTACAATCAGGATTATTATTAAAAGGTATGCAGTTCCACTTTGTTATTTTTAAAATGTTTGATTGGTTCCTATTTCTCATTTCCATATTTACTGTTTTAGTGACATTTATTCTTTCCTGATGTCTTGTGGGTATTTTATTTTGTTTTCCGTTTCTGTGTATAGGATTCCATTAAGTATCTTCTGAAATGTTGGCTTAGTCATCATGTATTCTTCTAGTTGTTGCTTATCTTGGAAGGTCTTCATTTCTCCTTCAGTTTGAAAGGTAGCTTTGATAAATATAGCTATATAGACTGGTAGTTATTTTCTTTTAGAACTTGAAATACATCATATCATGCCCTTCTTATTTTTAGAGTTTCTTCTAAAACTCTAAAAAAAAGACTGTGGATACTATATCTATGAGGGGCCTTAGTATAGGTGGCTTCTGATGGTTTTGCTTTTTAAGCGATTTGGTGCTTCTCTAATAACTGTTGAAATTTTTTTTCTGAATTTTTGAAATTTTTATTACAGTGTGTCATGAAATATTTCTCTTCTGATCTTATCTATTTGGAGTTCTAAATTCCTCCAATGCTAGAATGTCCATTTCATTCCTAATATTTGGGAAATGTTTGCAATGATTTCACTGAAGAGTTTATATATGCCATTAGCCTAAATTACTTCTTCCTGAAGACATATGCCTATTTGGTTAGGTGTTTTAATGTTGTCCCTGGTATCTTATATGTTCTGTTCATAGTTTTTTTTACTTTATTTTCTTTATTACCAACTGAATGTTCAAGTCCATGTGCCTTGTCTTCAAGCCATGAGATTCTTTCTTCTGCTTGATCCAGTCTATTGGTTGTACTTTTTACTGAGTTTTTAATTTTACTTATTGAAATTTTTATTTCTAAGATGCTTATTTTTGTTCTTCAAAATTTTTGCCTTTTAATTGAATTTCTTATACATATCTTGTATTTTCTTCCCTAATATGTTCAATTGTTTTCCCTGTCCTCTTGAATTTATTGATCTTTTCCATAATCATTCTTTTGAATTCCATGTATTCAGTATTCCATCTACTTCAACATGTTTGGAGTCAGTTGCTTGTGAATTATGAACCTTAGGAGGAATCATTTTGCTTTAGTTTGCACATTTATTGTATTTCTATGTTGAGATTAGTGCATCTGTTGGGTTGAATCTGTCTTTTGTCTTCCACTTTTATTAGAGGGACTTTGTAAGGCACAACTTAATTTTTTTTATGATATGTGCTGGGATATTGGATTGTGGTGCAAGGTTCAATGTGTCTCCAAGTTGGTTTCATGGTATAGCTTTGCTGCTATTTCTTTGGTGGTGACTAGTGTAGTTTGAAACAGTGTATACTGTGTCACAGCCTGTGATTCCTTCTTTCTTGAAATTCTTACAAAAGTGGAGTCCTTCAAATGGGTCAGGAAATTACATTGTAGATAGAATATATGGGATCTTCCTCCTGTGAATAATCCTCTAGTTTTGTCAATATTGTATGTTCTGAGAGGATATAGGAGCCACCTATACTAAGGCCCCTCATAGATATAGTATCCACAGTCTTTTTTTTAAAAAAGTGTTGTTGCTGTAGTGCAGATATCTGGAGATGTGCCTTTAGGTCAGCCCTCCTGTGGCTACCTGGGATCTGGTTGTTGGTGTTTTTACCTTCTTTATTCTTTTAAAATACAGGTACCCTCTAAATTATAACTCTATTGCTTTCCTCTTTCATTACCATCACTGTCATATATACTATATATATACATATTCATATGTACTATATATTATACACACACATATATAAATAAATGTTAAAGATTAGATTTTTCTAAAGATTTATCTTTTGAGGTTGATTTTTATTTCTGCAGGGTCCCTTGCATACCTTGCTTCTTGGCTTAGTTTTCCTCCTCTTCATTATGATGTATTTTGGCTTCTATAGTCTAATAAAAATTAATTTTGTCTTTTTTCTTTAATATTTCAGGTTTTCTTTTACTTTTATTTGAATTATTTAAAAATGTCTTAATATTTGGATTTCAATAATTTGGTTATGTTATATCTAGAAATGAATTTGTTTTTGTTTATTCTTGTTTCAGGTTTTCTTTTGGATTCATACATTTATATATTTCTTTCTGATTTGGAGGAATTTGGCCATTTCCAATTACATATTTCTGCCTCTTTCTCTCTGCCCTTTCTGAGATTTTCATCTCAAAATCACAAAATACTGAAAATTCTTTTTATAATTATTTGATAGCATCAAAATAAGAAAGTATATGTATCCTATGACTAATAATTCTGCTCCTTTTCATTAAGCCAACAAATTTGTATATACCTATTCATAAAATGTATATACAGAATGTTAAGAGCTGCTCCATTTGTAAGTGACACATGAATATTATCAAGAAAAGAATGGGTAAATAAACTGTGATATATACATAAAATAAAGTATCATCAATGAGGAAAAATGAACTATAGGTGCAGTGCAATGTGGGGGAGTTTCACAAATGAATATTTAAGACAGACACAAAAGGGAACTCAAAGTTCTATTAGTATAAAATTAAAAGCAAAAACTCAGTAATAAAACAAAAGCAAACAATTTCTATAAAAAGACATGAAATGATTTCTAGACACATTGTTAAGTGAATAGAAGAAAGTTGAAAAAATTATACATGTGGTTTGCAGAAGGACTTCAAAGAAATATTTTCTCTATAGATCATTTATAAAATAATCTGTAAATATGGAAACTCATTTGTCTTGAGAGTTCCCAGCTAGTAATAGAGCAACTAGCAACTCTGCCCTAACAAGTCATGAAAGGGAGTTGGACATGTGTGTTTATGATCTGTCTTACATGGGATACATCTTCTACCTGGAAGATGGACCACTGCCTAATTATCTACCCATGGCCAGGGATCTCTACCACAGGAGACAAGTTTACTCTGGCAGTTCTTATCTGATCAATGTACAGTTTATACCTGACTGATCATTGGTCAGTGCTGGGATACCTCATTTATATTCTCCCTGGAATCATCAGGAAAACCTGGCCTGGAATAGTCCTTGGTTCTTTCACAAATTTAATTCACAAATTTAAGCCACAAATTTAATTTACCATCCATCACAATAGGAAATAACTCAAAGATTTATTTCTTATAGATCCTGTTCTGAAGAAGCACCATGAGTTTTGATGATACCTCTATCCTAGGATCATGCAAGAGAAGAATGAAGAGTCAGGCAGAGAGGTGAGAGAGGAAAGAGGGAGGGAGGGAGAGAGAGAGATTATTTGACAACTTAGAAATATTTATTGGACATTAATGGTGTGAATCACTTTAAGTTTAAAGGTAAATGCCTGAATGGTTCCGTGAAGTAGTGGGAAAGCAGGAAGTCTATTTTGCTCGGTAGTGGTGGGTGGGGAAGGATCCTTTAAATTCTTATCTTTGACCATTGTTTTGGGCCATTTGTGTGGTGGTATACTTTTAATGCTGAGGCAGGAACATATGCTATATCATTTCCATTTTAGGCAGATATTTGGATCTACCAAATGGAGGAATTGAAAAGAAGTTTTGAACTAGAAATTTTATCAAGGGTTATTGAGCCCTGCTTCTGGCATCAAAACATTAAATATATTTAAATGAATGCTAAAGCAACATAAAATTATAATAATTCACTACACCACCACCTTTAAATAATTTAGTGATTATTTTCTAGCAAAGTATATTCTCCTATACAATCACAAATACAGTTTACCCTTGAAACATGAAATGTCTACAAAATTATCATAGTCCTAATGATAGTTCATGTGTTGGACAATGCAAGAATGTTCAGAGGTGATGTAATTGAATTGTGAGAGTTGTAACCTAATCAGTGGATTAGTTACAGTATATTAGTTACAGTATATAATACAGTTATTCTATGCAGTTATGATTTAATATCACATCTTTATGTTTGTTTACACTTCTCTCAACTATGAATGGTATTATGTAAGGTTTGTAATTTTTAGTGTGTGTAAGTTTTGATAAATTTTAACTTTTATAATATATGTGTATATATATTATAGTAGTAAACATTGAAAATACTACTATCCTAATATACTTTGTGTTCATGTCATTAGTTTTTCTTTTTTTTTCAATATTTCTAGTCTTTGCAGCTCATCTGTAAGTTTTTCAAATTTTTGTAACATTCCCACTACACTGCCAATCCATTTTTAAGTTAATATAGACAATTCAAACTTCTTTTGTCCAAGGTTTACTGTGGTTTGGTATGAGGTGTCCCCACAAAGCTCATGTGTTGGACAATGCAGGAATGTTCAGAGGTGATGTAATTGAATTGTGAGAGTTGTAACCTAATCAGTGGATTAGTCCACTGATATGGATTGACTGGGCAGTGACTAGAGGCAGATGGAGTGTGGTTGGAGGAGTGGGGTATCACTGGGGATATGTCTTTGTGGCTTTTATTTTTTTCCCTGGCGTGCAGAGCTCTCTGCATTTTATGATTGCCACGTCCTGAGCTGCTTTCCTTCTCCATGCCCTTCTGCCATGATTTTCTGTTTCACCTTTGGCCTAGAGCTATGGAGTCAACTATCTGTGCATGGAGACCTCTGAAAGCAAGAGTCAAGTAAACTTTCTCTCTTTTATGTTGTTGGTGTCAAGTTTTTTGGTCACAATGATGAAAAAGTTGACAAAACAAGGGTCTAATGTGATCAAAATACTTGACAAGAACAATTTAGACAAAGCAAAATTCATTTTGTGTCTATGGTTTCAGAGGTCTCAGTTCATGATCGACCAACTCTGTGCTCTGGGACTGAGGTAAGGCAGAACATCATGGTGGAAGAAGGATGTGGTGGAGGAAAGCTGCTCAATGCATGGTAGCTGGGAAGCAGAGGGAGAGAGAGGAATAAGCCGGGGACATATATAGTACAATATCATGTCCCTTCTAACCCAATTCTTCCAAGTAGGTCCTACCTCTCAGGAGTCCATTCAGGTATCAATAGACTAATCCAACAAATGGAATAATCTATTGATGAGGTCATAACTTTAATCATTACCAAAAAGCTCTACCTCTGAACCTTGCTGAATTGAAGACCATGATAACATGAGATTTTGAGGATATTTCAGATCCAAAACATAACAATTATTATCTTGTACTGTTGTGGGATATATCATCTTGTCATCTGTTATAGTTTGGATATGAAGTGTCTCCCCAAAGCTCCCATTAATGCAAGAATATTCAGAGGTAAAATGATTAGATTGTGAGAGGTATAATCTAATCAATTCATCCTAATTTGAATAGACTGACTGGGTGGTAACTGTAGGAAGGTGGGGCATGGCTGGAGGAGATGGGTCACTGGGGGTATACTCTGCCAAGATGCATCTTCCCTATGGCCCCTTTACCCACTCTGCTTCATTGCTGTTATGAAGTAGCAGCTTCTTTCTGCTCTGCTCTTCCACCATGATGTTCTACCTCAGCTTGAGCCATGTTTTGGTCAGTTTTTCATTGCTGTAACCAAAAGACCTGACAGGAACAACATAGAGGGATAACACTTATTTGGCTCATAGTTTCAGAGGTCTGGAGTCCATTGCTTCACCAAGGTGAGGTGGAGCATCATGGCAGAAGGGTGTGGAGGAGGAAAACAGCTCAGTACATGGCAACCAGGAAGCAGGGCACTCTGCTTACCAGGAGCAAAATATAAACTCAAAGTCTTGTCCCCAGGGACCTACCTTCTCTAGTCACACCCTACTTAATTACAGTTACTGCCCAGTTAATCCATGGCAGTTTAATGTGCTAATCTGTTAAGACTCTTACAAGCCAATCATTTCACCTTTGAAAATTCTTGCGTTGTTGAACACTTAGTTTTGGGGGGACACTTCATATCTAAACCATAATGCTCTGCCCCTGGCCCCCAAAAGTTCATTCCCAGCTCACAATGCAAAATAAATTTAATCCATTTCCAAGAGTTCCCATAGCTTTAGCTGTTCCAGCACTGCCCAAAAGTTCAAGTCCAAAGTCTCTTCTGAGACTCAAGGCAAACTCTTAAAATCAAAAGTGAGTTGAATATATCTAATATATAATGGTACAAGGTAAACATTTTCATTTCACAAGAGAGGAATAGGGGACTAGAAAGAAGGGAAAAAAGCAAGACAAGTACAATTGGGCTTCACATCCACCATCTGGAGCACAGGCATCATGACATTCTCTCCAAAGGGCTTTTGTCATTCCATTTCTGTGGTCTTGTTGACTGTAGCCCATATGGCCTCTCTCTTGGCTTGTTTCTGACCAATTCCTGCAGCTTTCCTCTGCAGAGGTCTCATGATACTATCATCTCTTCAACTTCCTTTTCACATCTTCACACAATGATCTCTCAGGGGCTGAACTCAGGGACTCCAGCCCTGATGCACTTTGCTTGGCCTTCCACAATTTCCTTTGAAATCTTGGTGGAAACCTCCACCTAACTCCAGCATCTGATATCCTGCAGAACAAGGAAAACATGGTTGATACTAAGGTCTGCTGCCATCTTGAGCAGTAGCCAAGCCTCCTGGGACCCTGGCTGTAGCATCCTCTGAGTGCCTGGACTCCTGAGCCTGGTCAACCAACTTTATAGGCTCCTCAATAAGCAAGCCAGGTGTCCTTGTGATCTCTTCTCAAAAGTATTTTTACTTTTACACCTTTGCGACTGAGATAATAAGTTCTTGGCAATTACTGAAAGGCCCTCAAACCATCTTTCCTATTTTTTTCTGGGTTAAAGTAGTTAACAGCATGTTTTTAGAGGCTGTAATCTCTTTAACAACCACACCTTCCTGAGCCCCAGTTTTGCTCATATTTTCCTGGTCCAATTTTGTTTTTCAAATCTTTCTGCTCTGCTTTCTGCTTCTGATTATTACAGTATACTTGGTTAAAAGCTTCCAGCAATGTCCATGCCATCCCTAAATGCTGTGCTGCCTTGAAATTTTCTCTGCCAGCTTAATTAATTCATCTCCTCCCCTTTAAGTTCAGCCTCAGAGAAAGTGTCAGAATACAGGCAAAATGTAGACGACTTTTTTTTTATTACCAGAATGTAACATAAATGGTCCTTAGTTCAATTTCCAATAGAGTCCTCCTCATCTGAAACCTAATGAGCCCAATATTTACTGTCTATAGTTTTACTGGAATTTTGGTCTTCTGAACTCCCACCAGAATAGCCCATTAAGCTCTGCTTATAGCTTTCTAAAGATTTTTTGGCTTGCATCTTGAACTATCTCAAAATTCCTCCCACAAACTCCTATAAGCTCTGAAATCCTTTAAGCCACATGGTCAGTGTAGTCAGATCAACACTGTCACTTCTCAGTACCAAATTTCTGTTATAGTCAGAGTGGATTTTCTTTTTTGTCATTATGAGCAAAAGACCTGACAAGAACAATGTAGAGGAGGAAAAGTGTATTTAGGGTTCTTGATTTTAGATATTCAGTCCATAGATGGAAATTCCATAGTTCTAGGCAGAATGTCATGGCAGGAGGAGGAGAGCAGCTTAGGACATAGCAACAAGAAGCAGAGTTGTTCACTTACCAGGGAAAAATTATAAATCCCACTTCCAGTGACCTACCTCTTCCAGCCACACCCACCTGTCTATTGTTATGCCCAGATTATGTGAAGGCTCTCAGAAGCTCATCATTTCACCTCTGAAGGTTCTTACATTGTTGAACACATGAGCTTTGGGACACACAACATAGCTAAACCATAATGGGCTAAAAACAATGGGGTTGACCATCTGTGCTCTGAGACCTCTGAAACTGTGATCCTCAAATAAACTTTCCTTCCTCTAAATTGTTCTTGTTGGGTATTTTGGTAACAGTGATAGAGAAGCTAACTAAAATGTTGACCATACTTTTCAACTGTGGTACTCTCTCTTCTATCTGGAATATAAGATAACTAGACTCAGGGAAATTTGGGACTACATATATTTACTTTTGATAAATAAATGGTTCATTAATGACAACCATAGCAATTTCCTTGTTCTTGCTCTTATTATTATTCTCTTAAATTCACATTTAGTTTAATTTAATTTTTTAAAATATAAGTATTTAAAATAAATAATATTTTCAGTATTGGCATAGTTTCATTTTTTAATTTTATGCATACTACCATAGAAATCATTTTATAAGTATCTAGAATTCCAGGGGTTTTTTTGCTATTGGATTTAAGAGCTTCTAGAAGATTTTGTTTGCTTTCATTTTTAAATTTGTTAATTGTCTTTTTCCTTCCTTTTTAAAATTTTGTGGCTATTTTCTGTTTTATTTAGTTTGTTTCAGAAACTTAATCCTCACCCCATATTTTTATTTTATTATGTTTTTCTTTGCTTAATATGTGATTAAATTAATAATTTTGTATAGATATGTTGAGGAAAATGTGCTTTATTTATTTGTATAATTAATATTTTGGTAACAAAGCATCTATTGAAGTTTATTATTTCTTATATTTCTAATCAATTTTTCCACTTCTTCTGATGTCACTGAGAGATATACAGAAATATTATGTAATGTATTCAATTGCTCCTCCTAGTTTTAAAATGAACTATTATATTTTGCCATGCTGTTCATAGTAGTAATTTTGATTACTATTTCATTATTATGAATTGAAACAAGAAACAGTGTGAAGAAGAAAAACATGATAATTTTGAAAAACTCATTTAATAATGATAACTTGTTCTTGCAAGGATGATTGTAAGATTACACTGAGAAATTTAAGGGAACTGACAAATCTCTTATTTTTGGTATTTTTTTGAATTCTCAAAATATGATAGATAGATACTTGTGCATTTGAGTTGAATGTGGTCCAACGTGGATAGTGGAATAAGAAATAGGGTATGTGTTAGCTTTCATTGATTTTTATTTAGTCTTTAAAAGACACTGTTATACAAGGCTGGTGATAAGACTGTAAAAATGAGAACTTCACACAGTATGAAATCATTAGCCCACCTCCACATTTATTGGTACAAATGAATCACTGCATTCCATTTCTCTTTGTTCTAAATTTTAGCCTTTTATTTTCACAATATTTTGCCCATATTTAGATTAGGTAAGAGAAAAATATTTCTTATTGACTAGTTTATTTTCCTCTTTAATCCTGAGAATCTCTGAAATTTAGTAGGGTATTTTTTTGAATAAAGTCCCATCTTAATTATGGAAGAGGAGATAATCCCTTTAAGTATTTTTTCTCTTCTAAAGTGGTTAGGGTGGCTTCTGTAGTCAATAGAAATCTACATCTTTAATGCAGCAGACCCTGGAGACAAATCAAAACTTACAAAGCACTCCTCTATTGTTGCCATTAATTATCTGTACCACAGAGAATATTTATACAAATATTTGTAATTAATGATGAAGTCATTCTCAAGGTAGTATGTTTGGAGCCAGTTGTACTTTGATAGTTTCCAAATAATATGATTCCCACTGGATGCTTAAACTAATACTCCATTGCACAGTGCGGTGTGTTAGTTAGAACTATGAGATCGTTTGTGTCTTTGAGAAGGTTAATGTGAGAGGGGACCCCATTGGTCTCAAGGTACAATTGAATGTAGGGAAGCTAATTTCCCAAACTTACAAATTGATCCGGTCTTGCTATAATTATAGGTTGCACCAGGGCAACTAAACGATTCCCACTGGGGAAATGAAACTTTTATATCCTGCTGTGAATTACCTTAAATAAATCCTGTGAAAAATATCTCACAATCTTAATCAGTCTCATTGGGCCCTGTTAAAATGTGTATTTAGTAAGGAACAAAATTAGAAATAACCCGAAGAAATCCCTGGATGGATGATTATAGTGCAACTCAAGCTTGAAATTATTTTGAGTGGTACATTAAATGTTAACAACTATAAGTCAGAGATAAGCATTTAAATTCCATACTTGTCTTATATACACACATGCACATGTAGTAATAAGAATCTCTTGGGTGAATGTCAATATTAGTAGACTAATTTCCAGAGTTTATATTTTAAAAATAACTTTAATGTATCTGCAAACACAATTTTCTGATTCCTTCCACGGGAAATTACATCTACCTGTAATCATGCATCTTCCTCTCCCTCTCTCTTTATTTTTAATCTCTTTGAAAGGGTAATTTATAGCTTCTGTTTTACACCATTTTATATTCCTTAAACATTGGAAGTTAGTTTAGAATTGATTTATATTTATTGCTTCAGTGGAAACGTTCTTATTCATTAGATATAACACACATAACCTAGTATAAATGGGAAAAAGTGAAAGCTCTTTTCCTAAAACTGTTTCCCTTCTTTATGGATAAATTGAGTTGCAGTTTCTTTTGCTTCTAGCACAATCATGTAAAATAATATTTTACTCAATTCCTTAGCATTTTAAGTATTTTTTCTATTAAAAGATCAGTTTGAATGGCAAGATACAATTCAAACAAATTCTCTTGAGATGTTACTAACATTTTATTGAGAGAGTTTAAAGAAACTATTTCCATTAGTTGGTCAAGCATGTTACAACCTTTACTTCACTCTTGATTGTTTGTAGTTCCTTCAGCTATATATATGTATCCTCACAGCTATTGTTTGTTGATTAGAGTAGTTCTGTTTTGAATTATATTAAGTACTACATGGTGCTGTGCACTATTCTCAGCTAGAACAATTTTCTTTTGGTAGTGCTGGGAATAGAACCAGGCAACCCCACCACTGAGCTACAATTCTAGACCTCAGCTAGTACTTTTAGCCAGAGCAGCCACATGACAGAATTATGAATTAATTTTACCATTAATGATTCTTTGACTTGATATCAATTAGATATCAAAATCACATAGCAACATATAACAGAATGCCTGCAAAAATTATCCTTGTCTAAGCCTTCTCAAAGACACCTATCAAACTTTATCATCTTTGAAGTTTTTTCTTCCTGTCATATGAGGGATAACTGGGAAGAAAATTAGGGGGTGGATTATAATGACCAAACATGGTAAATGTGAAAGAAGAGAGTACAATGCTAAGAATGCTTACCTGTGTGCTCCACCTAAAACAGTATGATTTGGTCCTTTCACTTACATTTCCAGAATAAATGAAAAGAAACTCAAGCACTATGTTAACTGTTGATAAAAAATAAAGCATTGTTTTTAACTTTCTGATTGAGGCTAATTCCAGATATTAAAAATTAAGCTATAATTCACATTCTTTACCTTATATCCCAGAACCTCATATCACATAGACGTATGTAAGTTTTTATTTAAAGAAAGAGGAAATGTTTTAAAATTTAAAGATATTCCCTAAAGTGGATACTCTTGTTTTCATTTATAGTTAAGTGAGATAATTTTAATTTTCATAATGAACTATCAGATGATTATGTGACAAATTATTCTTTAAGAAATATTTAATTTTAGTTGCTTATAATATGGCACTCCTGCATAAAAATAATACATCAAAAGATTGGAAGCATTGTTCTACCTAAGAAAAGAAGGAAGAATCAGACAGAGGAAGAATTTAAAGATATTTAAATTCTAGATACTGTCTTTTAGTGTTTAACACATTCAAATACAAAAGGTGTGTTTTCTTATGACATGGATATGAGTTAAATAATTCAACAAATAAATTATTAATTTTATGAAAATAAAATCCTATTTGTATGCTTCCTAAACTAATAACCAATTCAGAAACACTTGAATAGTTTCATCAGTGGAGAATTTCATATGTTTGAAGGAAATCCATTTCATTTTCAGAAAGCTCTGCCTCTTAAAAAAGTTTTCCTCATACTAAGCAGAAAGGAACTTCCCTGTGGATTCCTCCCATTGTTTTAAATTCTACCCTTTGTTTCCTTGAAAATAAGTCGAACTTCTTAAACAAGTCCTTTAAATGTTAAGAGCACCTTCCACAATGATTTTTGTCAAATCTTGTCTATGGTGGCCAAATATAATAACACTGGCCCCTTCTGTGGACTTACTTTATTATGTTATCTTTAAAATGTTAGTAACATGTAGAACTTAACATAATAATTATTCATTTATTTTACAATTATTTATTTAGTTCTATCTGAATCTTCCTTTAAGGGTGAGGATGTAATTCATGGATTTCTAGGGTTCAATATCATGGATATCATTGAATTTGCCCTTCCTCTTAAGCATCTTATAAGTTTCTGGAGAGAGACATGCCAGGGTTCTAGCTTTAGAGAAAAATAGAGTTAGGTGGGAAAAAAAGAGTCATGCATCATGTTCATTTTTAAAAATGTGATAAACATTTTGTATTCTATTAGTAATACCTGGACTTAAGGAATTAAAGCACATATTTTACAACATTTCTGAATTTGTCTTTGTAAGATGAAATAAATTTATATATTTTATATATAGGGGAAATAGTTTTTTTTTTAATTTTAAAAGACACATTCATACACAATCACTGTAAGTTTTATCCACCAGATGGCACTGCTAGTGAGCTTTTCACAGAAATGTCAATCTGACGCTTATGCAGTAAGATAAACTGCCTCTAAATTTCTTTAACTGGAACACTGTGAATGCAGTTCTGTAGTCATTTTTTTTCTTCTGAAGCATTTAATTAGCAATTAGTGACTTGAATTTATTATATTAAATTTAAAACATGCATGATTTTTGAAAAGTGTACAAAATCCCTTTCTGGGTTATTATTATTTTTATCAGACTAATCAATGTTAATAGATCAATCAGTAATTATTACTATTACTATTTTGGTACTGGGGATCAATAATTATTAACATCTATTTGCCACCTGATTTTCAGTAGTGGAGACTGGAAAGACATACTTTAAATCTCATTTCACTATTTTTTAAAAAAAATTAACAAATTAAAACATAATGATAATGCATATATCTTCATCTTAAAAAGGGTCCAGGTTGAGGGTGTAGCTTAGTGGTAGAGTATTTGCCTACCCTGTGTAAGGCTCTGAGTTTGATAGCCAGCACTGGAGGAAAAAAAGTCCAGACACTGATCATATACTTTGGTTTGGGTATTTGGAAAGTTTTTCTTCCCTTCAGACAACATGATCATGAAGGCTATTTTTGCATTATATAATTTTTCCAACCCTTTCCTTATCAGGACAGTAGAAAAATTTATAAAATAAAATTAAAATACTTAGAAACTCACCAAACAATAGACAACTCTTGATTGTTCATCTTACATTTGGACATTATTTGTTAAATAAATTTACATCATTGCTGAATCATTCTTAAAGGGTATATGCATACTAGATTTGTGGAATCCTGCCTTTGCTCTCTTTCTTCTCTCTCTCTCTTTCTTTCTCAGCTTCCTAGCTAGAGATGTGAGCACATGCATTCTTCCCATGATGTGCCACCCTTGTTAGAGGCCCAAACCATTGAGGATGCCCAATCTTGAATCTCCAGATTCGTGAGCCAAAATAAACCAAAAGGCCTGTATCAGATATTTCACTGTAGTAATGTGATGCTTACTAATACAGAAACACCTCAATTCAGACTGATGTAAGCAAATTATAAGAATTATTATTCTGTGCAGCCGAAGATTCCAGTATATTACTAAAGCTGATTCACAGGTCTCTATGTTATCATGATTCAAAGTCATATCTTTCCAAGTTCAAATCTCATGAAAAAGATAATATGTTCCACCTGTTTTGTTAAGTAAAAACTCAAGAGTTAGTTTGATTGGAATTCCCTGAGTCATGTGTCAAACTTTGAGCCAACCTCTTCTGTGAGGCCTCTGTCACATACTCACTCAGGTCCTCTCTGGTACTAATATGAAAAGTTTGGGAATTGGGAAGGTTGTGTCTCTCTATGAGAAGCAAGGCAAAGGAATGATGCTTGCTACAGAGGCAAAAATTCAAAAAGGGCCTCATGCATTAAGAATAATACAAGATATAGAAACAAAAGCATAGTGAAATGTAAATGTAAATGTAATTTTTGGAAAAATATAAATTGAATAGTTGATTTGGGGATAAAGGGAGGCTTTGGTACAATAATACCATGTGACTGAATTAATATTCCACATTTATATTTAATTCCCTTAACATTTGCCATTTTTTCTTTCATGCCTAAGAAACCAACCCAGCTATCCCACTCCTCAGCATATACTGGAAGGATTTAAAATCAGCATACTATAGTGACACAGCCACCCAATGTTTATAACAGCTCAATTCACAATAGCTAAACTGTGGAACCAACCTAGATGCCCTTCAACATATGAATGGATAAAGAAATGGTGGTATATATACACAATGGAATATTACTCAGCATTAAAAGAGAACAAAATTATGGCATTTGCAGGTAAATGGATGGAGCTGGAGAATATCATGTTAAGCAAAGTAAGCCAATCCCAAAAACCAAGGGCCAAATATTATCTCTGATAAGTGGATGCTGACCCATAATGGGGTGGGGGGTGTGTGTGGGAAGAATGGAGAAATTTTGATTGGGCAAAGGAAATGGAGAGAGAGGGAGGGGGCATGGGGGCAGGAAAGATGGTGGAATGAGATGGACATCATTATCCTGGGTACATGCATGACTGCACATGTGATGTGACTCCACTTTGTGTACAACCAGAGAAATGAAAGTTGTGCTCCATATGCGTACAATGAATTGAAATGCATTCTGCTATCATGTATAACTAATTAGAACAAACAAAATAGAAAAAAATTTAAAAAATGATTCTCTTTGATGCATTGCAATATAATCTGTTGTACTTGCAGCATTCTTTTCCCTTCTCCTTGTGGACCTGGAATTCTACAAGTACAACAGTATGATTTGTACTTCATACCCTGCCTAGTCTTCCGTGTAGAAGTAGGTACATGAAGGTGGCTGGAGTGATTTTCAGTCTTTTTAATAAACCTAATAATTAGTAACTCATTTGAAATCTGCCTTAGAATTTAAACTGACTCTTTTCTTCAGGCTTGTCTTCAAATATTTATAAACAAGTGAAAAAGCGTCACTCCATATTTTTTTACATATTTAAGTTCCATTAAATATAAATAACATCAATTGTACTATGTGATTTTTAAAACGATTAAACATCTAAAAAATTCAATAAAAATTACATCAAATTTTATTATTTTGGAGGTTTGTGGAAGTACTGAATTCTGAAGATTTCTGGCACTTAAAATCAGTTTGGTTGTGAAAATGGCTATGTGAAGTAGTTTTAATATGGGGGAACTGAGTCCTAGGCAACTCCCAAAGAAGTAGGCATGTATTAAGAAAATATGTCATTGGTGTTCATAATTTTTGTTATTTACATTCTGGATCTACACACACATTTTTACAATAGGTTGTTTTTTTGAGATTGCTTTGTGGAACTTTCTTACATTCTTATAAACCAACAGCCAGTATTGATTGGTTTCTCATGATCTGTGTGGAAATTAACCTTTAAGATTTTAAGTTGGGGAGAAACCACTTTGAAGTTAGCCACACAAGTTTGGTAAAGACATCTTCCTTTCTTTTCTTGGGAATTCAGTATCTTTCTCAAATCCAGGGGAGTTTAATTTGAGAATATCCAAAAACGTTATTTGTGGCTCAAGCATGGATTTCTTAGTAGCTTAGTAACTAAATAACAAAGCTCCATTAACTGGTTTTGCAGAGCAGTTAAGTATTTAAAAGTGACAGCAAAGCAATATAACACATCACACACCCCATGATGAATCATAACATTTAAAAAATATTTTTAGTGTAGATGGACATATTTTATTTTATTTATTTATTTGTATATGGTGTTGAGAATTGAACCTAGTGCCTCACATGTGCTAGGCAAGTGCTCTACCACTGAGCCACAACCCCAGACCCTAATCATAACATTTTGACTGATGTGTGCGTACATATGTCTCAAAGACAACTTGGAAAGCTTTGGAGGAGATGCGGATCTGCTATTATACAGGAAGTGCCTATGAAGCCATCAGTTGTTCCAGTAATCTAAACTTTCCCTTACTCAGCTAGGTACAGGACAGTAACATGCACAGCCATACTTCTTCCCAACAGGAGAGAGCACACAATCAAGTTGTTTAGTCAATAACAGCAAATTGGATGTATTTGTTCAGTTTCTAACTTCAATGATGTTTGGTCTCTAGGTTTAATATCTACTGACATATCCTTTCTTGTTCCATTGATAAAAACTCTAGGTTCTATTTTCCACTATCCTGAGTGATAATTTGACTGGATTGATAATTTTAATAAAACAATGTTTTGGCATTCAGTGAAGGAAAAGACAAGAATATAGGAAGAAAACTATCATAATAAAACAAATATGAAAACCTTGGATAGCAGTGTCCTATTATCTATCATTGGCCTAGTGAATATGTACATATGTAAATGTACTATACCCACATACAGACACACAATTTTGTAATTATTTTGAGGACAAATGACAATGGGGTATCAGTTTGATCATATAATATAGTGTAGAATCAATTCTTTTCTTTTTTTTTTTGGTACCGGAGATTGAACTCAAGGGCCCTCGACCACTGAACCACATCCCCAGTCCTATTTTGTGTTTTATGTAGAGACAGGGTCTCACTGAATTGCTTAGCGCCTCGCCGTTGCTGAGGCTGGCTTTGAACTCACGATTCTCCTGTCTCAGCCTCCCAAAGTGCTGGGATTACAGGCGTGAGCCACTGTGCCCGGCTTAGAATCAATTCTTGATTATCAAATATATTTACTTCACTCTCTGACCACTTGAAATACTTTATTCTTGGCCGTTCTTATACAATGATGATATGACTATTACGAATTTCGCACTAGAGGACAGTATAACTAAATAATCACTGAAACAACGATACTATTCAAATCCCAGTTCTCAGAGGCATTGTCATCAGAGCTCGCATTCTCCCTCTGACTGTTCCTGCTTCCCACACTCTGGTAGAGCTGCTGGGATTTGATCAAGACATTTTAAGTATGTTTGGGTAGATCCCCTGCTGCTGAGCTACACTCCCTGTCCAGCAAAGAGACAGCACAGCTTGTTCTTCACACAATCCAGACCCTCTAGAACTCTGTAAAATTCTATATCATAAAGAACAGAGGGGATAAAAATCTCCAGCAAATGACCAGCCCCCAAGCAGGAATGGCAAAGACCTGTTTATGGACATCCATTCCAATAGAAATAGCAGAGAATGAGCACAAAGTCTGTTGACACTGCATCTGTAAGGAGACTGGGCATAGTTGTGTCCTTTAATAATGTGCATTTTTGACAACAGTAGAGGGGTAATCACAGAGGGAGTACCCATATATTCTATCAAATACAACAAAATTGTCTTATTCACTAGAAGGACATTACTCTGGTGAAGTCTACAAAGAAAGTGGGATCCTCGGGCTCTGACAGAGTATGTGTTATGTCAAAATACATGAGTAAATGCCAAAGTGGCAACAGAGAAACTATGCTACAAAATTTACTTGGAAATATGTTCAACAGTTCACAACAGTCTGAAGTCCCAGGACACATGGACGAGAGAAAATTGTGCTTTAAAAATGTTCTCATACAAAAGTAGAGGAGAAATCCAAACCAATGTGTGCACAAATTTCAACATAGCAACATAGTAATACATGAAATGAAAATTAAAACCCAAAATGACTCCTCTTTTTTATTTTTATATTTGTTCTTTTTAGATATGCATGACAATAGAATGTATTTTGACATATTATACATACATGAAGTATAACTTATTCTAATTAGAATTTCATTCTTATGGTTGTACATGATGTGAAGTTACACTGGTGATGTATTCATATATGAACATAGGGAAGTTATGTCTGATTAATTCTACTGTTTTTCATATTTCCATCACATCTCCCTTCATTCCTCTTTGTCTAATCTAATGAACTTCTATTCTTCCCTCCCCCACCTTTATTATGTGTTAGCATCCACATATGAGAGAGAACATTGAGCCTTTAATTTGGGGGGACTGGGTTACTTCACTTAACATAATAGTCTCTAGTTTCATCTATTTATTGGCAAATGCCATAATTTCATTCATCTTTATGGCCGAGTAATATTCCATCATACATATATACCACAGTTTCTTTATCCATTCACCTGTTGAAAAGGTATCTAGGTTGGTTTGATAGCTTAGCTATTGTGAATTGAGCTGCTATAAACATTGAGGTGCCCACATCATTACAATACGCTGATTTTAAGTCTTTTGGGTATATGTGTAGGAGTGGGATAACTGGGTCAAATGGTGATTCCATTCCAATTTTTCTGAAGAATCTCCATACTGCTTTCCAGAGTGGTTGCACCAGTTAGCAGTTCCACCTACAATGTATGAATGTACTTTATCCCTCATCCTTGGTATTCTTAATAATTGTCATCTGACTGGAGTGAGATGGAATCTCAGTGCAGTTTTAATTTGCATTTCTCTGTGTGATATAGGAAGAATATGTTTGTTGACCATTTGTATTTCTTCTTCTGTGAAGTGCTTGTTCAGTTCCATTGTCCATTTATTGATTGGTTTATTATTATTATTTTTATTATTATTATTATTTTTTTGGTGTTAAGTTCTTTGAGTTCTTTGTGTGTCCTGGAGATTAATGCTCTATCTGAGGTGTAGAAGGCCAAGATTTTGTCCTATTCTGTAAGCTCCCTCTTCACATTATTGCTTCCTTTGCTGAGAAAAAGATTTTTGTTTGATACCATCCTATTTATTGATTCTTGATTTTACTACTTTTGCTTTAGGAGTCTTGTTGAGGAAGTCAGTTCCTATGCTGACATGATAGACAGTTGGGCCTACTGTTTCTAGTAGTAGGCACAGGATCTCTTGTCTAATGCCTAGGCCCTTGACCCACTTTGAGTTTTGTGTAGGGTGAGAGATTGGGGTTTAATTTCATTCTACTACATATGGATTTCCAGTTTACCCAACACCATTTGTTGAAGATGCTGTCTTTTCTCCAATGAGTGCTTTTGGTGCCTTTCTCTAATATAACTGTGTTTCTGTGGGTTTCTCTCTCTATCTTCTGTTCTGTTCCATTGATCTTCATGTTTGTTTTGGTGCCAATACCATGCCACTTTTGTTACTGTGGCTCTCTAGTATAATTTAAGGTCTGGTATTGTGATGCCTCCTGGTTCACTTTTCTCACTAAAGATTGCTTTGGCTATTCTAAGCCTCTTATTTTTTCAAATGAATTAACATAATTTCTCTTAAACTTAATAATTTGCTAGCAAATGAATACAAAGTCACTGAAATGAATGAAATATCTAATAAACAATTAAAAAATGATTATGAGCCAGGTGTGGTGGTGCAGACTGTAATTTCAGCCACTCAGGAGGCTGAGGTAAGAGAATCATGAGTTTAAAGCCAACCTCAGCAAAAGTGAGGTGCTAAGCAACTCAGTGAGACCCTGTCTCTAAATAAAATAGGGCTGGGGATGTGACTCAATGGATGAGTGCCCCTGAGTTCAATCCCAAGTACCAAAAAAAGAAAAAAGGATTATGGAAAAGATCAATAAATTTCAAGAGAATGCAAAAAAACACTGAATAAATTAAGGATGACAAGAAAAGACATGAGTGAGAAATTCAATAAAAATGTAGAATTTGAAAAAGAACCAAACAGATACATTCAAATAAAAAGCTCAACATATCAAATAAAAAGTTCAGTGGAAAGACTAATAATGTGCCCAACCAAGCAGAATAAAGAATTTCAGGCCTTAAGGATAAGGCAGAAAAACTAGAGCATTCCAACAGTAATAAATGAAAAAAAAAGTCTCAGAACAGATTATACAAGATCTCTAGGACAATTTAAGATTTGGAGGTCTTGAATAAGGAGTAGAGATACAGGTTAATGACATAGAAAACATATTCAATGTGTTAATAACAGAAACTTTCCCAAATCTTGTGAATGAAATGGACATCCAGGTACTGGAGGCATTTGGAACCCCAATTAGACAAAACCAGAAGGACATATCCACCACATATTGCAATTAAAATGCCAAAAAACCCTCAACCAACCAACTAACCAACCAAACAACAAACAAAATAAAGACAGAATATTAAAAGCTCAAAGAGAATTATTGAGTCATTTATGAGGGCAAACCTATGAAAATGACAGATTTCTCAATGACTAATTTAAAGGCCAGGAGCATAAAACCATGTATTTCAAGAACTGAAAGAATATAACTGTCACCATATATTACTATATAGCAAAGCTATCTTTCAGAGTTAAAGGAGAAATAGGACCTTTCAAGATAAGCATAATTAAAGAAACTAATGACAACTAAGTAGCATTGCAGGATGTACTTCAAGGAATTCTACAAACAGAAGAGGAAGATAAATAAAATACAAGAGCACAGGAAAGAATAAATGTAACAATAAGAGTAGATAATCAAATGAGAATTAGGAATGAAGCAAAGATCAGAAAAACAACAGACAAGAATAGTACATATCTTTCAGTAATAACCGTGAATATAAATGGCCTTAATTCTCCAATTAAAAGTCATAGCCTTGTAGATTAGATTAAAAAATGGAACACAACTGTTGTTTTTCCGCATGAAACATATCTTGATGGCAAAGACAAAGAATGAAACTGAAAAAATGGAAAATAATATTCCATGCAAATGGAATCCAAAAGCAAGCAAGAGCAGCTAAACTCATATCTGATAAAGCTGACTTCAAACGAAAAGTAGTGAGAAAAGACAAAGAAGGTAATTGTGTATCGGTAAAGGGAAAAACCCATCAAGAAGTTATAATAATTGTAAATATATATGCACCAAATGTTTGTGCACATAAAATGAGTACTACTTAACATAAAGTAAAGATAGGCTACTGCAATACAGTGAAAGTGGGTGACTTCTATAACCCACATTCACAAGCAGATAGGTCATTTTGACACAACTCAACATAGAAACATCAGAGTTCAATTTCACTACAGATCAAATGCACTTACTAGACATCTTCATAATATTCCACCTCTATTGCTTTAAGGTTGCACTGCATGAGTCTGCTCCACGAGTTGGGGTCCTGAGAGACAAGAAAAGGGATCTTTGGGGAAGATGAAATGGGGTCTCCCAGGACGGGAGTGATGGCCTGCGGAGTCACTGCACCCAGACCTCGGGGTATAGGTAAAAAACTGCTCTGCTGGAGAGAGATGCAGAAACACCGTTTATTCCAGAAAGTACAGAAGCTTATATACACTCCTGGACCAATCAGGCCCAAAGTTACAAACAAAGGGGTGCTCTCTGTCAAGCCCACAGTCCATTAGCATAGGATGGGGAAAGATGGAAGGGAAGGGCTGAAGGTATGGAGAGTGCTCCTACACACCCCCAAACAGGAGAATACACATTCTTTCAGCAGCTTAGGGAGCTTTTTTCAAGATAGGTCATGTTTTAAGCCATAAATCATGTCTTAACAGTTAAAAAAGAATTGAAAAATATCTTGCATCTTATAAGATCATAATGTAACAAAATTAGAAATCTATAGCAAAATAAACTATAGACATTTTACAAACACATGGAGATTGAACAATGCATTTTCAATTATCATTGAAAGAAGTCAGGAGGGAAATTTAAAAATTACTAGAATCAAATGAAAATGGAAACACAAAATACCAGAGTCTGTGGGCTACAATGAAGGCAGTTCTAAGAGGGAGGTTTATAGCTATGAGTGCCTACATTAAAAAATCAAACAGATCTCAAGTAAATAACCTAACAATGCATCTCAAGATCTTAGAGAAACAAGAACAAACCAAACTCAAAACCCATAGAAAAAAAGGTATAATAAAAATCAGAACTGAATATAGAGACTAAAATAACAAAACAATCAATTAAACAAAGACTTTTTTTTGAAAAGATTAATAAGATTGAAAATCCTGAGCAAAACCAACCAAAAGTAAGAGAAGAAAAAATAGAGATAAAACTGGATATTAAGACATATCATGAAGTTCCAAAGAAAAATTATGGATGCTTTTGAAAACTTATATTCCAATATGTAGGAAAATATAGAAGAAATGGATGAACTTATAGGAACATACAATCTACTGAAACTGAAACAACAGATTGTAGAAATGTAAACAGATAAACTAAAGCAATGATATTAAAGTACTAATAAAAAGTCTTTCTACAAAGAAAAACCCAGGACTAGAAGAGTTCACTGCTGATTTTAACAAATCTCTAACAAAGAACTAATGCCAATGCTCTTCAAACTACACCATAAAATAGAAAGAGAAGGAATGCTTCTAAACTAATTCTATGAATCTAGTATCACCATGGTACCATAACCAAATAAACACAAAATTGAACAAAAGGAGAAAAGAAAGAAAAAAAAAGAATAGGGAAAATCACAGACCAATAACCTTGATGAACATTGAAGCAAAATTCCTCAATAAAGTACCTGAAAACTGAATTCAACAGCACATTTAAAAGATGGACACCGTCAGTTGGTTTCATTCTTGTGATGTGAGGTTGGTTCAATATACACAGATGAATAAATGTAATCCACCACATAAATAAAATCAAGGATAAAAATTGCATGATAACCTCAATATATGTAGAATTAATATCCCTTCATGATAAAAACCCTGTATATACTAATTGTAGAAGCATATTACCTTAACATAATAAAGGCTATGTTTGACAAACTCATAACCAACATCATATGGAATGAGGATAAGCTGCAAGCATTTTGTCTAAAATCAGCAATGAGTTATGTCCGTTCTCATAACTCCGTTTTGTATAATACTTGAAATTTCAACCAGAGTAATTAGGCAAGAGAAATAAATTAAAGCATGCAAATAGGAAAGGAAGAAGTCAAGTTATCCCTGTTTACAAATGAAATAATCTTGTACTTAGAAGACCCTAAGAACTTTACCAGATGACTTTTAGATCTGATAAATTCAGCCAAGAAAGTAGCAGGATACAAACTCAACATGCAAAAGTAAGTAGCTTTTCTGTACACCAAGAATGAACTGTATATTCATATGAAGAGTATTGAAACTAGATCCTTATCTTTCACCTTGTGGAAAAATCGACACAAAATTGATCAAAAATCTGAATGTAAGACTGGAAACTTTGAAACTGTTGGAGGAAAATATATGGGAAACACTTTCCAGACATAGGTACAAGCAGTAACTCCCTGAGTAGGACTCTAAAAGGTCAGGAAATAATTGCAAGAATCTATAAACAAGATTGCATCAAATTGAACAGCTTCTGTACAGTGAATGAAAAATTAACAGTGTGAAGAGACAGCCGACGACTGAGAAAATCTTGACCAGTTACTCCTCTGGCAGAAGGTTAATATCCAGAATATATAAAGAACTAAAAAAAAGTCAATATAAAAAAACCAAATAATCCTATCAATAAATGGGCAAAAAATCCAAACACACTTCTCAAAAGAATTACAAGTGCACAATAATTTTATGTAAAAATGGTGAATACATTTTGCCTTTGGAGAATGAAAATCAAAATGACATTTAAATTTCAACCAACCCAGTCAGAATGGCTATTATTAAGAATACAAAAAAGAATAAATGCTGGTGAAGATGTGGGGACAAAGGATCATTTATACACTATTGGTGGGGATGTAAATTAATATTGCCACTGTAGAAGTCAGTATGGAGGTACCTCACAGAACTAAAAAAAGAACTACCATATGATTCATCCCTTCACTATTGATGACATAACCAATATAATTGAGGTCAACATACTCTAGAGATAGCTGCATACCCACATTTATGGTGGTACACTTCACAACAGGCAAGTTCTGAAATTAGTATAGGTGCCAATAAAATGATGAATCAATACAGAAAGTGTGTTTTATATAACTGGAGTATTATTTAGCCATAAAAAAGAATGAAATCATGCATTCATAGGAAAATGGATAGATGTGGAGAGTTATGATGCTAAGTAAAATAATCCAGACTCAGCAAGAAAAGTGTCCCATGTTTTCATCACATGTAGAATCTAGGATGGAAAAAACAATGACATAAAAGTAGAAGACTATTAGAGAAGACTAATAGTCATTATGACTAAGGGGGTCATGATAATTGGGGGAAAGAGGATAAGAGAGACTAACAGTGGATATGCTCAAAGTGTGTTTTATGCATGCAGGAACATGTCACAATGAAACACACTGTTTTGTATAATTAAAATGCAATAAAAATAATAATAACAAATACGAAAATTGTTTTTCAGAACTGAAAGCCATCATCATGCATTATAAATGTCTATAGAACTTAATTTACTTCTCAATAATTGTAAAAAAATCAAAAGGAGGCACAGAGACAAGGTGCAGTGGCGAAGAAGAAAAGCTGCTCATCCAGCTGCCAGCTTTATTTATATCAAAGATTGCCTTAGGCCACGGGCATCATTAGTACATTCTTGTTCATTGTACCATTAGGCAGGTTACAGAATTAGCAACATTATGCATCTTATTTCTCGGTTATATCCTACTGTTAAAATATGCAATGCTAGGAGCTTTGTGTAGCTCTCAAGAAAGTCAATTGTTTGAAGTTATTGTTAGGAGGGCAGGTCCAGGAGCAGCAGAGCTTGGTGAAACATTGTAGTTATCTAGCAAGTTCCTTTATTCCCAGGAGCTGTGTGCCTGAGATCAGGGTCCAGGCTGATAAGATTCCAGCTCAGAGCCTCCTCATGGAGGACATCACCACAGCAGCTAGGCATCTTGCACCTTTGCATGTATTAATTATCGTATTAGATCCTGAGAAAAGCTGCAGAATTTTTGAACTGTGGAAAACAAAACCCTTGTTATTCCCTGGGAGTTTGCTTACCAGAGGAAATTCACTGTCTTGTACATTTCCACAGCCAGAACCCTTACAAATAATATTTTAATTAATGTCCTTTATTTCAGTATAAGGAATTAGAGCATGAGGAACACAGAAATATGGCTGGAAGTAGAATTACAATAGCAAAGAATACAATAAATTCTCTTGAATAAGAATAAATTTTTGAGCATAGATTAAGTCACAAAGTAACAAAACAATTTTTTGTCAAAGTTCATCAGTACTACTAAAATAAATAACAACTGCTGTTGTTTGATTATTTGGTGTCTGGACATGTGCCACAAGACTGTTAAAAACACTTGGAATATTAATCACCACTTAGCCTCTAGCATTCCCAAATAAAATAATTGCCTTGCCTATTAAACATGTTAAAAGATGAAGAGTATTTTGAACAGAATTCCATACAGAAAATCTCCAAATTCAAATATCTTTTATGTTTATTACAAAGGAGGTGTTTTGTATCAGAAAACACATAAGGGAAATAACCAAGCACTTCAAGTCAATGAAACTGCACAACTATAGTGGAAAGAAACAAAAAGAGGTCCAAAGATACTGCTCAGTGCGCATTTTCAAGGGGATTGGGGGTTTTTAATTCTAGGGCAAACCAAGTAGCTTCTTACCACCTTATGTGAAAGACCCCAATATTTAAAATGATGGATTCTCTGATGAACAAATATTTAAAAACTTGATCATATATTTCATTATTTACTCACAGGACTGAGTGAGAAACGACTAATAGAGAGAGAAATAATAAAATAGGCTAATCAATTCAGTTTAAGTAGTGGGTCATGAGGAATGTTTTACTCATAATTTTGAAAAATCACATGTAAGCACACGTTATGTGAATATATTCTTGAAACTTTCACCAACAGTCTTCAGCACTGATTAATTTAAAAATGTTACATTTGTATTTGTGAAGGCTGCTTTAAGAAAGATAATAGTTTTAGGCATTTAAAAACAATGAATAAATGATTCAAGGTAAATTTGAACACTAAGAAAGGAGTTGACATGACATGATTCGTATTTGTGTTGTGTAAAATGTCTGTGTGATATACAGCTCTAGTTCTGGATTTGGGAATTAACCTTCCTCTCCCCAGAGTCAGAAAATGAAAAAGAGAAAAAGAATTATTGAGATAAAATTCTTATTCTATATTCAAACCACTTCTTTATCATATAGACCCAAACGTTCTCTCTTTTAAAAGTACAAAGACAAATACACCAAATACTTTGGGATAGTAAACTTGTAGCTTTTATGGATAATGTCACCTCCTATCTCTCTAACCTTACTTGCCATTTTTCAAGGTTGAAAGTCAGGTATTTCCATTTGCCAAATCTCTCAACGCACCTTCCAAAAGTCTGCTCCAGTCAGCAGCACAGCACTAATGTCAGGGTTAACACTCTCAGATCAATTGTTAAGAAATACTTGATGGTAACAGTTATATACATTCTCTAACTATCTGAATCTAGACAGAAATAAGTTTTAGGAGTGTGTTTTACACTATTTCCTCCACTATATTAAATCTAAAAAATTTCAACCAAAATAGTGATATAGATGATTGGTGGAACACAGGATTTAGAAAGAGGGCCAATCAACTTTATTTTGCCTTCTTCAGCCAATTAGAAAAAATGATTTCTAAGCCTTAATCAGCACAAGAATGGAGGTGAGGGTCTCTTGGTGTAAGAAGAATTACCTTTCGGAGTTGGTCATGTCTAGGGACTGTTAAGAAACTCTCCTTGTGACTAGGAATAGCTGGGGTAAAAGTTTGATTTCCCAATTCTCTCTTCCTCCTTTTCTTTCCCAAGACACTTTTCATGGCTGCCTGTGGGTGGTCTATGTTTTTGTCTCACTTTTACTACTGTGCAGAGGTTACCCAACACTTTTTGACTCCTCTACAATCATATATTGTCATTGAAGTATTGATATCCTAACATCCAGATGACTCTTGGATTTGTTCTGCATTTTTCAATGTGAGCAAGCAAAGGGAAATTGTAGTAGGATCATTCAATTGTTTAATTATTCCTTCCTCCTACCATTTCCTATGTCAGGGCAACCATTTCCTAAAATTGGTTGAAATAATTTATTAAAAATATGTACTTTCTGTACTGCCTGTACTGTCCCAAGAAATGAAAAACTTCATTCAATCTAAACATATTTTATTTTCACTGCCAGACCAATATTGTGAATTTGCATTAGAAAGTAAAATAAAGAGAGTAAAAGGAGAGATTCAGAGATCAATTTTGAAGCTATTATGTTAGATAGGGCTATTTTCCCTCTTTCCATAGTTACCATGTCCCACCAGAACATGGGAGTTCAGAGTAGGCAGAGTTGTCCAGAGAGACTGAATCAAGAGGAAATAGATAAATAAGAGGAAATTTATTAGGAAAGTGGCTCCTATAATCATAGAGGCTAAGAAGTTCCACAATAAGCCATTTGTAAGCTGCAGACCCTGGGATGGATGTGGCTCAGTTCCAGTTCACATATCTCAGGAGCAGAGAAGCTGATGGTACAACTTTCAGTCTGGGGCTGAAAGCCTGAGAACCCAGAGGGCCACTGTAAATCCTAAAACCCCAAAGCCTGAGGGCCTGTAGTTCCAATGTCTGAGAAAGGAGGAGAGAGTATATCTTGCCCTAGGAGACAGGCATATTGGCTTTTTCTCTATTTTTGTTCTCTTTGAGCTTTCCTCAGTTCAAGTTGGTGGGTGGTACTTGCCTACTCGAGGGTGGATCGTCCCTACCTCAACCTTATATACTGATCTCTGGAAACACCTTCAGAGATACTCTCTCATAAGGCTTTACCAGGTTCCCAAGTATTCCTTAACCCAGGGAAGCTTAAACCTAAAATTAACCATCACAGCTCCATCCTGTGTCAATTTGGCACTTATATGCTTTTCTTTAACTATACTTAATATTAAGTAAAGACAGCAAAAATGAATAGTTACACTTAGCATGATGTATTGTGTATAACAACAACAACAACAAAAAATGCATTATTCCCTTCCCCAGAAGAGGAGATAAGTTTTTTGGATGCTTATTTTACTCCTGATATCCATTGACTCAAATACTCTGATGTAAAATCAACAACACTTGAATACTGATATAAAGTCAATAAATGTTACATGATAAAGAAACAAGAGAGAAATGCAAACAAAATTTAATAATTAATTTTTATTAATTCTTTAAAAATAACTGTTAGTTCTTTAAAAATAAGGAGGAAATACTCACGACAATCACAGTCCTACTTTCTGTAACTTGTCACATGATCTTAGCTGGTATTTATAATGCTCTTCTTCTGTTAGCCATTCTGTATTCTTTTAGTCTTCTAGTGCAGCAGCTGATAAGGGTCCTTTACCTGTCAGGGTGACCAAACCTTCATTCCTGAGGAGTTTGGGCCAGTTGTAGTCTTTCCTGTATTAGGTTGCTGTAATTTCCTGATGATCTTAATCATGGAGCATGGTCATACCAGGGAATGTCTTAAGGGAGCTCGTGTATTCCAGACGAGCTCTTCATTGTCTCCATTGTGCAGCAATCCAGTTTCCTCTTAGTAGTTTGGATCAATCACCCAATTACCTAGCTTCCTCTGTAGCCTATTGACTCAGAGAATGAGGATCCTGGGGTGGCCAGGTGACAGTCTTCCGGTTTAGTGGAATCTTTGCTGTTTCATTGTTTTAGGTTTCTTTGATTTAACTCTTCTTTGATTTAACTGTTGTGTTTATTTCTCAATCAGGTTTTGAAATAAGAGGATAATGTTAGAAAAAAATATGGGAATATGACTGGATGTGGGGTGTTTAAGAAGGAAGTCAAAAGTCTCCTCATGCTGTCTTAGATCTGCCTTGGGTATTTGGTAAGATAACAGCCACCGAAATGAATCCAGATCCCATGATGATGCCTCCTCATCCTTCTCTAATCCATGAGGCAGTGAGTGGTCCTGCTATAGAAAGAAAGAGATAGAGTTTGAAGGCAAAGAGAGTACTTAAAGAGGGATGATTAGCTGTGCCAAACATTTCTGAGAAGTTGTGAAATGGTACTTTTCAGTAACCCTTGGATTTCTAGCTGCACATTGGCCATTGATGATCTCTGAAAAGAAAAAAAAAAAAGACTGGTAAGAGCATGAATCAGATTGAAGTTATTCTTAAGTAAATGCAACTTAAAAAATTAAGAAAACTAAAAGAAGCCACAATTTGGAGAAATTTGGCCATGAAGGACCAAAGAAAGAATAAGTAGCTAGAGAAAAAGAAAAAGCAGGATGAGATTATTTATTACTGTTATTCACTGTTTTTTTTTTTTTTTTGCTGTTGTTGTTGTTTGTGGTGCTGAGAATAAAGCTCAGGGCCTCACATTTGCTAGGCAAGTATTCTCCCACTTAAGCTATGTCCCCAGCCCTATTTGCTAGGTTTTTATGATGAGAGAACCATGAGCCTGTTTAGTACCTTGTGCAAAGGATGTTTAGTACCTTGTGCAAAGGAGCCTGCTAAGATAGTTTTTCTTTCCCACATTTTGGAAATATAATCTTAATTATATGAATTAATTTTTGAATTTAAATATTAATTCAAACACTATGCCTCATGTTTACAAGTAGACATGTTTATCATATTAAAATCTATTACTTAAAATATTTGACTTGAGATAGAATTCTTTGTAATTTATTCCAAAACTTTTTGTGAGAATTTAAGTTAATTTATTAATTATAGTATTAACATCATCTTTGTAACAATAATAGTGTTATTATGACCAATAACAGCAACTAATATTTTAATGCTTACCATTTTTAGTTAGTTTGACAATTTATATATTAAATAAATGAGAAGCATATATATTATACAATTCTCTCTATATATTTGTACATTAAAATAAATGTGTACACATGTACTACCTCATTTAATTTTAATAATTATTGTTTGGAATAGTTATTATTGTTATCCACATTACAAAATCCAAGAAAGTTAAACAGAGCCATTGAGTAATTTCCCAAGAGGTACAAAGGAGTGGAAGTGGGATCCAAAGACAGCTGTCTGTCTTAATACAACATGTACAGTATTTTTAATTTTACTGTCCTTAGCTCTCCTAGATAAGTCTCAGTATAATAGATGAAGAAAACTGTATTAACAAACATTGTGAGAATACCTAAATTGCCATGAACAGATATCTGGTAAAGATATAGTTATTAAAGGCACTGCTGGTGAGGACTTGGAAGGAAATGAGGGATGTATTAATTGGAAGATTCAGGAAGAGGATCCTTGTTAAAACAGTGGCAGAAAGTTTAGAAGAGCTATGTCTTGCATTTGGGTGGGAAGCAAAACTTGTAAATATTGAACTGTGATGTTTGAGGAAATTTTCCGGCAAAGTGTTGAAATCTCTTGCTATTTGCACTAAATATGGAAGGAGAAAGATATGTTGAGCTAATAACTGCTAAATGAAAAGGAATCAGAAATTGATAATTTTGGAAATTATTAATAATGTTAACAATTTTGAGTCAATATAATTTAGCCATTAAAAAATTGTTTTTGCCCAGTCAATAAATGGGCAAAGGAACTGAACAGACACTTCACAGAAGAAGAAATACGATTGGTCAAAATATATGAAAAAATGTTCAACATCTCTATCAATAGAAAATGCAAATTAAAACTACACTGAGATTCATCTCACTCTAGTCAGAATGGCAATTATTAAGAATTCAAGTAACAATAAATGCTGGTGAGGATATGGGGAAATAGGTACACTTAAACATTGCTGGGACTGCAAACTGGAGCAATCACTATAGAAAGCAGCATAGAGATTCCTCAGAAAAATTGGAATGGAACCACCATTTAACCCAGTTATCCTACTTGTTGGTTTATACCAAAGGACTTAAAATCAGCATACTGTAGTGATGCAGCCACATCAATGTTTATAGTAGCTCAATTCACAATAGCTAAGTTATGGAACTTAGTTTCCCTTCAACAGATGAATGGATAAAGAAAATGTGGTACACATACACAGTGGAATATTACTCAGCCATAAATAAGAATGAAATTATGGCATTTGCCAATAAATAGGTGGAACTGAAGACTATCATGCTAAATGAAATAAACCAGTCCCTAAAAAACCAAAGGCCAAATGTTCTTTCTGGTATGCATATGCTAACTCACAATAAGTGGGGAAAGGAGAGAAGAATAGAAATTCACTGGATTAGACAAAGGGGAATGAAGGGGAGCGAGGGAGTATTGGAATAGGAAAGACAGTTGACTAAATTGGACATAACTATTCTTGTGTGAATACATGACAAGTGTAACTCCAAATCATGTACAACCACAAGAATAGGAACTTATATTCCATGTATGTATGACATGTCAAAATACATTCTACTGTCATGTATAACTAAAGAGAACAAATAAAATAATTTAAAAAGTAAATAAATAAAAAATAGGTTTTGGAGTCAGAATGCTTAAATATTTACCCTCATTCTTAACTTAATAATTGATTTGAGGTAATTAAAAAGCTTCCTTTGTGTCCATGTCTTCATCTATAAAGTGGCGATATGAATACTTTTTGCTTCATTAAACTTTTGTGAAAATGAAAGGAGTAAACAGGGATTGGGATGCAGATAAGTGGTAGAGCCCTTGCCCAGCATGCATGAGGCCTTGGGTTTGATCACCAGCACTGAAAAGAATACAGGGATAGGTAAATGAAAAACACTTGGAATATTACTTGAATCCATAAATCTTATTATTATCAAGAATTTTTATTAGGAATAATTTTGAAGAACTGGTGCTTATCTACTATATCCATCTGGTTTGAAGATACAGGGCTCTCTATTAAGAAAGAAGAACTGGATTACCAATGGAAAATAAACCTAATGCTTATTATCTTCTTTGTGCTAGAGCACGTAGTAGATGCTTGACTATAATCATTTACTTTTTATTAACTGAGGAATTATTGATTACCCTCAAAATTTTCTTGTGAAACAAGAGTAGTCACCACTTTGTTAAAAAGGAAAGAAATGCTAATTACTTTGCTTAAAATCCTACAATTACAGAAACATAATGAAATGTCAATGGATGTTCAAAGCATTTGTATTTGCAGTTGTTCTTAAATCCACTTAACTGTCTTTCCTTACTGATGATGGTTAGGATTTAACTGTTTATCATAAGCATATGAAAAGAAAAATTGTATAGTACTTGTATACTGAATTATTTATTTAATGCTGTTTGAGAGACAGAAATGTTATGACAAGAACACAAAAAATATTCTGGTATTTTAAAAGGAATGTAAACTATTTTCATAAAATCACGATTGTCATAAAATCAAATTTCTAAAGCCTGTATGTAAAAACTTCTCATAATGGCTTGCAGTATTTTTAATTCTATTTTATTATTTTTAAATTTTTAAATTTTTTATTTGGTGCATTGTAGTTTTACATAAGAATGGGATTCATTGTAACAAATACATATATGCACATCTTACAATGTGGTCTGTTTCATTGTCTCTTACCCACGCCCTGCTTCTCCCCTTCTCCCTCCTGATCCTTTTCCTCTAGTTTACTAGTTTCCTGTTTTCATAAGATTCCTTTGCTTTTCCTTTTTCTATCTTCCAGATATCAGCAAAAAATATAATCCTCGACTTTCTGAGTCTGATTTACCTTGCTTAGCATAATGTTCTTGAATTCCATCCATTTTCCTATAAATCACACCATTTTGGTCTTCTTATGGCTGAATAAAAGTTCCAGTGTGTATATACATCACATTTCCATTATCCATTCATCTATTTATGAACACCTAGGTTGATTTCATAACTGGGCTATTGTGAATTGCCCTGCAATAAAGATAGGTATCCATGTATCACTTATATAGTATGCTGACTTTAATTCTTTTGGATAAATATTGAGGAATGGTATGGTTGGATCATATGGCGATTATATTTCTAGTCCTTTTAGGAACTTCCATACTGAGCTCCCGAGTGGCTGAACTAATTTACAATCCCTCAAATAGTGTATAAGTGTTCCTTTCCCCAGTATCCTTGCCAGCATTTATTAATATTTATGTTCGTGATGATTGTCATTCAAATTGGAGTGGGATGAAATTTTAGGGCAGTTTTGATTTGCATTTCCCTGATTGCTAAAGATGTTGAACATTTTTTTTCATATATTTGTTGTCCATTTGAATTTATTCTTTAGAAAAATGTATGTTTAGTTTATTTGTCCATTTACTGATTGGGCTCTCTAGTGTTAAGCTTAGTTAGATGTTTTTATTACCTGAGTGAAGGGACTTCAAAAGAGTAACATTCAAGTTAGTAGAGAAAGGATAGTCAGATTATTAAAAATATGCATTCCCTAAAGTACAAAATAGTATTTTAGATACATTTTTATTGACAAAATTTTAGTGTTTACATATTACTTTTAGATGAGTTTGATTTGTGTTCCTTATTCCCAAATGATAGACATCCTTTGAAATAATGTTTAAATTTATATTCTGAAACTCAAATCTATGGACCAAATCCTAGACCAAGTGAGGTCACTTTTTGATTTGTTTCATGAAGCCATCAAACAGCCTTTCTTGCTGACATTTTTCATTGTTTATTTCCTCAAAATGAATTTCACTGAAGGAGAATGTGAGAATGCAGTCTTTTTGGGATAGGAGCGTGTCTATTTTTATTCTTCAAATTTACCACCTAACACTGTGTCTACCAGTTAGTAGGTGAACCGAAATATCTAGGAAAAGAATCATTGGCTTTTTTCCCCCAGGCAGATCCAAAATGGTTATGTGAACATATTTTAGCTAAAATAATGAAGATGAATCACCCACAAGGTGGCAGTAATATGTAATCAGTGAATGAATTATACAATTTAACTTAAGGAAACTTTTTGTTGTTTATTTGTTTCATTTTTTGGTACTGGGGATTGAACTCAGGGGTGCTTAACCACCTCCCCAGTATTTTCAATTTTTTGTGACAGGATCTCGCTAAGTTGCTAAGGCTTGTGTCTACTGTACTTGCTATCCTCCTTCCTCAGCTTCCAGAATCGCTGGGATTATAGGCCTGCACCATGTGCCTGGCCCAGGAAACTTTTGATCAAGAAGTTTTACTACTCTGCAGTGATGATTGTGCATGTGTGTGTGTGTGTGTGTGTGTGTGTGAGCACACGTGTGTGTGTACACTTGTGTTATGTAGAGGATACATGTGTGATTATCATTTAGGAATAGCTAATGCAGAACTAGCTCCATTGAAGTTTTAACTCTTTTTCAGAAGGGGATTTTCATGGCATTCGTGTTGAGGTCATAGGAATATTTTGTTTAATTTTTTTGAAAACAAAATAAAAGCTTGCTTCATGGTTCAGGAATGGACTACTTTTTATTTGATTTTTCTTGCCCAGTGTTATAAACATTCCCTTCAGTATAGTGTATAATTATGTATTTGGGACAAGTTTGAATAGAGACAGAACAAAATTTTTTTTTTTTTTTTTTGGTCAATGCTGGAGATTGAACCTAGGGCCTCATACATGCTAGGGAAGTGCTCTACTACTAATCCATATCCCCAGCTCCAAATATATCTTAACTTTGAAATGGTAGAGATATATATGTATATATGTGTATATATATGTACATATGTATATATATTTATATGTGTGTGTGTGTATATATATATATGCATATATATATTTATATATATATTTAAAGTTATCCTAAAAGTAGATCCATGGATCCATGGAAAATTTAAAAAAGGAAAAACAATTAACCTATTATACTACTCTTATTTGGTTTCCTGAGAAAATAAAGACAAAGGAATTTTTCTCTAAATTTTACACATGTAGGAAGCATCCTTATTTCTTTTCTGGAAGGAGGTAAAATGAAAGCAATAAGCCATCCTATCTAGCCTTTGTGAAGGCTCCCATTCATGCACAGGTTGACCTTAAACTCCTGGGGGCATTTCAAGGCTTTTCTTCCCCCCTAAAGATTTCATTAGAATTTTTTGAATCATCACACTGCACTAATTTGTGACTATATTAAGTTGTATTTACTTAATATATTTGATTATGTAATAAATGTGATGAAATAAAGTGAGTTATCTCTATAGTTTTGTTAGCTCATTATTTTTCAAAGTATAATTTTATTTCTCTAGATTAAAATGGCCTCAGAAATTCCAAGGATAAAAAAATTCCAATACTTCTTTGTCACTTTAACCATTTAGACATTATAAGGTATTACTGCCATGTAATAATATTTGAATTCTGCTTTTGTTTACAGAGTAAAACAAACCAATAGCTAACCTACTAAAGGTATCAGAAAACAACAAAACAATGCCAATTATCAGCTTAATTTAGTGCATTTAACTACTTTAAGAATTATTATTACAAAACTATACTTAAAAGATTAAATGAATTACAATTATGGTATTTTCAGGAAAATGGTAAAGGTTTAGAACTAAAAAACATCATGCTGAGTCAGACTAAACAAACTCAGAGACTCAATGGCCATGTGTTTTCTCTCATATGTGGAGGAAGCTAGGCAGAGAGAAAGGGGAAAAAAAAAAAGGGACCTCATGAAAAGAGAGAAGATCAGTAAAGCAGAGAAAGGGAACCTGGGGAAAGAAAGGGGAGATATGTGAATGAAGTAGATCAAATTATGCTTTGTGCATGTATGAATATATCACAATGAATCCAACTATTATGTATAATTAGAATGTACCAATAACATTTTTTAAAAATAAAATTTAAAAATCATGCAAGTTTTAAGTGCATGCTATAAATCTGTTATCCATACTGAATCAGAATTTATCCCAGAAAATGTGTGAAAATCTTTCAGGGAAAATTAAAATCTATATTCTTCACATAGTCTTGGTTTATTAACAGCTATAGTCCCAATAGACTTGAAATGTGTGTTCAATATCTCCACCACAATAGAACTATTACTGTAAAACACGTACTGAATTGCCATTGGTTCACAGAAAATATGGAGAATTCCATGAACCTTTTATATTCTTCTCTATGAGATAAAAAGTTGTTTAATTAACAGTAGTCATTTTAATGTTCCAGGGATCATTTCCCCAAGGCCAGACACATTTTTAAATACTGTTACTAAAATGCATCACCTATTTAGTGCCAATGGAAGCAACTTCTTATGAATAGACTATTTGTTTCTTTCTGAAGATTTGAGCTATTGATAAATTTCAAGATCGTTAATATTTCTCGGAAAATATCACATTTTAAAAATGATCCAACTTCTAATTAAAGAAGTATGAGGTTTTATTTGGTAAGTGATATCCAGATGCCTTATTATGCCTTATTATTATGCCTTATTTTGCTCCTCAATTTTTAGACAAACTTGCAATTTATATTACAAATACTTCCCAAGAAAAAAATCAATAAGAAAACTGTTTAATTATGGAAAAAGTAATAACTTTATGCTTTTTAAATAAAAGCAAACAAAAGATAATGGAATCCTTATATTATGTGAAAAGTTATAGAATGTTAATACATAACAATAGTTATACATTTAAGTAATCTTGTAGATTGTAAACACAGGAGACCTTTTCAATTCAAGTACTGGGATTATTTACTCATTTATATATAGGGTGTTAGAAGTCTTATTCCATTTATAAAATTTAATGATGATTTAGCTCCATGTTGTATCCCAAATACTGATGATGTAATAGCATTAATCCATAACTATTTTTTACGTGTATACATTTAAGAGGTCTACCTAGAATGATAGGTTAAAAAAAATCTATTTCCTAGGGAAAAAAGTCAAAGTTGGGTTGCTTAATTGGACATAAAAATCTTTTCTGGCCCCTTTGGGACCTAGCCAACTAAGTTGGTGGAGTTAACTAAATAACTATGACATTATTAAAACACCACACAAGAAGTCAAACAGCATCTATTTTGCCATGTGGTAAATATGGCAACTCAACAACAGTTTAAAAGTTAAAAAAAAATCCATCAGTATAAATTTGCAGTAGTCACTGCAACATTACTGCTGCAAAATCTCTTTTTTGAATGAAGGATGCATTCAGTGTTATTTATAAGCTTTTAAGGCTACAGAAAGATTGAGCAGGATATTTGGTAGTACATTCTGTGATACTATGAACCTCTAGTTCTCCAAACTTTTACTAAATCTAAATATGCCCAGGCAAGATAGAATATATACATTAATGATTAAAAATCAAGAAATTGACAGTGTTTTGTGTAGTTTTTTCATATTTAGTATGGATAGTACACTGTAGATCTGATTACTGAAGGACCAGAACTATTTTTTTACTTCTATGCTATTATTCCTGCATTCACATTACATTACATTACATAAGTGGTTACAGTAAATTATTTTTATGTCGATTTTAGAAGTAAAACATTTACTTTAAGTCATCATTTAAACTTCTACATAAAAACACCCAAGAGATAATTATACCACCTTCTTTGGCTTAAATATTGTATGCTTCTCCACCTGTCCTTCTACAGTTCCATCTATGGTATACCATGCTCAATTTAACGTTAAGGGAGCACACGTGAGCATAGTGCTGCCTCACAGGATGGAAATAAAGTATGAATAATGCAAAAATAACTCATAATGGTAGTAATAGAACTATTTCATTAGCTAGATGCCTGACTTCATTATTAATGTGAGGTATCCAAGGAACCGTCCCAAATCTATTGCTGAATCTTCTTGAAGCACTTTGTGATTCTTATACCTTAATTTAACTAAGATGTGGAGACAGTTGCTCATAAAAGATAAGAGTGAAATAAATATTTGTACTGATAAGAACCATGTAGACTGTAATATGGCTTAGGAATGTGTTTTTTCAAATAAGAACTTTTATTCTGCAAAGAGTCCTTTAATGCCTCCTCAGATCAATTGCTCACACACTCATCCTACTTTTAAAAATAAATGTTTCAAATGTGATATTTTGAACTAATGGTTAGCACAAATTAATATTTTAAGGTCAAAATTATTGTGTCCAAATAAATCAAATTCAAACTGCTAATATCTGATCGTATGAAAGCATTTGAGGATTAGATTATTCAGATAGCATTTTGTGTGCAATTTTTTCTTTTAAAATTTTTTTATTTGTGCATTATAATTATACACAATATTAGGATTCATTGTAATACATTCACACTTGCATATAGGGTAATTTGGTCTATTTCATTAGGCCCTACCTCACCACCTCCATCCCCCTGATTTCTATCTTCTACTCTACTGGTCTCCCTTCTACTTTCATGAAATTCATGCTCTTTGATTTACTTTTTCCTCTCTAGCTTCCACATATGAAAGAAAACATAGCTGTCATTCTAGTATTGCTATCTGACATCAGAATTCTGAGAGGTAGTAAAAGTTGAGGCTTTTTAGGATACACTAAGTATTGTAAGTATACAATTAAATCTTGCTATCTACACCAAAATTTATTTCAAAATAATGAGTGGAGCATTTATAGAGCCATGAAAAGTTTAGAATTGTTTCAAAATGCTAGCAAGCACAATAATGCTTATGAAAACTTCTCCTAAGTTTGCTGAATAGACCAGGGATACTGATGCTGTTGTTGCTATTACTGATATTGAGAATGAAGATAGTATTGGTGAAAGGATAATAATTGAAATCATTATCACATCTGGTAGTTAAATTATTCTGGGTATTTTTAGGAGTGGACAGCCTGAGATTATTCTTGTTGATCTTTTTCTTGTGCTGTTGAGGACACTGATTTGAGAACCTTCAATACACAAAATAAACAGGTGAACTGTTCCCAAATGACATACTTTTACAATAGAATAAAAGCATAGAATTCTTCAAATAAGCCACTTATGTTAGAAGAGTCTATATGTTATGGATTTTCAGCTCCTTTTATCTAGAGGTAAAATTGATTTTAAATATTGTTTTGACTATAAAGTTATTTTTCTGAATTAATTTAGATAAAATGTATTATAATTTATGCAACATTTACCTAACCTAATCTCAGTATTTTAAAAATTAAAAAATCATTTATCTCAGGTCCAAACACATATTATTTCAATTGCTAATGTTGGATATTCTATTGCTAAGTGATTTTTATAGAATTTTTTTGTGTGTAATTCTACCGTTGGTCAGATATTTTCATCTAAGTAAGATACACTCAGTTCATACTAGTTCAGTTTGTTCTTTTATGAGCAGAAATACAACAGAAAGTGACTAGGTCCCACTTCTGACCATGTAGTTTTGGAGAAGATGGATGAACATGAGCAGAACTATTTTGGTGAAAAGCAGTTGAGTGAGTGTTGACTTTTCTATTCCAAGTCATTTTTGCTTAGAAGTTTTTGAAGCCTAGTTTAAACATATGGCTCTAACCATGTGCATAATAAAAAATGAGGGCCTAATAAAGTCAAATCATGTTTCAAGAGAAAATATCATAATCACATAAATCATAAAGCCCATGGGGGCTACAGAAAAGCACCAAAATCATAAGCATACATTATGTTCATTTACTGTTGGTTTCGTGTGTGTGCATGTGTACATGTGTTAGTATGTGTGTGCACATACTGGGCAAAATGATGTAAAATGGACTTCAGTTAGTAGAAAATAATTTATATAATCAAAGATTAGAAAGGCAAACTAGCTCATTATTTATCTCTTTCACTCTCTGATATCATTTTAAAAATTAGTAAATGATTCTATTTTAATTCTAATGTGTTTAAACTCTTCTGTCTACTCCTTTCAAATAGTGTGTCTCTGATGAAGAATATGAACGGCAGACACTAACCACTGATGAGAGAAAACGTGCACCAAAGTGATAAAATTCATGCAAAATATTCCTTTCTCTTGAGTTTTGCCTTACTGTAAAAATTCTTTTTGCTTTAGTGAAAGGGGTGGGTAAGATGACTGAGAAGAGAGGTATGTTTAAGAATTTTATTGTTATTTTGAAATTACATTTGTTGATTGGATGTCTTTTGATGCACATATCTTGATTATTTGAGAGAAATTGTCTATGATATGGCTTGTGAAAATCACACTAGAATCACTGAATTTATTCTTCTTGGTTTTACAAGCAACCCTAAAATGCAAGTTTCCCTCTTTATTTTGTTCCTGGCCATCTATATGGTCACTTTGTTGGGGAATTTTCTTATTGTCTCAGTTACCAGTATGGATCCTGCTCTTCAAACACCCATGTACTTCTTTCTCCGAAACCTATCACTTCTCGAAGTTTGTTTCACCTTGGTCATGGTGCCGAAGATGCTGGTAGATTTAGTATCACCAAGAAAAATCATCTCTTTTGTGGGCTGTGGAACCCAGATGTACTTTTTCTTCTTCTTTGGTAGCTCAGAATGTTTTCTTCTCTCTATGATGGCTTATGATCGCTTTGTGGCTATCTGTAACCCTCTCCGTTATTCAGTCATAATGAACAGGTCCCTCTGCTTGTGGATGGCCGTAGGCTCTTGGATATCTGGTGTTCCTGTGTCTATGCTACAGACAGCTTGGATGATGGCCCTTCCCTTCTGTGGACCAAACACTGTAGATCATTTTTTTTGTGATGGTCCTCCAGTCTTGAAACTTGTCAGTGAGAACACAAGCATGTATGAAATGCAAGCCCTTGCCTCCACACTATTATTTATCATGTTTCCATTTTCCCTCATTTTGGTCTCCTACACCCGTATTATCATGACCATTCTGAGGATGCCCTCAGCTACTGGTCGCCAGAAGGCATTTTCTACGTGTTCTTCGCATCTCATTGTGGTATCCCTTTTCTATGGAACAGCCAGCCTGACCTATTTGAGGCCCAAATCCAACCAGTCTCCTGAGAGCAAGAAGCTAGTGTCTTTGTCCTATACAGTCATCACACCTATGTTAAACCCCATCATCTACAGTCTGAGGAACAACGAAGTGAAAGGAGCTGTCAAGAGAGCAGTCACTCGGAAAGTCTTGCAGAAGTTAGATGTGTTTTAAGTTCTGTTACGTAGTGTCTCTAAACAAAGTAGGGACAACTTGAAAAGCTCAAAAGGGAGTGGAGGAGTTGCTCTTATTGCACCAGTGTCCATTACTGTGGTAGGTGCATCCCAGAATATTATTAAGAGTCCAGCAAGAAACAGTTGGTACTCACACTTTGGAGTAACTGAGAAAAACTTCATGAGAGGACGATTTAAAAGTTGTGGGCAAGGTTGGGTAATTGCCACCTAGGCCATACAGTGGAAATTTCATACCTTTGGTATTAGTTGGCAAGGAGAAGGAGCATTAGCTATACAAATGTACAATAGATAGTCCTGAGCTTCTGATGAGGATAAGTCCTGAAAAACCCATTGTAAATTGAAAATGTCATAAATTGAAAGAACATTTAATACACCCAATGTACTGAACCTCATAGCTTAGCAGTACAATACATTATAGAGTATTCCTTGCTCCCTTTCATGATCCTGTGGTTGACTGGGAGCTCCAGGTTGCTGAGCAGCCCTGCATCAGAAAAGAGTATTATATATCACATCTCTAGTCAGCTAAAAGATAAAAATTCAAAATTTGAATCATGGTTTCTATTAAATGCATGTTGCTTTCACACCATTAAAAAGTCAAATATCCAGTTGCGGAAGATCATTTGTATAAAAAAAGCTGCCTAGCAGGAGCTGTGTTCTTTAGGAGAGAAAGGCAGACAGACTCTCCAGCCTTCTGTTCTGACTCCCTGAAGTCTATTGTTCATGGCCAACCCAGATCTGAGATGGTGGATGAGAATATTTCTTGATGCAGTATATAAAGATTAGCCTGTGGAACAGACAGCAGGATGGAAAAGGGTAAGAAAAATTATGAAGGGTAAATGTAAATACCCACTATTAACCACTACATATTCTGCAGCTGATGTGATGTAAAGATGAGTCTTATAGTGTGTTTTAAGTGACTTTTTAAACAATTTTTTAAATGATGAAATTTATAGTTTCCAGGAATTCATGATGCAAATTCTTTATATGAGTTGCATATTTAAAGAGATTATTTAATAACAGTAATATTAGTATTGGGTGACACGATTCTTGATTTTTGGTCATTGGCTAAATCAATCATTAATTATTTAGTAATCAGCTGATCTTATAATTTAAATGACAAACAATTACATGACAACATAATAAAATAAAAGAGAAATAATAACAGCAAACATGATTTGTTCACATATGGTTTTTAACACACACACCTGAAATAGCTCAAGAGATGGATCCTAATATATCTTTATTTTTCAGAAAAGACAAATTAGCATCAGAAAATGTAACTTGAAAAAGTAAAGAGCTATTGAATGTTAGCCATAATAATCTGAATTTAGTTCCTTATGAATTTTATATTCAGATTTTAATCTCTTAAAAATATTTAGTCACATTAGTATGACAAAATCATCACCAACATGAGAATTTGGCTTTGAAAATAATAGCAAAGATAAAATTAATATTGAGTCAAATCTGATTTTGGAAAATCTCATATTTCAAGTACTATAATCATGCTTCAAATATGCAACTTATGTATAACAATATCTCTTCCTCTTTGTCATTATTAATTGATACTTCTATTAGTTGTATGATTTTTTTAAATTAGTAATCACCTTCCATAATTCTTTGTCAGTTTTCCAGAAAATGTAAATCATTAAAAATTTGCATCATGTGCTATTTCAGTTTAGTTGTGATATGCTAAGGTACATATTTATTGAATATAATGGAAATCTGAGATAGGAAATACCTACTCCTTTATATCTTCTTTAACTTTATTTTAGTTTTTAAAGCCTAACTCAAATATTCTTAAATGAATATTAACTAAGTTCAATGACCATCTGACAATACTCTAGCACAATGCCTTTCTAGTAGCTGGATATGACTCAGTAGGAGGTGAGATTACTAAAAAAAACAATTTAGTAGTACATGTGTAGATGTTTATAAACTAGCATAGTTAAACATAGAGTAAGTAGTATGTAAAAAGACCTTATGAGTGTACCTGACTTATAGCAAAGACTATTTAAATGTTTGATGTCATTCTTACAGTAACAGAGAAGATATATAGTAGATATTTCATATTAAAATTGTATGTTTTAGTTATACTTACAGTATTGATGGAAAAGTAAAATTAATTTCTTCCTGTTAGATGCAAGCAAAAAATGTTCATAAATATTATACCTATTAAGTCTCCTGTGTAATTTATACTCTGAGGCTTTTAACAGAGAATTGGTAACATAATTATGTTTTCACTAGTTTTATTAAAATCGATTTAAAAAATCACAGAATCACAAAGTATTTATGGGACTCATATTAGATTCAAATCATTTGATTTTTCCTTGAAAGTTGTAGCAGCTAATTAATAGTATCACTATTATGTCCAGAGAGATGATTGAAAAGATTTATTTGTTGTTTATTTTCCTAAATAAGTGCCATCTAATTTACATTTTCATTACTAACAGAAACTTTAGAGTTTTCCTTAGAGCAAATTGTTTCTTCATTTTTTGTATAGTAACACTATTGACTTTTTGGTTACAGTAAAAAAAAATTTTTCAAGGTATCCTTCATAAATGAAAAATTCCATAAGCCACATTTGAATGCATGCCCTCATAATATTATTTATAAGCAATTCTGAAAATGTCTCCTTTCTGAAGTGTCCTTGAGTGTCAAAGTCAAACCTAGCACAGCTAAAAGTTGTTCAGAAGAGCAGTTTGATTACACACTGTCCAATCCTATTACATATACGAGAGCTGAAGTAAGAGGAAACATTTGTTCATAATTTTAATGCATTAAAAATTCCATCTTCAATTTATTTCACTGGTGCTCAAGTCAAATTAGAGAATATAAATTGATACATTGCTTTATTTTATACTTGCCCTTTAACAAGCACTAAATAAAGCTGTCCTAATGGAGTTCTAAATTTGGAGACAAAGTCTAAGTACAATTAAAGAAATAAAATTATGTAATAAAAGTGATAAAGCAAAATTCTCCACTGCTAAAATCAATGCTACAAAAATACAAAGCCATACACACTTATAAACTTTTATAAATGAATCTTGACAGTTTTGTAGATTTTTCAGATAATGGAGAATAGAAGTTATGTAAAATAGGGTTATAATAGGATTTCACTGTGGAATGGACCTACAGACTTGGTTGTCGGATATTCATAAATTTGAATTCAGAACTATTCAGGACCAGTATGAAAATAAGAGATTTTTTAAAAAATCTTCCATGAGTGTGAACTCATGTAAGTTCAGTACATTTAAAAAGGAGTGGGCAGTGACCACATGGGGCTGTTTAGCCTCTGAACTTTTATTTTATGAGCCTTAGTGAAAGGCAGAGACATTTTCCCACAGAGAGCGTGTGAAGGACTGATATGTATTTTACCAGATTTTTACAGATCACTTTTAGGTATGTAACCTAAACCCAAATAATGATATTCTTTCATAAGGATGCAAGGAAATGAGGCAGTGGGGATTTACGTGATGCCAATGTTTCCCAGAGTCCAGGAGCAATGAAGACGGCCCTGCTGCGATGCTTCTCAATGCCGAGTGCTGGAAGGGCAAGCCTAAGTTGTAGCCAAAGCAGTGCTACTCACGGCAGTTCTGAAGTGTGGTTTTGGACTATGCATGTGGTCTTAATGCTGCCAATTCTTCTATTTCCTCTCCCATTTTATGTGTGCTCCTCAGTATTTTTCCAACATTTCTTTTCTGTGTAAATCAGTAAGACTCAATTTCAGTTTTTTGATAAAGAATCCTGATGAATACAAAACTTCACGTGGAGAAATACGTATTACTTGTAAGTTCAATCAGAATGACTCACACAGAAGTCTTTCAGAAGGTACAATATGAATCTAAAGGCAAAAATAAGGTAAACATATACACACACACAAACACACACATACATGCCATCATGATATGTAAAGATGATTGCATCACAAATTAGACATGGATACTCTCTGTGTGTATGTTGTGGGTGCATCTGGAGAGGGTGCAGAAAAAATTTTTCAAAGGGTCTTTGAATCTAGCCTAAATGCTATGATGGTATTTTTAATTTCAGATGAGTTGGATTTGTTTTCTTTATATGCAACCATGGGCAAATTTGTGGAAAAATGGTTGGTAGAGGAAAAAAAATACTTATTTTTTGTAGTGAGAAAACTCAGATCTATTTCTGGTTACTTCATTTCTTACCCACTGTGGTCAAGATGGAAACTATTTGAGAATCACTTTGATAATCTATAAAGGAAAAAATTCTAAAACTATAAGATACTAACTTTTGACAACAATAAATAATAACGTATTATTAATGGCAGAGTAGTTGGGAGATGGGTTGGGGGTATTCATGACAAATTTGCAAAAGGAGTTTAGCTGAGAAAGAAGCATGTTTTCCGTTTTACACACACAGCCGAGGGCAAGGTAACAATCAATTTAAGATGACGTTATATTGAAGACTACGGTAGGTCTTAAATCCAATGACTGATGACTATAAATAAAGAGAGATTCAGAGACACAGACACACAGAGAAGACAGACATGTGAAGGCGGAAGCAGAAATTGTATAGATGCAGCTGTAAACCACAGACACAGTTCAGAAAGCTAGGAGTCTGGAATTGAGATGTCTCCCTGATGACATCTTAATTCCAGACTCCTAGCTTTCTGAACTGTGAAAGAATAAATTTCTGTTTTTCTTCTTTGTGGGGTGGGGTGGAGTGGTTATTGAAGATAAAACTCAGGGCCTCATGGTAGGCAAACACTCTACCACTAAGCTGTATTCCCAGACCAAACCTCCATCATTTTGAGTCTCTTGATTAGATGACTAGTGGTTAGGTGGTTCTTTATGAGCTGTGTGGTAGATGAATAGAAAGGTGGCTGTGCCTTTTGTCATGTGTCTTAGCTGGTCTTCCCATCAGAAAGGTATCTATTTCCCCTTCTCTTGAAATGTGACTTGCTTTTGCACAAATAATGAACAGAAGAAATGTTGCACCATCCACAGTGTAAGAGTCAAGAAACTATGCATGTCTTTGATCTCTTGCTTGAACTCGGATGATTTTCATGAGAACAAAGACCTTTTGAAGCTGAGCTGATTCATCTCAATGGAGTTTATTCTAGAACAGCTTACAACTAACAGTTCTTTCAAAAAGTGGGAGAACCCCATCTAGATGAGCAGAATTGCATAGCTGACCCATAAGTCAAGAGCAACGATAAATTAATATGCTTGAAACCCTAAGGTCAGGGGAGAACTGTTATGTAGAAGTGGCTAAGTGATAAAAGATGCTTAGTCTACTCTAGATAATAAAGTTATCAATCACAACTGTCATACTCATCCTTGAACAACACTTATCTTTAAATATGTACACAATGTACAATGATTTAATTGAGCCAACTAAAATATGGATTACTTCACGTACTCATCATTTTTTTTGTGAAAAAACTGAAAATCTAATGTCTTGCAATTTTCATGCAATACATTGCTATTTACTACAGTCACCATGTTATACAGTAGATCTCTTGATCTTATTCCTCCTTTCTGACTGAAATTTTGGGTGTTTTTTAAGTTGAAATCTCCCTGCCTTCATCTGTCTTTCTGAATTTTAATCCCATACTCAAGCTACTGATAAAAAGTTTTTCTACCTTTTATTTTGAACTCTTTTCTCTGGTGTATCAATTTAGATATCCATTTCTCTTCTGAATCCCACTGCTACCACTGTATCTTCAGCTGATTCACCAACTTCATAAACCAAGAAAGAACTGCATGTACATTTCAGAGAATGAGGATGTGGTAGTTAGTCACAGACTACTGGCTTCTGTATGTGGATTTAGAGGATGAAGGATGGGAAGACTGTGATGAGGCTCAGAATTCTACAGAATTTTACATCAACTGGAAACTCATTTCTCCAAGAGAAGTGAAGAACCAGGCAACTCTATAATCTAATCTATAGGCCAGAATCAAGTTTCACCAATTTTCCCACTGACATAATTTTTTTGGCCCAGGATCCAATCCAGGATTGTCTGTTGTACTCTTCAACCTACAATGGTCCTTCAGTCTTTTTGTGTCTTTTATGACCTTGTCACTTTGGGAAAATACAGCAGTTGTTTTTAGAATGACAAAGTCCTTGTGTTTGATTTGTCTGATAATTCCTTATGATTAGATTCTGTTTATGCAATTTTAAAAATTTTTTATTTTATTTTAAAGTTTAATAGTTATTTATATTGGTTCTTTTTATTTATTTATACATGACAGTATAATTGATTTTGACATAATTATACAAGTGTGGAATATATCGTATTCTAACTCAGACCCCCATACCGCTCCTTTCTCTTTTTTCTCCCAACACTTAATCCCTTCCCTCTCTTGATTTTTCTGCCATTTACCCATAGTTTTTTTAAAAAATTAATTTCTTGTGGATGTACATTATTGTAAGATTCACTGTGGTATACTCATATATATGTGTACATAGGAAAGTGATGTCAGATAATTACCACAGAACTAATGGTATGTCCTCAATAATATATATAATATTAATAATAGGTATGATATAGAAAAGAAAACATGAATAACCTAATACAATAAATATGACAATTATTTTTTTGGTACCAGAGATTGAACTCAGGGGTATTCAACCACTGAGCCACATCCCCAGCCCTATTTTGTGTTTTATGTAGAGACAGGGTCTTTGAGTTGCTTAGCGCCTCCCTCATCATTGCTGGGGCTGGCTTTGAACTCGTGATTCTCCTGTCTCAGCCTCCCTAAGTGCTGGGATTACAGGCATGCGTCACCGTGCCTGGCAGTATGACAATCTTATACAATTCAACTCTGACATCTAAATGGAAAAACTTTTACAAGATTAGAAATTATACAGTGTCTGCCATAAATATAGAACAAAAATTCTAAAATATAAGCCAATTCTAGCAATATATATTGTCGCCTGCCGGCAGGAGACAATAATCATGCCGTTATTCTCAGAAAGCAATCTTTATTTTTATTGAGCGCTCTTCTTGCCTTCCTTCTCTTTTGTTCTCCCCCGTTCTTCCCCCCAGCCTCCTTCTTTATACTTTTCGTACAGCAGGAAGTATTACAGAGCAGAGTTACAACCAATCAGCAGGAATAGCATTATCAAGCACGAGGGGAATGCATGAGCAGAATACAGGCGTGTATCAGAGCAGGCATTGCCCAGGAGCCAAGCATGCACAGTGACGTTACCGCCAGCCAATGCTGTGCACTTCCTTAAGTTGTCCACCTGTTTACTGCAAGTTTCTGGCATACAGGCAGGTTGCCATCTTGAAAGGGCAGGGCAGCTCCCGGGCCCAGAGAGCCTGCCCCCAACAAATATAGAAAACTTTAAAAACGTCATAAGATAGTATTTATTCAAGAAATGCTATTTAAATTTTTTAAAAAAATAATAAAATTTTAATTGGAGGTATGAACATCACAATAGATATAGAGAAAGCAGTTGCCAAGATAAACTTCCACATTCATTAAATATTAGAACAAAGGAAAGCTAGAAATGAAAACAAGTTATATTAAAACAAAGCAAAATTACATCTCAAATATTCCTTAGTGGTGAAATATGGAACACTTCTTCCTTAATATTGAAGTTAGATGAGGGCTTTCTCACTCTATTTCTTATTTGAGGTATTATCTAGTGCCGTAAGACATGCAAATAAAAGTTGAAAGGACTGAACATGAAGTAAAATTTGCCTTTAATTATAAGTAGTCTGATTGTTTATGCAGAAATTCCTAATGGTTCTAAACAATAATATAATAATAAATGCAGAGGAAGTTAGACCTTAGTTTCCTTCTGATGATAGTATCTGTAATGCTTGAATTTTGTAAACCTTAGCTTCTGCACAACAATGTAAACAATTAAGATTGAAGAGTCAATGAACAGGTTGGGAGAAAATATTTGCAAGTGATACATATTATAAAGGGTCAATGTCCAAAGTATATAAAGAACTCCAACAACCCACAAGCAAGAAAACAACCCGATTTAAAAATGGGCAAAGGACCATTTTTTCTCAGAAAAAGATTCGAATGGCCCATAGTTACATGAAAAAAAAAAGTTCATCAGTACTCATTAGGGAAATGTAAATTAAAACCACCATGAGATATCATCTGTTAGCACAAAAAGACTGGGCTGCACACAAACTTCAGAGGTCAACTCAGCCTTTTATTCAGGAACAAAATTTCATGTAGGAATGGGGTGACACTGCTGGACCCACTTTCCTGGTGAAAAATGAGCCCCTGGACAAAGGAAAGGACTGGGATTATATAGATTATACAGAGAGATGACTTAATTAATGAGCTGGTCAGTTTGGGGCACTTAGGAATTTTGGGTCTGTCTTACTGGGCAAGATGAGGAGGGGTGTAGGGTCAGTGCTCAGTTTTGGGCACTCAGGAAAAAGGTTTGTGAGAATTTGAAAACTTATTTTTACTAGGCAATATTTTTACTTGGAGAAGAATGGAGAGTCTGGAGTCAGCATTCAGTGCTTATCTCTTTCCCTTCAGGGTCCTACTCTATTTTCACTGGGAAAGGAATTATTTGGGGAAGGATCAATGCTTTGGCTTACTTTCTAGGGATTGTTCTGTCATTGGGAAAGGATCAATGCTGTCAATGTGCTGCTTTTTCTTCACTCCCTCTTTCCAGGCCATACTATTTCGGGATTTGTCATTTTCCATATCTAATATCACTTCATATCTCTCAGAAGACTATTATTAAAAGATAAAATATAAGAAGTGTTGGTGAGGGTGTGGAGCTTCAGTTAGAAGGAATAATCAATTAAGTATCTGAAGTTCTGAGAAACAGTCAAGAAAAAATAAAGGAAGCTAGAATGGCTCTCTTAATATAAATTAAGTGGATTTTGGAGCCAAAAATGTTATTAGGAAAAGGGAGTTCATTTCCTAATTACAAATAGGTTAGTTCATCAAGAGAATATCCTAAAAGTTTAAGGCATCTAGTAACAGAATTTTAAGACATGTTAGAAAAAACCTGAAAGAATAAAAAGAAGAAAAATAAATAGATCCACAATTATAGTCAGATATTTTATTCCCACCCTTCTCTCAATAATAGAATAATTAGGAAATGACAAGGATACAGAAGAACTGAACACTGTCGGTCGACTTGACTGATTGACATTTATAGGGAATTCCCTCAAAGTATCACTAACTCACGAGAAAATATATAAAATGAACAGTCATATATAGAAGAGACTGTATTGCTAGTTAAAAACTTTCCCAATTCCTATCTTACATGACTTCATTGGTGAATGCTACTATCCATTTAAAGACAAAAAAATATCAAATTCAACTCATTCTACAAGATGTTACTCTTACACTAAAAGGATGAGAAAACAGTAGAAAAGAAAACTAGAGTGAAACATTCCTCATAAGCAGAGGTGCAAAAATTATTAAAAACTGTTGGCACATAAAATTTACCAATATATAA
>CM053403.1:55852746-55871677 GCA_028644305.1 Xerus rutilus | reverse complement strand
TAGCACCTGGGCATCCCATACTTTTGTATAGAAATTTTCCCAGCCACCGAGCATGCCACATCCATGAAGTCATCAGAGACCCCAATTCCAAACACAGAACCTTTACACACTTTGGACTGTATGAGTTCCTTAGAGTTGGCTGCTGTGTTTTATTGCTGTTGTATGGTTTTGAGAAACTCTATCATTTTAAATCACTAAAAGATGTTGCGCTACCCACTTCATATTTTGCCTCCACATCATTGGAAACCACCACTTCTCCATGAAACTATACAAGAGCTTATAAATGGAAGTAAGGTTTTATTTATTTGAAACACTGATGGAAAAAATAAATGCCTGATAATATAACTACTGGGTGTAAGAAAGCAATTGGTAGTTGGCTTGTATTTTGTCTGATTCTTTTGAAATCTCTTATGAAAATATTTGAAAATTTCTTACATTACCACCATCATAAAGTAACTGTTAGGGAAACTTGTGTTTTTGCAGTGCATATATATACTTTTTTGATATGGAAATTAAACTTTCAAAGCTAAGGATAGAAATGGAATATGTAATTTTGTGTGTGGCAGAGATAGTTTATAGAGACAAAATAAATGGAATGAATGGAATGAACAAAGTTATATAATCTTTGTATTTATATCTCATCTTCATATAAATAGCTTGCTTAGATTTTTACCTTCTGATGGCCCAGGGACCATTTCCCAATGGGCACTAAACCTGTATATGCACCAGTTCAACCACAAAAGGACCTGATTTGGAACCAAGCAGAATTAGTTCATCTGACTGAGGTAGGAGAGTGTTCACAGTGGTTGCATTTAATTAGTGATTTACATTTTCTTTACTGTTTTGTCAACTTTAAAAATCTTTGTCAACATAACTGCACATACATTCTTTTTAAAATTTTTTGATAAATTTGTACAAATATAAATAAAATCCAACACAAAATTTATATCATATATATGTATTTTAGATAGAAAATTTTTCACCATACTCAGAATGAAAGTAAAATGAATCAAATTACATTTTTCCTGATTTTCAATTAATCTCATTCTTACTTCCCAATTATATCTTATTAAATTTTCTCCTAAATTTAACCTGGAACAATGTTTCACAAAATAAAAGATAATTCTTTGAGATTTAAAGTCCACCACAGGAGGAGACAGAAACTAAACATGAGAGTTATGTAATTCATCCTGAAGGTAATTTCACTCTTGGATAAATAATTCACTATTAAGTTTGTCCTGAAAAGTTTGGAAAATGAGTTACATGTCCATTTAACCATGAACAAAGCTTATCTTTTTAAAAAAGTTAGTGTTCTAATAGTAGAGCTTTGGAAGACTTTTTTTTTTGTAAAATAAACTCAGTTTGATCATTTTTATTATTTGATTACATATATATGTATAAAATGTCACTATACATACAATATATTACATATGTATAACTTGTTTTTATTGTGAAGAACTATTATTCCTTAATATGCTGAAAGAAATGTTTCATATAAACTTTTCCTATATGTTTGTTCATCTTTAATTGAATAGATATTAAGATCATTTATTAATATAAAATGTTACTGTGCTCTCATTTTTTGATTCCTCATTCATTTATTCATTCAGTAAATTGAAGAATCATTTATAAAGCTGTTCTGTCAAAAACAAATTATTTAAACAAGGAAAATTTCAGAATATTAATATTCTTTAGTGGATGCCATTTCTTGATTTGTAAGTTAAAGTTTTAAGTTTAATATTTAGAATCTCAAATAAGAAGATAAAAATGGATTTCAAATGATATAAGACAGTCTAATTATGTTCATGTAGAAGCAAAAAAGTTATTACTGATTGATTAAATTTTCAAGATTTATTCAACTGAGTTATTTTTTTGATACCAGACATTGAACTCAGGGGCACTCAACCACTGAGCCACGTCCCCAGCCCTATTTTGTGTTTTATGTAGAGACAGGGTCTCACTGAGTTGCTTAGTGCCTTGCCGTTGCTGAGGCTGGCTTTGAACTCGCGATTCTCCTGTCTGAGCCTCCCAAAGTGCTGTGATTACAGCATGTGCCACGGTGCTTGCCTCAACTGAGTTTTGAGAATACTATAATTAATAAACTATTTGTCATAGTGTGAATTATGATAATATTTCTCAAAATATAATTTTAAATTTTTCTCATGCTACACTCATTATAAAATATATGTGATATTCAGACATAAATATCATGATTTCAATTAACAGTTAAATTTATATTGTTGGTACAGTAGTTTAGATTATTCATTAATAAAACAATTTACTTTTTTATTATGTGCTTTTCCACTTTTGTTGGTGCATTGTAATTCTGTATAATAGTGGGATTTGTTATAACAATTTTTAACTGCATAACATATGATAACTGTTAAAAATATTAATATATTTGATTCTTACAACTAACTTGACTTTTTTAAAATTGTAGATGGACATATTTATTTATTTATTTATTCTTATGTGGTGCTGAAGATCGAACCCAGTGCCTCACGCATGCAAGGCAAGCGCTCTACTACTGAGCTACAATCCCCACCCTAACTTGTGACTTTTTAACAAAAATAATTATTCTCTACAAAAGTAAAAAATGCTTATGTTGTAATATTAGAATATTGGAATTTTCCAGATATATTTCTGCCAGGCTGTAAATTTTCCTAATTTGGCAAAACTGTCTTTTTTGTTCATATGAAATGTTTTTGGAGTTTTTACATTCATAAGGATAAAATGTGTGACTATTGTTTACCTATTACATATACTATGAGACTAAAATAATATATGTAGTGAACCAATGTTAAGTGAAAAGAAGCTTTGTAATTTTTTTCATAAGACAAAAACATTCTCTTATTAATATCTTTTCATGGCAAGTGATGGAAACATTAAAAAGAAAATTCTGAAGAATTTCATATATGAACTTAATTGGAGTTTGTTGTTTGAATAAAAGCTGTATAACATTCAACAAAACAGGGTTACGTGCTTAAAAAGAATTCCAAACTATATTTTGCACTAAAATTTGACCAAATATGTACAATTTTCCAGTCCTTATAAAAGATAGAATGCAATAGAATCCCATTCTTGTGGGTGATTTATTTTGAGGTTGAACACAAGTAAGTATGTACAGTTGATATAACTAAAAAATAATTTGACTTTATTACCCAGTGTTACGTGGTGGTACACACTGATTAAGAAAATGTAGAAAAAATGTTATTATTGGATTTGCTAGAGAAAATTGTATAGAGAACTGAACTTGAATTGACTTTTTAAGGAACTTAAATATGTTCATGGGCAAATCATGTATGGAGCAAGATAGCACAATTAGTGAGGTTATTTTGATTTACTCTTTTACTGAGGATTAACTAATTCATGTGCCTACATTAAATGTCCACAACATTTATTGAGTCCTTGCATAACTTAGGAACTGTAGTTAATATAAATACTACACATTTTATTAAGAATTAGCAGAAAACTCTATGTAGCCTTTGAGCTTCAGTAGGACTACAATTATTGTTATTCAAAATGACAATGTAAATAAGCAAAAAATACAAAACAATAAAAGGAAGGATTCAATCAAGTTAAATTTTTTTTTGTATAGTTCATACCTTGGATTGTGTTGACTTTGTCAACTAATTAATGGAATCTTAAAAAGTTAATTGAAAAAATTCTCAAAACTTTCTTTGAATTTGTTTTAGATATGTCTATGCTCATGTGGTAAGAACCAATGACTTAGGAAAATCAGAATATAAAAAATGAGAAGGAAAATATAAACAAGGGATAACATGGCAAAAAATAAACATTGATACAATTTAGAATAAATAATTGAGCTGGGCGTGGTGGCGCATGCCTGTAATCCCAGCACTTTGGGAGGCTCAGACGGGAGAATTGCGAGTTCAAAGCCAACCTCAGCAATGGCGAGGCACTAAGCAACTCATTGAGACCCTGTCTCTACATAAAACACAAAATAGGGCTGGGGATGTGGCTCAGTGGTCGAGTGCCCCTGAGTTCAATCTGTGGTACAAAAAACAAAACACACACACAAAATAACAAAACAAAATAATTGAGACTGTCCCTAAGAAGCAAGACTTTTGTTGTTTATGAAGTAAAATAGGTAAATGTATTAATTTGTTGTTGAGGTATAACTCATTTTCAAAATTAAGTGTAGAAAAAGATTCAGAGTTTAAAAATTTACTTTTAATATTTTGGTGACCTGAATTTATATTTCAATAAAAACTTGGAACTTTTAGTTTTATTTCGGTCTTTGACAGTTTTGTTATTCTCTACCTTGACTTGCCTGAAGTTAATGATGGAAAACCAAACGTCAGTGATAGAGTTCATTCTTCTTGGATTGACTAATGATGTCAAGCTTCAGGCGGTGCTTTTCCTTTTTCTACTACTAACTTACATCTTCAGTATCACAGGAAACTTGACCATCATCATTCTGACCCTGCTGGATTATCGCCTACAGACTCCTATGTATTTCTTCCTCCGGAATTTTGCACTTTTGGAAATATCTTTCACTTCTGTCTTTGTTCCCAAAATGCTGGTCAATATTGGAACTGGAGATAGGACTATCTCCTTTGCTGGTTGCTTCACTCAGTATTTTTTTGCAATCCTTCTGGGAGCAACTGAATTTTACCTTTTAGCAGCCATGTCCTATGATCGCTATGTTGCCATTTGCAGACCTCTGCATTACACAACTTTAATGAGCAAGAGACTGTGCATTGGACTCGTGTTCTGTTCCTGGTTCTCTGGTTTTGTAGTTGTTATTGTGCCACATATGATGACTCTGCAGCTGCCTTTCTGTGCATCCAACATCATCAATCATTATTGCTGTGACTATACTGTGTTGTTGCACTTATCCTGTTCAGACACATATTTCATAGAAGTGATTCAGCTTGTCCTTGCTGTGATCACCCTCATCTTCACCTTGGCGCTGGTGATTCTTTCTTACACGTACATTATCAGGACCATTTTGCGATTCCCTTCTGTTCACCAGAGAAAAAAAGCCTTTTCTACCTGTTCCTCTCACATGATTGTGGTCTCGCTTTCCTACGGAAGCTGTATTTTTATGTATATAAATCCTGTTAAAGATGCCGTAACTTTTAACAAGAGAGTGGCTGTTCTAAATACCTCCATTGCCCCTCTGTTGAATCCATTCATCTATACACTAAGGAACAAGCAAGTGAAAACAGCCTTCAAAGATATGGTATGTAAGATAATTTTTTCAACAAAATGAAACTGTTCCAGGCACATTATTACTAAGTGTTTAGAAGACCACAGTTGTATATAGTTGTAACTTAAATATATTTCCTACATTATGTATACTGAAACAGTAGGATTATTTATTTAATGAAGCCAATTTTTTATTTTAATGTTCTTAAATAAATCCAGATCTGTGTGTATGTGTGTGTTACCTCTTAGAATTTCATTACTATTTTTCTTTGTTTAGACCTCATTTTTAATGCAGAAGCTTGGAATAAGGTCAGAATTGTGAATATGACTTTTAGTAATTTGTTTTTTAAAACATGGATACATTGACATTTGGTCTTTGATCTCTGTAGTTGTAACTTTATTTGATTCAAAAGCTAAGGACAGGGCTGGGATTGTAGCTCAGTGGTAGAGCGCTTGCCTCGCATGTGTAAGGCACTGGGTTCGATCCTCAGCACCACATAAAAAAACACAAACAAATAAATAAAGACATTGTGTCCATCTACAACTAAAAAAATATTTTTTTTAAAAAAAGCTAAGGACATTAACTTATTAATAACATAATATTTTGGTGAATTTATACAAAGGTTATTTTCAAATTTCAAATTCAGATTTAAATTTAGTCCTTTTGCAATAATCCCTTAATGCATACTTAGACATAGTCAGTGTTTGATATAAGAAAGTTCTGAAAAACAGAACATCATATGTGCTTGTTTTAATATTGATGGGAAAATACATGACGACTCATACACACATTAAATTCATTGAGCTAATCTGTGAAAGAGGTGAAGGAATGCTTCAAGCTTGAGGTCATTAGAAGTCTGTCTCCCTGGAAAATTTCATATAACTTCTTGTTATGCCTGCTCATTCATTTAATGGCATTGTGAAATAAAACCCTATTAATATTATTTGTGGTATTAATGATTTATAGATTTAAATTATATTTCTTCTAAGTCTTTCTTTCATCATATTAAGTCATGAATGTTCATTAGAGTTCTGATCTGGAATGTTCCCCAAAGGCTCATGTGTTAAAAAGGTTTGGTTCCCATAATAGCAATGTTCTGAGGTGAGGCTTTGGGGAAGGGATTAGATCATGAGGACTCTAACCTCATCAATGGATTAACCCTCTGAGGGACTTATAGCTGAATGAATTATTGTGAATGGTGGAAAATATAGGAGGTAGGACCTAGATGAAGGAAGTGTGTCCTTGGAGGTATGCCTTTGGGGATACATCTTGATTTTGACCCCTTCTTCTCTCCTTCTTTCTCTCTTTCTCTGTCTCTTTCTCCTTCCCTCTTCCCTCCCTCTCGAGGTGAGCAGCCTTGCTTTACCTTGTCATCTCTCCCATGATATTCTGTCTCACCTCAGGCCTATAGCAATGGAGCCAGCTGACTCTGGGCTGAAATCTCTGAAACCATAAGCCAAAATTAATCTTTCCTCCTTTTAGTTGTTTTCCTCAAGTATTTTGTCACAGTGATGGAAAGCTAACAGTGTTTGTAGTCTGATGTCCTTAAGCAGGGACCACATAGCAAGTAAATCTGCCATTTTATGAACATTTTTTGTTTATATTAATATTTTTGAATTCATGGACCAAATTTATGGTGTGATTTTTTTTTTTTTTGGCACTGGGAATTCAACTCAGGGGCACTCAGCCACTGAACCACATCCCCAGCCCTATTTTGTATTTTATTTAGAGACAGGGTCTCACTGAATTCCTTAGCTCCTTACTTTTTGCTGAGGTTGGCTTTGAACTTGTGATCCTCCTGTCTCAGCCTCCCAAGCTGTTGGGAATACAGGCATGCGCCACTGCACCTGGTGGTATGGTTGTTTTAAAATTAAAGTAGACTATAGATATTTCTACTCCAATACTTCAAACATTCACATAAAGAAAAATGAGTTCTAAAGATGTTTAAAACTTTCATTAAAGCATAGGGTTAATGTCAAATTTGTACTCTTTAATTGACTTTTCCACTGAGTAGCAATGAAGAATTAATATGTGATAGAGATACTAAAAAACGTTGCTAAAAACCATAAAAGAGAAAGTTGATTTAAAATGTAGAATTTGACAGTTCTTGTATGCCTAGCTATAATTACATAAAAATCATCCAAATATCTAACATACAACTGATATTAGTGAGGAAGTTAAGTTGTTACTTTGTGATCAAGACAGACAGGCAGTTGAGGCATTAGTGCACTAATTTGTTGTTTTATATACTATGCTCAGTACATTAATCACAGTCATCCCAAACATTTTTTCACCCTATGATGGTTGCTCAATTTCAAAAGATAGATTAACATATTATATATAGCTAAGCATTTTAATAACAGAGACGATTTCCTTTAAAACACACGAATGCACACAAACACATTTTAAACAAACACGTTTTAAAAGCCAATTCAGAGTAGCCTATTCAGTGCACACTATATCTGTGTTTTGAAATATTACACTGAACCCCACTAATATGTTCAATTAATACATGTTAATAAAAATGAAGTAAACAGAAACTAGGCTTTTATCTGGAAGAAAATTAGTATAGAAGCTAATAAAATTTGCAGAAACTATAAATTAGCATAGCATTCTATTCACCTGAAATTCTATCAGCCAGAAATTCTTTGAATCTGAAAAAACAGTTATTAACGATAATTCAGAGTCATATGCATGTCACATTTCAACTTCCAAATGTGGGAAATAATAATAAAGTGTTTATTATACATTTAATATTATTTTGTTTTTGAGACTTTGAAACTCAGCAACATATGAGATACATAATTTTGCTATTCACAAGTGAATATTCTATTGTGAGAATATTTTGAGTATATATTTATTTATTTACAGGATTTCTCTATAATGCTTTTAACTTTGACAATATCCTTAAAGCTCTGCTTTGCCAAGTGGTATTTGTTAGAATGCCAAAGTGCAGGAAAGGCCAAGTATAAGTCAGTGGGACTACCTGTGTCAACAAAAATAGTGAATCAAATATGTAGCACTCTGGGAGAAACCACAGAGATTAGTATCACCATTAAGGACTTGAAAGTTATAGGCATGAGTCCTACCATTTCTCTGTTCAATTTACCTATTTGGTTTATGCAGAAGACTGATGAATCCTGGAGGGTGACAATAAATGATCATAAACTTCATCAGGTGTTGGCTTCAATTGTAGCTGCTACTCAAATATGGTTTTATTGCAGGGAAAAATCAATACAGGCCCTGGAACCTTCATACGAATGTTTTCCTTTATATCTGTTATTAAACATCATCAGAAACAGCTGAATTTCAGCTGGAAAGGGCAGCACAGCAACATTTTCCCACCCTATTATATCAATTCCAGTCCTATGTCATGATCTAATCTTTAGGGAAACTGATTGCCTTTCACTTCTTCAGAACATGATACTATTGCATTTTATTGATGATAATACTCTGAATGGACCTAACGAAGAGGAAGTAGCAAGGAATCTAGGCACATTTGAAATACCTTTGTTACTAAAGTGTAGAGAATAACTTTTATGATTAAGGGATCCATTACTTCAGTGAAATTTCTAGAGATCCATTGGTCTGGAGAATGTTGAGATCGCCCTTCCAAAGTGCAAAGATAATACATATAGTCCTTCCTATTGCTAAGAAAGTGTTAAAGATGTCCACCACCTACTGGACATCTTTGGATTTTGGAATAATGTATACCACCTACTTTTTTGACACATAATATTGCTACTTTTGGATGGGATCCAGAGTAATAGAAGGTTTTGCAAAAGGTTTTAGCTTCTATGCAAGATTCTCTGGCATCCAGCAGATTCAATGCTGCTTGAAATAGCAGTGACAGATAGACATGTTGTATGTAGACTTTTGCAGGTTCGTAGAGGTGAATCACACTATGGACACACTGGATTTTAAGGAAAAACCAGGATATACTCTGTGTATATCTAGTGTGCTTTCAAATAGTTGTTTTCAGATTGGTATTGGGACTTAGTAAAGAATGAATGCTTGATCAATTTCCCATGTGATGTTAGCTGTTCAACTTGAAGTGGATATTGTCTGCCCATCTAGTCATACAGCTGGCTAAGCATAAGCAAACTCCTTCCTCAAACAGAAATGAGATTCTGCCCCTAAATTCATCCATTAAAAGATGAATGTTATATATCAGGATAGAGTATCAGCAAGATCAGAGGGCTCATTAAACTGAGAGAGGAAGTAGCCCAGCCCCACATGTTATCTACTACTACTTAAATATATGCTTCCTTTTCAACTCATATCTATATGATTTAATATTTATCTATCTGTATCAAATAAAAATATAAATATATGGCTTTTTTATTACATGAGCATAATATGAGATTTTAAAAAATTGTCAAGACAGAAGAATAACATTGGTTTTTTAATCTCAATTTTCCACTTTCAAATATATTGGAAAATAAAACTAAAAATGTGTACCAGGATATAATAAACTCAGGGGAAAATTGAAATCCCAAAGCTGTTACATCATATAATTATTTTGAAATCATTAAGATTTTATGAAAATCAAATATGATAAAAAGAGCTAAACCTGCATACATGTGGATATAATGCTCTCAATGAACTGATACATAAGTTGATAAAACATTTAAAATATTTACATGTCAATGAAAGAAGAAGACAAGAAGGGGTCAGATGTGAGAATGTTTATAATATAACAGAAAAAAATGTTTATTATGCTGAAAGGGAAACTATTGGAGGAAAAACAGCTTATGTAAATATCATGACACTTCAGAAAGAAGTGAAAGGCTAAATATGGTAATATACCAAATAATGCAACAGGAAAGAAAATTAGGGCCCAATCCAGCTACTTCCTTTGCAATTTTAATTAATAATGAATTTACTTTATAAACCTCATTGTGATTCTACTTCTTAGATAAAGACAGAACTCTTTGTAGCATGTCTTTACATGCTTGCTTCACCTGCTGGTTTCTTAGAGTATAAATGAAGGGGTTTAAAAGTGGAGCAACAGAGGTATTGAGCACTGATACCCCTTTCATTAAGGATATCCGCTGTTTGGCTGAGGGTTTAATGTACATGAAGATGCAGCTTCCATATGAGATCGAGATGACAATCATATGAGAAGAGCATGTAGAAAAAGCCTTTTTTCTCTGGTTGGCAGAAGGAAGTTTTAAAATGGTTAGGGTAATAGATGTGTACGATAGGACCACTAAAAAGAAAGTAACCAAAAGGGTCACGAAAGCTAAGATGAAACTCATCATTTCCAACAAATGTGTATCTGTGCAGGAGATTTGCAGTAGAGGAGCAGTGTCACAGTAGAAATGATCGATGATATTGGAATCACAGAAATCCAGGTTTAGACCTACGATGAGTCCTGGAAAAATTATGAGGAAACCAGCAATCCAAGAGCTGAGGACCAGTTGGACACAAGTTTTGGTGTTCATGATGGTTGTATAATGCAGAGGCTTGCAGATGGCAACATAACGATCGTAGGACATGGCAGCCAGCAGATAAAATTCAGATGCACCCAAAAGGAAGGCAAAAAATAACTGAGCTGCACAACAGTTATAGGAAATGGTTTTGTCACCAGTGGCCATGCTAACAAGCAATTTTGGGATACAGACTGTTGTATAAGAAATTTCTAAGAAGGAAAAATTTCGAAGAAAGAAATACATAGGGCTTTTGAGATGAGAATCCAGTAGAGTGAGGGTGATGATAATCAAGTTGCCTGAGATGCTTAGTAGGTAGGTGAGAAGCAGGAAGATAAACAGAACAATCTTCAATTTGGGGTCCTCTGTCAGTCCTGCTAGGATAAACATTGTCACTGTCGTATGGTTTCTCATTGCTACTTCTTGATATGCTGTTCTGGCAAAATGTTGAAGAAAAAAATATATAAAGGTACAAATGGTAGAATGGGAGGGGAACAATGTCAAAATACTGAAACTGCTATTGATTTCATATGCTAATGAGGCATTTTGGGGAAATGATTTATGTAAGACAAATTCCAGCAAAGTTTACTATTTTGCACAGACTGAGAAGATATTTTCTACAAATAAAAAGCATCTTATAATCACCTTTAAATTATGAGTTATATTTCTGTTGTGAGGTTAAAAATTTGAACATGCCTGTAAAAATAGATTTCCACTTTTCTCAGTATGTAAGGACTGGAGTGTTGGGTTGCTTACCCTTAGTCTGAGTGATGACATTAAATGAATTGCCTCAAGAAACTGACTTTGAGTGCAAGACAGAAATAACCACAAGAAAGAGAAGATCCTAATGAATAAAATTACAAATGAAAAAGGGGCTATTTCAACAGGGATTGCTAAAATCCAGGAGATCATTAGGGAAGATTTTGAAAGCTTATACTTCAAAAAACTGGAAAAATTAGAACACATGAATAACTTTCTAGACACATGTGATCTATCAAAATTTAACCAGGATGACAGAAATACTAAACAGAAAATGAGACTGAAGCAGAAAAACAAACAAAACAACAACAACAAAAAAACTAAACATAAAAGTCAAGCACCAGATGAATCCACAGCTGAATTTTACCAAATCTTTAAAGAAGAAGGAACACAAATGCTCCTCAAATTATTCTATGAGATAGAAATGGAGGAAATGCCTCTAAACTCATTCTATGAAACCAGTAGCACCCTGATAACAAAATTTGGTTAAGAGAAATACAGTAAAAAAATTACAGACCAATGTCCTGAATGAAAATATATGAAAAAATCTTGAAATAATACTTGAAAATAGAATTCAACACATTAAAAAGATCATACTTCATGATCAACTTGCTTTCATCCAGTGAGGGGTAATGTTGGTTTGACATTTGTAAATTAATAAACCTAACGTACTATATAAATAGGATCAAGGAAGGACAAAATGCACATGAGCATCTCGGTAGATTCAACCTTCAACAACATTCAATGCCCTTTTATAATAAAAACCTTAAAGAAACTAGAGGTCAAAAGAACTTACTTTGACATCATAAAGGTTATACGTGAAAACACAAAGTCAGCGTCATACTGAATAGGGAAAAACTGAAAGCATTTCCTCTAAAATCAAGAACAAGAAAAGGATGTTCATTCTAATCACTCTTATTTGATATAGTACTTGAAATTTTAGCCAGACCAATTAGGCAAGAGAAAGGAATAAAACGGAAATAAATAGGAAAGGAAGAAATCAAATTATTCCTATATGCATGTGATATGATTTTTTACTTAGAATATCCTAAAGGCTCTACTGGAAGACTTTTAGATCTGATAAACAAATTTAGTAAAGTTGTGGAATACCAAATCAACACAAAAATCAATACCTTTAATATACAGCAATAATGAATCTGCTGAGAAAAAAGGAAGCAATTATATACACAATACCTTAAAAACCTAAGAATAAAACTAATCAAGGTGATAAAGAATATCTACAATAAAAATTATAGAATACTGAGGAAAGAAATTGAAGAAGCACTAGAAGATGGGAAGACCTCCCCTATTTATGGATAGGTAGAATTAATATCAGTAAATGGCCATATTACCAAAAGCAATCTACAGATGTAATGCAATCCCAATAAAAGTATGTATGACATTCTTCACAGAATTAGGAAAAAAAATCATAAAAGTAATATAGAAGACCAGATAACCCAAAACAGTTAAAACAATCTTAAACAAAGAGAGCAATGTTAAGATCATGACAATACCCTATTTCAATTTATACTACAGAGACATAGTAACAAAAACATCACATGGTACTGGATAAAAATAAACATACAGATAATGTAATAGAATAGATGATGTAGACACAAGCCCACACAGCTACTATCATCTGATTCTTGACACAGGTGCCAAAAACAGAGAGAAAAGACAAACTTTTTAACAGAGAGTATTGGGAAAACTGGGTATCCATACACAATAGAATGAAATTAGATCTTCTCTCTCATCCTGTACAAAAGCCAATTCAGAACGGATTGATGGATCAATCAGAAACTTTGCAACTTCTGGAAGAAAGCATAGGGTCAACAGTCCAACATTTAGGGAGAATTGTGGCTTTCTGAATAGGACTTCTATATCTCAGAAAATGGCACTACGTATCTAAAATGGGATGGCATCAAACTAAAAAGCTTCTGCACAGCAAAGGAAACAAAAGAGTGAAGAGACAGCCTAGAGAATGGGGCAGAAACCTTTGCCAGCTACTCCTTGTGAATTAATATTCAGAATATATAAATAAGTCAAAAAACTCAGTCTGTAAAGGTAAATAACCCAAGTAATAAATGGACATATGAATTGAGTTTTCAAAAGAAGCACAAATGGCCAACAACTATATTAAAAAAATATTCAACATCTTTGGCCAATGGAGAAATGTAAATAAAAAGTGCATTGAAAGTCCATCTCACACCAGTCAGAATGGCAATAATTAAAAATTCAAATAACAATAAATGCTGGAGAGGATGCAGGAACAAAGGAATAAGCAACTTTATTCAAGGAAATGTAAATTATTGTATCTACCATGGAAATCAGTATAGAGATTCCTCAACAAGCTAAAAATTGAAGCATCCAGTTATACCACTTCTCAGTATTATTTTATTATTCAAAATAATAAAAGTCAACATTAGAGATACATGCATACCCATGTATATTGCAGTACAATTCACAGTAGTTAAGTTATGAAGTCATCCTAGGTGTCCAATAACAGATGAATAGATAAAGAAAATGTGGCATATATATATGTATACATACATACACACAATGGAGTTTTATTCAGCCATAAAGAAGAATGAAATTATACCATTTGCAGGAAAATGATGGATCTGGAAAGCAGCATATTAAATGGAATAAGCCATACTCAGAAAGACAAGTGACATATATTTCCAATAATATGTGGAAGTTAGAGAGGCAAAAACAGAAAAAAAGGGATGTCATGAAAGTAGAAGGGAGACCAATGAAATAAAGAAGGTAAAGATAGGTAGTAGAGAGTAAAAGTGATCAAATTATGTTAAATGCATGTAAGAATATGCCCCAATGAAACCACAACTCTGTGTAATTTACTATGCCCCAATAGTCTATTTTCAAAACTAAAAATCAATCTGCACTCACATCTAATTTAACAAAAGATTAAATTTTTATTTTTTCCACTGAGTTGACTAAAGTAACTATAAATAGTAATGTTTTAAATCCTTAAACAAAATCCTAATATTGATGTTAATTGTATTTGCTGTACAGAAAAAGACAAGAAAACATTTAAAATTTCAAAAATGATAATCATAGATGATTTTCTCAGTAAACTCTTTTAAATTATTTTAAAAAGATGATGTATAATTATTCATGATAATTGAAAACGGTATGTAACTTTAGGATTAGGATAAACACTGGAAAAAATTCAACTCATTCATAACCACATACACTCAACTAATCAGCATTCTTTCCCTCAGACCTTTTGAATTTTTTTCCACATGTAAGTCAGTGTTTTCTCCCGGTTTTTGTCTCTTCATTTCTTCTGCTATCTCCTCTTCAATGTTTTCCAATGCTAAATGTTTCTATTGCACAGTAAATCTGACATAAACAGAATTAACCGACTTAGTGGTTTTGTGGGATACCATCAGAAAATGGCATGAGAATAATAAAATGCAAGATAAATTGATCACAGAATGAGAGGGAGAGAGAAACATGAAATAGGAAAGAAGATAAAAGAAGAAAAAATAAATAAGAGGAAAGACAGAAAGAGAAAATGATAAAGGAAAAAACTTACCATTAAAACTGGACAGCGACTTCTAATTAGCTCTTTGCTTCTCAATTGCACAGACTGAATTACAGCAGAAACGTGCTCTTACCTAGGAGAAAGCAGAGCAGAGTTTTACTCACTGGGCAAGAGTTTAGATACTTGCAGGTGATAACACTAACTGCCCTGAAATAATAGCAGCACTGAAAAGCCAATCCAACTCAAATGGAGTTGATTATGTGCTTAAGAATTTATAAATCTTATTAAGCTAAATCCCATGAAACCCCATAAGTATAAACAGTTTCATCTCTTGAGGGAAAAGTTCTTTGATGACTTCATTATCAGTTATCTTTTCTGATATCTTCATTTTTCAAAAGCTAGTATATATTAAACAGTTTTTATAGACCCATGGAAGATGCATTGATATGCATTGAGGAATCAAAGAAGCACAAGAGAGTATCCCTTATGGATCTGAAGACAATCATGGTAATTGAAGTAAGCAAGTCCCCTCAAAAACAAAGGTTTTCTCTGATAATTAGAAGCTAATCCACAATAAGGGTGGGGGGAGAGTGAGGGGAAGAATAGAAGTGCAGTAGATTAGACAATGGGGAATGGAGGGAAGGGAGAGAAAAGCAAAGGAAAGACAGTGGAATGAATATGACATAGTTTTTCTCATGTACATATATGAAAACAACACATGAATCTCACCACCATGTATGTCCATAAGAATGGGACTTTAACTAGAATAAGGTATATTCCATGCTTGTATAATTATATCAAAATGGATTCTGCTGTCATATATAACTAAAAAGAACCAATAAAAACTGAACAAAAGCATCCCTAACTATTGCAGTTTGCCAATATATTTAGGAAACAAGATACATGTGTGAATATAATACAGAATCTGCAACAAGCTTAAGAATAAATGATATTTGTTTGTTTCACTATGAGTTATGGGAGAGTAGGAAAGAAGGTCTTTTTGTTGTTGTTGTTTTTGCTTTTGTTTTATTTTTTGTTAGAGGTTTAATCCAGGGCCTTGTGCATGCTAGAAAAATGTTGTACCACTGAGCTGCATCCTCAGCCCAGGAGAGAAGTTTTTATGATGCTTGGGACAATTAGGGAACATTTTAAATAAGGATAGTGTAAATTGGAATAGAGCCTTCCTTATGCACTGGAGATGGATGAGGAAGTAGGATAAGGGAATTTTTAGATAAGATAAGCAGTAGATACAAAGGCTTTTGTATTCTGGCCATTAATGCCAAAGCATAACAACATCTTTCTAATATTAAAACACATTCTTTCTGGCCTTTGGGAAAATCTCAGAAACTAATATTATTAAAATAATTATAGTTACTTGGGTTGAAAATAGATTACTATCATTTTTAAGTCAGAAATCTAGCAAATCAAGTCTCTCTTCCTCTTCCCTGACGCCCTCTACCATAAGAGTTTATAATATTTATTTGTATTTGCATTTAAAAATTCAATAAATGCTTTCCTCCTTTCAAAATCATGAGCAAATTTTTATTAAATAATGCTGATATTTAGCAAAAACAATAACATTCAACATCAGGATTTTACTATCAGGCAAGAAAGATAAAGAAATACAAGAGAAATTACAAATATAAATGCCTATAATATCCATTGATGTCCTAATATTCATTCCTTAGTTATATTATCTTAAGCAAGATAATTATCATTTTATTTCTTCTCAGCAAAATTATGAATATTCTCATCTCACAAGAAAATTTTGAGTATAATGAATAATTATCTCTTATCTGGTTATTCAGCAGAGAAGAAGATCTGAGGCAGCATGAAAGAAATTTTGACTTTTCTCTCGTAAATATCGCATCATATTTCCATATTTTTTTTCTTAATATACTCCTCTGTTTTCAGAACTACATTAAGAAATAAACATAACATAAGATAGAGGTGGGGATCAGAAAGAAATCTCATAACTTTTCTTATTTTCTCAATATTTTGCTATAAAAATACAGAAAGAAATATAGCTTTAAATGTTCAAGACCTTTTGGAGGAGGTGTGTTAGTTAGCCTTCCATTTCTGGGACAAAATACCTGAGAAAAACGAAAGGAGGAACAGTTTATTTTGGCTCACAGTTTTGGTGGTTCTAGCCATGGTTGCTTGGCCTATTGCAAGGCAAAGCATCATGGCAGGGGGTATGTAGTAGAGCAAAGCTGCTCCCCTAATTGCAGTTGGGAAGCAAAAAGAGAAAGAGGAAGGGGCCAGGGTCCCAATGTACCCTTTAAGGAAATGCTTCCTAATGACCAATTTCCTCCATCCAGGCCCCATCTCCTAAGTTTCCACTATATTCGTCTAGTGCCATCAGATGGTAACCAAGTGTTTAACACTTGAGTTTTTGGCAGACACTTAATATCACAATCATAACAGGTAAGTTTGGTAAAATGTCACTGATTATGCATGATGTTGTCTTTTGTTGCAGTGTTTCTGAGCACTAGGCCACGAGGCAGGATGCATTTTCTTCTTCCTTACATTCTTAGTTTGACACATTCATTGGTGCAGAGTTTTCACGCCAACCAAAGAACACTGCTCCAGCAAACACATGCCTCATGCCTGAGGCATCATGAGAAGTACAAAAAGTCATAATCTTCTCATAAATGTTTTATTGGAAGTGATAGATACCATAAGGAACTTCCATCTTTTGGTTGCCTGAGGGAATAGTGGAAAAGGGAGAAAGCAGCTCTAACATAACAACTTCAAAACTCGTCTTTCTACTTTCATGTTTACTTCTATTACTCTTTATTCCAATAAATTTTCCATATTGGCACTTCAGTGGAAAAAAGTAAGTTATGATTAAAGCAAAGAGGATAATTAAGAATGAGGAACAAGTTTTTAAATTCTTTTTTTTCCTAATCTTTGCCAATAAACACTGTTTTCAAAAAATTATTGAAGCATAGTATATTGAGTAAAAAGTATTCAAGATAAAAATATACAGTATGAGACTTTTAGCAAAGTAAATGTATAACCACTTCCTACACAAAGAAATTACAACATTAACAGGACTCCAGGAACATCCTTAATCTATTAATCATCTCTAGTGCTCTTTGCCCCCGAAGTAGCTGCTCCCCTGGGATCTAATACCATATGTCAGTGATTCACATTTTAAATGTACATAAATGAAGTAACATCATGTTAATACATTTGTAAGATTATTTTGATGTCACTGCATGAAGTAGTGGGTAACTTATCCTTACAGTGGCAAAACAACCGTTCTAAAGGATCTCTTTACCTTCTTAAAAGTTGGAGAAGACTCTAAATGACTTTTGTTTATTATATTATATCCATTGATATTTACCATAATAGAAATTAAAGCAGAATTGAAAAAATGAGGCAAATATTAATTCACTTTAAAATAATAATGATAAACCCATTATGTATAAAATAATAGATGTTTTAAAAAGTATATTTTTCACAACAAAAATTGTAATAAGAATGGCATTATTTTTTGTTTTTGTAAATCTCTTCAATCCCATTCTACTTTCTTATTCAAACTTCTGTAATGTTCCTGCCACCCCACTTTGGTTAAAATATATAGAATGTCTCCCATAGATATATAGTTAGGAAAAGAAGGAGAGTTTTGATAGTCTTTTTGGAAAATTACAGATATTATCTTTGGTACTATACTCAAACTAAAAAAATAATCATTTCTTTTTGTTTTTAAAATAAATCAGCACATTTAATCTCTATTTGTCATTAAAATATTTTTATTAGGTAATTATAGTTATACATAATAGCTGGGTTGTTTTGACAAAATCCTGCAATGCATACAATTTGATTTACTCCATTTCAGTCCTTGATGTCCTTCCTATTCCCTTCCCTCATTCCTCCTTCTATTTTCCTTCCTCTACATTACAGAACCATTCACTTGTATATTGATTTATTTGTGACTGATACTTCATACATATACATAAATATGGAATTCACTGTGGTGTGTTTTTATATTCACATAGCATCATTTTGTCAAAATCATTATGTATTTCCTCCCCTTTCCTATTCCTC
>CM053403.1:55753283-55852246 GCA_028644305.1 Xerus rutilus | reverse complement strand
AGGTCATCTTTTTTACTGCTGTGACTAAAAGACCTGGCAAGAACAATTTTAAGGAGGAAAAGTCTATTTTGGGGCTCACAGTTTCAGAGATCTCAGTCCATAGACAGCCGGCTCCTTTACTCATGGCTTGTGGTGAGGCAGAACATCGTGGCAGAAGAGTGTGGTGGAGGAAAGCACCTCAAGACATCACACAAGGAAGCAGAGAAAAAGATAAAAAAATATATATCCCAAAGGCACCCCCCCCATGCCCACATCCTCCAGCCACACCCTACCTGTCTTCAGTTAGCACCCAGTTAATACCCATCAGGGGATTAATTCAATGATTGAGTTAAGGCTCTCAAAACACAAGCATTTCACCTCTGAATATTCTTACATTGTCTCAAACATGAGCTTTGGGGGAAAATCTAAAATGTAAACCATAACAGATAGGCAGAATTAGTACTGTGAAAAGGGTCATACTACCAAAAGCAATATATCGATTCAGTATAATCCTTATCAAAATGCCAATGACATTCTTCACAGATTGGAAAAAAAAGTCTTAAAATTCATTTGGAAGAATAAAGGCCCAGAATAGCCAAAGTAATTACAAGCCAAAAAAGTAATGCTAGAAGCTTCACAATTCCTGACTTCAAATTATTCTACAGAGTATAGTAATAGAAACTGTGTGGTACTGGCATAAAAACATACATCAACCAATGATATAGAATAGAAGACAGAGAGACAAACCTACACAGATAGAGTCATCTGATACTTGACAAAGATGCCAGAAATAAACATTGGAGCTATGACAGCATTTTAAACAAATGATGCTGGGAAAACTGGTTAGCCATGTGTAGAAGAATTAACTAGTCTCTATCTCTCACCCTTCACAAAAATCAACTCAAAATGGTTCAAAGACCTCAGAATTAGACAAGAAATTATGCAACTCTTAGAAGAAAATATAGGGCCCACACTCCAACATAGAGGCACAAGCAATGACTTTCTCATTAGGACCCCTAAAGCTCAGGAAATAAGGACAAGAATTAACAAATGGAATGGCATCAAATTTAAAAACTTCTGCACAGCAAAAGGAAGAAAGAGAATGAGAGTGAAGAAATAACTTAAGGAATTGGATAAAATCTTTGCTAGCTACTCCTCTGATAGAGGATTAATTTCTAGAATATATAAAGACCACACAAGAATATATATATAGAATATATAAAAACAACATCAAGAAACAAATAACCCAACTAATAAATGGGCAAATGTATAGAAGAACTAAACAAACACTTTTCAAAAGAATAAATACAAATGATCAGCAAATATACGAAAACATGTATAACATCATTAGCAATTAGGAAATGAAAATCAAAACTGCCCTGAGATTTCATCTCATTCCAGTCAGAATGACAGCTATTAAGATAGAATACAAATAAGTGTAAATGCTGGAAAGAATGTGGAGAAAAATGAACATTTTTACACTATTGGTGGGATTGTAAATTCATACAACCACTATGGCAATCAATAGGAAGGCTCCTCAAAAGGCTAGATATAAATCCATCATATGACCCTTGATATTTATCCTAAGAATTCAAGTCATCATACTCTAGTGATACATGCATACCCAGTTTTTAGTAGCACAATTCACAATAGCCAAACTATGGACCCAGCCTTGCTGTCCATTAATAAATAAGTGGATAAAGAACACATGGTGTTTATATGCACAATGGAGTTTCATTCCATCATAAAGAAAAATGAAATTATGTCATTTGCAAAAAAATGAATGAAATTTGAGTGTATTACGTTAAGCAAAATAAGACAAAGTCAGAAGGTCAAGAGTCATAGATTTTGTCTCATATGTGGAAGCTAGAGAGAAAAAAAAGAAAAGAATGGTGGGAGGGGTCTTATAAAAATCAAAGGGAGATCAGTAGATTAGAGGAAATGGACCAGGGAGAGAGAAGGGATGGGAAATGAGAAATACTGGAGATTTATATTGACCAGATTATATTGTTCTACTGTGTACATGTGTGAATATGTAACAAAAATCCCACCATTATGTATACCTATAATGCACCAATAAAAACATGAAAAAATGGAAAAAATAAAAACAACAAAAACAAAAACCAAAGAAGCAACTTATACAACTGATAGTAATACATGACATAGTCTAAAAGTGAAAAACAAATTGACATGGAACATTAATTGTTTTTTTTTAAACATATTCCTCTTCGGACTAACAATTAAGCCATTCAGTAGATATAATCCCTATGGTCTCTAGTAAGAATAAATATACTGCCTATTTTGTTATGGTGTTATGACTTAGAATCACAGAGGGTCTAGAAATCCAACAAGGAAAGGAAAGATTACCTGTGGTTCTAGGTATATACTCTTACTCAAAATTTCCTGAAAAATAACAGTAAGATTTTGAAAGACAGACTCTGTGGTTTTGGTTTTCTTTCGACCATAGATACCTAGTCATTGGCTTATTCAGTTCAAACCAAGAAAGTGAAACTAGGTATGTGAAAGTATAAATAAGTGACTGAAAATATACTCCCTTTCAGGCTTTGAAGTTTAGCTTTGAGGAAGGTTGTAGAATTCAGATGACAATATAACACTATCATATTTTACTTTCACCTGTATATTTTATTAGACTCTTTACCATTATATCTTCATGTTTAATTACATGTTTTTGTATATAATTAAAATATTGATAAGATAAAAACAAAAAAATCAGAATATATAACTTAAAGGTTTCTTTTCCTCTAAATTTCTGTGAAAATAGCATAGGTCCCAATTCAAATGAGGACCTTGAGTATGCATCCCTTTTAATAGGGTAGTCATTTAGAAAGATTTAACAAAGGGAATCCAGCTGTGTACGTTCTCATCTCAGACCATTGATTCTAGAGAGCTCTTTGCTGAGGTTTGTTAGATGACTGTTATGTGATTGGATTCCTAGGTTCCTTTTTCATTTTCACAGATGTCTGGCTCTGAGCCCACAATGAGCGGAAACCAGTCCCTCTGCACTAAATTCACATTTGTGGCTTTTTCCTCTCTAGCAGAGTTACAACCTGTCCTCTTCATTGTGTTCCTAATTGTCTACCTATTTACCATGGGTGGAAATATCATCATCATCTGTCTGATCTGGGCCACCCCTTTCCTACACACTCCCATGTATTTCTTCCTGGTGAACCTTTCTGTTTTGGAGATGTGCTATATCACCACTGTGGTGCCTCAGATGCTGGTGCACCTGCTGGTGGAGACCAAGACCATAAGTATAGGAGGCTGTGCAGCCCAGATGTATGTATTTGCCATCTTGGGACTGACAGAATGCTGTCTGCTAGCAGCCATGGCTTATGACCGCTTTGTGGCTATTTGTCACCCGCTGCATTACACTCTCCTGATGAACCCTCTTGTCTGTTTGAAATTGGCTGCAGTGTCTTGGATCACTGGGGTGGTGGTGGAGTCAGCTCAGATCATCTGGATCTTCACGCTGCCCTTCTGTGGAACAGGAGAGATTCAGCACTTTTTTTGTGACATCATGCCTGTTGTGAAGCTGGCTTGTGTTGATACCTCCTACAATGAGATTGTGTTGTTTGCAATTTCTGTGCTCTTTATTATGAGTCCCTGTCTCCTCATTCTGTGCTCCTATCTGCGCATTCTTGGGACCATCTTGAGAATCCCTTCAGCAATGGGCAGACGCAAAGCTTTCTCCACATGTTCCTCTCACATCCTGGTTGTTTCTCTGTTTTATGGCACGGCCTTGTTCACTTATCTCCAACCCAAGAGTGCACACACTCCAGGAACAGACAAGATGACTGCCCTCATGTACACAGTGGTCACACCTGCTCTGAATCCTGTTATCTACACTTTGAGAAACAAGGAAGTGAAGGAAGCCTTTCAAAGGGTGACACACGAGAACCCTCTTAGACAAGTGGACTAATCCACCTTTCATGACAGAATCTTTTACTACTGTGCAGAGAAGTTACCCAGCACTTTATGACTCCTCTACCATCATATATTGGCATCCTGGGATTGTTAATCTAACATCCATAGAATGCTTGGATTTGTTTCATGCTTTTCAATGCCATGCAATCATTCAATTGTTTAATCATGCTTTTATCCAACTATATTTACTGGGCATCTCCTATATAGTAGCTATCATTTTTTTCTTCTCTAATGGGTATAAAATGAAGGTCAGTATGTTTCACAGTACTTTACAGAGGAAAATGAAATGTTGTTCACTTCAAATGTTTTTCAAGGAAAAAATTTAAAAAATGAATTTAAAGTAATGCATTTTTAGTATAGCATGGAGGTGTTATGGTTTAGATATGAGGTGTCCCCAAAAAGCTCATGTATGAGATCATGCAAGAAAGTTTAGAGGTGAAATGATTGTTATGAGAGCCTTCATGTAATCAGTGCATTAGTCCTCTAATAGGTACTGAGTGATAACTGTAGGCAGATAGGATGTGTCTGGAGGAGGTGGGTCAATGGGGGCATGCCTTTGGAGTATATATTTTATACTGGTCAGTGGAGTTCCTCTCTGCTTCCTGGTGGCCTGACCTGAGCCACTTTCATCTATCACACTCTTCCACCCTGATGTTCTGCCACACCTTGGGCACAGAACAATGGAGTTGGCCATCTATGGACTGAGACTTCTGAAATTGTGAGTCCCAAACTTTTTCTTCACTGAAAATTGTTTTTGTAAGGTCTTTTGGTGTCAGCAATAAAAAACTGACCAAACCAATAGGTTTACAGAATTTAAGTTCTTAAATGAAGTATGCTCCCTTAACTACTCTGCTTTCCATATATATTAACAATAATGTCTTTTCCTGAATATACAAGTTAAGTATTTAAAGTCATGTATAGTCTATGTCACTCATTAGTGTTTATCAATTAAGGTGGTTTTTTAGGTAAATACTAATGAATCCTTGCTGAAGCTTTGATCTGGCATTCCAGAATGGTACTGAATTCCCAGGAACGGAATTAAAAGAGATCACTTTGCCAAACTTGAGTTATATTTTATTGCTTTCACTTCAAATCAGTTTCACTCCAACTTACAAGTTTAAAGAATAATTTTCACATGATCCTGAGGAGTGTTGACCCTGACACTAATGCTTTGCTGCAGACTGTAGCAAACATCTTGCAATGCCCTCATGTACAGATTCAGATATGTGAAAGCTGAAAAGAATCTAGTATTGGGTCTTGTAATCATAAGAATGTTTGAGGGATATAAGAGATTATGACAATAAATGTTATAAGCTTATAGAAGTATTTGGTCTACTTGTGTGTGCAATATTGAAAGAGGATGAGGTATAGGTGCTCATAATAAAGATTTGGATATGATAAGAATTATATCTCTGTAGTTCTCTTCCTGTCTCTGGGAATGGAAGTTTAATTCCAAAAGTTCAGACCTAGCGCTATATATCACACAGACATTTTATAGGAGAAAATTATAAGTCTTCTTATATTGCTAACATCTTACTATACTCCATTTATCTTGCCTTGTTAAAATTATACCAATCAAATTATCACTTGGGTCTTAAGTTTCAGGATAGTAAGAATCAGAACTTGAAGATTTTATCAATAGAATTACAACTAGAAAGGATATACCTATAAATTTTAAACTCAGAGACCAAACATCCTTTAAGAGAGAAGCTGAACAAATATATTCATTTTCTGTGATTGACTAAACAATTTGAATATATGCTCTTTCCTTTTGGGAAAATGTGAGCGTTTATGATTGCACATGAGATTGTCCTGTACCTAGGGTGAGGGAAAGTTCATAGTAGTGAAATGAATGAAGGTTCTATAGGCATTTTCTGTGTAATACCAATACCTCATCTTCTCCAAAGCTGTTTCCTAGTTGTTATTGAGATACACAGTGAGTACCATACTGGCACACACACCACACAAACACACACACACACACACACACACACACACACACACAGCCAACAGCTGCCAGTCCTTATGGGGCAACTTATGTTCTATATTGTTATGCTTTCACTTTTAAATATTTACTGCTCTGCAAAATCATTTACGGAACTTTTGCTGATTACGCATTTAACTATTAAGAAACCAATACTCAGGCCAGAAATGGTTTCTGGGTTTTCTCAAACCTCAATCCCCTGGCATTCCAGAATGGTACTGAATTCCCAGGAACGGAATTAAAAGAGATCACTTTGCCAAACTTGAGTTATACTTTATTGCTTTCACTTCAAATCAGTTTCACTCCAACTTACAAGTTTAAAGAATAATTTTCACATGTATCATGAAAAGTAAATCAATACTGGTATTGTCTTATAAGAATGCAAGGAAGTTCCCCCCCAAAAAAACTTCAAAAAATATTCTATTGTAAAATATATGGAAGGAAAAGATGTATGCATATCTGGAATTTAAATAACAAAAAAGTTATAGACACCAATAAGATGTTTTCCTAATATGTACCTACTTCTTTGAGAGGCGCCCAGAACTCAGCTCCTCCAAGTTAAGATGAGTTGATATAGCCATTTGCACAAATTGATTTTAAGTACAGAGATCTCTAGTAGTTAGAACTTCCACAAATCTCAAAAATTATAAACACTTATAATTTTTACATGTTTTCTTAAGATAAGCATTATTTTAAAAATCATAGAAATTTATGTTATATTCACTGGATTATTGTTTAAAATACGTGATAAGTGTTGAGTGGAGCTTTTCACTTATTAAGCAAATTTGGCTAGGGAAAGTTTAGGAATAGAAGCATTTCAATGATTACCAGAGGCTAGAAAGAATCTAAGAGAGAGTCAGGGAGAGTATGGTCAGTGGTTACTAAGTTATAATCAGATAAGAGTATGAAGTGTGTTATTGAACAGCAGGGTGACTACAGATAACAAGTATGTGCTGTGTATTGTGAGAAAACATTTTGAATATTCTCAACATATAGAAATTTGAGGAGATAAATATGTTTAAACTGACTGAAACATTGTAAAATATATTCATGTATCAAAACATGACATGGTACCCCATAAATATGTACTGGTTTAAAAAATGTTATGTATTGGTTTAGAATATGTTTATAAAGGAAAAACTTATAAACAAGTCTAAAAATGAACCCCTAATGATTAAATTTACTAAAAAGGTAGAAAAAACTCCAGTCACCTACATATAACCACTTCTGTACAAGGAAGACAAAGGAGAGCATAAAATAGGCAGAACTGTGGTCTTGAGATGTCCCATTTCCACAAGGAGATTAGAAGGGGATGTTGCACATACACCAAACTATTGAGAGGTTATTGAGGAGAATCATTTTTGATGATTTTCATGGTTGTAAGGAGGTGAAACTGAGCTATAGTCCTCCAGTCGGATGCCTTCTGAGATGAGGAACTTGTGACCACTGTAGGTGCTCCTATCTGAGTGAAGTTTCAAATGACTTATGTTTCAAGCAGAGCCCACTTTGTATAACTTGGCATTTGGGGATATATGCAAGCTTAATGATTATTGCTTTTTCTAGTTCTGTGAGGAATGTTGTTGGGATTGTAATCGGAATAGCATTGAATCTGTATATTGCTTTTGGTAGTAGGGCAATTTTGACAATATTAATTCTGCTTATCCAAGAACATGGGAGATCTTTCCATCTTCTAAGAGCTTCTTCACTGACTTTCTTTAGTGTTTTGTAGTTTTCATTGTATAGGTCTTTCATCTCTTTTGTTAGATTAATTCCCAAGGGTTTTTTTAAGGATATTGTGAATGGGGTAGTTTTCCTAATTTCTCTTTCAGAGGATTCATCACTGATATATAGAAATGTATTTGATTTATGAGTGCTGATTTTATATCCTGCTACTAAGCTGAATTCATTTATAAATTCTAGAAGTTTTCTGGTGGAGTTTTTAGGATCCTCTAGAATCATCCTTTAGAATCATGTCGTTGGCAAATCGTGATAGTTTGGGTTCTTCTTTTCCTATTTGTATCCCTTTAATTTTTTTATCTCTCTAATTGCTCTGGCTAGAGTTTCAAGGACTATGTTGAACAGGAGTGGTAAGATGAAAAGTTGTGTTCCATTTGTGTACAATGAATTGAAATGCATTGTGCTGTCATGTATAACTGATTAGAACAAATAAAAAAATTAAAAAAATGAAATGGTGCTGTAATAACTTGTATTTTCCAGGGGCTGATGGAAGGAGATGGCAAACATTGTGAAATGTACAAAATTCTGCAGAATGTACAATTTAAAATTGTCAGTTAAAAGGAAGAAACTATGAGGACATCATCAAACAATATAAGTCCAAAATTTAAGGGAAAACATATTAGAGAAAATTTTAACAGGCAGTACATAAAATTTCTTTCTTTTATGAGTATAACAACTTAGTTTGCAATTTGCTATTATTTTTGTTCTCAGTAAAATTTATTATTCTTCCTACTTCAGTGTTTAAAATTTTGCATTGATAATTTTTAGTTGCTTTTTGAAAAGAAGGTAATCTAATATGAAGTTTATAAATACATTGCAGCACCTGAATCAACATTTTTTATGGTATAAGGGATTGAACTCATGGGCACTTGACTACTAAGTCATATCCCCAGCCCTATTTTGTTTGTTTGTTTTTTTTTATTTAGAGAGAGGGTCTCACTGAGTTGCTTAGCACCTCACTTTTGTTTAGGCTGGCTTTTAACTCATGATCCTCCTGCCTCAGCCTCCCATGCCACTGGGATCACAGGCATGCACTACAGTGCCTGGCCTGAATCAACATTTTGAAACAGAAAAAATAAATATAATCAATGTGATTATAGAAAACATAAATTTTCTAATGCTGTTGGCTGGGAGAAAAAATTGTTGAAGTTGTGATAGTGCCGAGAAATAAAAAAATGAAAGTGAGTTTACCTAGTGTCTTTGAATGTAATGCGGACATATCCGTACTTTTGGGGTCAGCTTGGGAGGGAAAAACTGAAGAATATATAAAGAATTGCACAATTATCTTAATGAGAAAAGTAAGTCTAATGGTAACAAAAAATTGTTAAATGAAGAAACAATATAAGCAAACATACAATTCAGGTAGAAATATATGTACTGTCAAAATAATATAGAGTACAAATTTTATTGAAAATTTTAATAAAATTTATTATTAAAAGGAAAATAAAATACAGAGAAAAATGTATATAGGAGGACTTGGAGGTATAACAAAATCAAATGCTCCTCTTCCATATTGAAAAGCCAATAACTAATCCGTATGTGGAAAATTTAAGAGGAGGAAAAACCCATTAACAGTGAAATTCTCTGAGTGGCAGAATTTATGATGGGGAAGGTGCAGAGCAGAAAGTTACTAATTTTCTAACTAGTTCAGGAATTTTTGACTATTTAACCTGGAATACATTGTAGCTTTAATAATATAACAACATGATAATAAGCCTTAATGACATAATAATAAACAATGAAATAATAATTTAGGAAGGAATAATAAGTCACTTTTCTCACATACAATTCTTTAGAGTTCTAATAAGGAGTCTTCTGGTTAATATGCATTCACTTTCTGTAAGATGGGGAAAGAAACTAGGGAGCAATTAAGGATCATTCTGTTCAATGGTGAAGTGATTAGTGCATTTCTGACATCAAACTTGATGCATTATTCTTATTTAAAAACACTTTACCTTAATGCTATTTTTAAGTGATTCTAGAGCACTGAGTTTGATTTAGTGACTTTTAGTGCTGATGGGTTTTAATTCTCTAACTCTCACCCTAAATCAGTACAAAATTTGATATTAATTTTTAACTACCTCTATATCTAATCTTACCTTCGTTTTGCATTTCTGAGAACCAAACCCAGGACTTCAAGCATATCAGACAAGCACTCTACCACTTAGCCACACTCTCTTTGTGGTTGCTATTTTATTTGAAATTTTGGAAGAGCTTTATTGGAAGATATTTTTATATAGATGATTTTCTGAATTGGATGTTTAAAAATTAGCTCATCATTACTACCTCCTCCAATTGTTCTCCATGACTACTCCCAGGCTGCTTCTTGTTATACTTTCTTCGTCAGTGGCATTGTTTTAATTTATGTTTCATTTTGTTCAGAATTTCAGAATTACCTTCAATTGTTCTCATATCTAAATATTTCTCCTTTTGTCTTTGAACACAAAAATTCACTTCCCACTTGATGCAGAGATTGTTCCAGATCTCAAGTATGTAAGGATGAATAATGCAACAGGCATATAGATTCTGCCCTGAGAATTTTGTAGGAGATTCAGATTTTTAAAAAATATTTTTTAGTTGTTGATAGACTTTTATTTTATTCATATTTATATGTGGTGCTGAGAATCAAATCCAGTGCCTCACACATGTGAGGCAAGTGCTCTACCACTGAGCCACAACCCCAGCCCTCAGATTTTTTAATGTGAAAAAATGACATGTAAAATAAATATTGATTGTGTAAAGAGAAACAAAACTCTGAGATAAAAGATGTGAGGAAGAGAAGTGTCTTCTCAAATGTATTTTCCCCCATCAAACATTTCTTTTTTTATGAAAATGCTATTTAATCTGAGACCTGGTATTTGGAGGTAGAGTGAGGATGAAGATAGGTAGATAGCGAACAAAGAGCTGGAGTAATGGAGAGTCCTTGCTACAGTAGATGACGTAGTAAATAAATAGAGTTGATAGAAGTGCAGATGTCGTTAGAACAGTTGGAATGTTTTGCTGACCAAATATAATCCACATTTCAGAACAGTTTCATTACCTAATACTAGTAAAGAAATGGCCTGATGTGAATTAGAGTTTAAAAAACTCAATTTTAAGTTATCTATAGACAATGGATTGGATAAGTGAAGAAAGTAATGAAGGATATGACACATTATTAAATAGAGGTTGTAGGTTAAGGTAGATTGGATTATAATGTATGCGATTACAGCAGACACATTTCATTTATCTCCAGAACCATTCTTACTGGATGCATCTGGACAAAATATGCTGACCATTTTGCATTAGGTTGTCTATATAACTGAGTTCTTGTAAATGGAAAGTTTGAGAATTATATCCAGGTCTAGCAATAAAAACCTCCCATGTGATTCTCCATTATTTTCCTTCATTTGCCAACTGTGGATTTATATATTCAATTTGTTAAAATTGGCAAAACTAACTTGTTCCATTGAACTTAAGGATAGTTAGTCAATCTTGAAGGGCTAATGATCAGAAGAAAGTAGGAGCAAGATTCTGGATTACTGACAAATTTTTGTTTATTTATTTGCTGCTCATGAAGGAATATTCAGTTTTTGAAAAGAGACCAAGCTGTATAATTATGATAATTGCATTTTCTGAGGTATACTATAGCTCATTAAACTGTTTTTTAAATATCTCATGTGTATCACCACAATGATTTTCAAACTTATCTATTATAGCACCTAGTGGTTAAGTGCTTATCAGTGTAAATGCAGACAGGCAAATGTGTTTGAAATATAATTATTATGTATAATCAACAAAGTTTATCTACTGATTGGATGTGGTGAAGCAAAGGACAGAGCAAATGCAGGTGACTTCCATGTGCCTGTCCTAAGAAACAATGTTGTCCTAATTTTTCTTGAATCCAAATCTTTGTGATTGTAACTTTTAAATGTTAATGTCATTGCACTTCCTGTTTTCTTTCTAGATCCTAAATCTGATTAAATCTGTTAAATTGTCCACTCAAGAGGGTGGCTTCAGAGGCTTAACTGGGGAAGTTCAATGTAAGCCCTTTATTGAATCAATTGAAATTCAAAGTTTTGGATAATGCCCTTAGGTATTTCCACACTATAGATAAGTTATTTTATTCTTTCTTGTTTAAAATGAGCATTTGTTATGCACATGTAAGCTGAATTGGGTTTTGTTACCACCACTCTTATATGATTTATAGCATAGAGCCACTGCAAAAAGTGGTTTTTGTCTTGTTTTTGAACTTGAGCTTGTAGACTATAGCATTTTCTCCAGTCAATAAAATTATTTTAGTCTTTTCTTAACATTGCAGTACTATAGTCTCCAGGGAATTTTTTTAAGCCAGTTAATCCTCCTGAGAGAAGTGGCACAGTGTACAAAAGGATTATAATTTTTGCAATCCTAAAAACTACAAAACAAGCTCACATGGGCTAGAAACATCTTAAAGTCAACAAGCCTGCAATCTCTGTTCTCCACCTTTCTGGACTTAAAAAAAATTATGTGTAACCCAAGAAAATATTCTCCAAATTTAATATAGCATAAATTGGAGAATATTGCCTTTTTAAATAAAAAATGAGAAGTGATATAAAATTCTTGTTGTGATGAAATCTTCTAACTTACACATCCTGAGTGCATGTTGTTGGTACTAATGTAGTTTTGGAGACAATATCCAGATAAAAATATGGGGTAAAGTAACATAAAAACACATTGACTATGAAACATTCAGAAATTGCCTCTGTTCTGGGACTTACATAAAAGAAGACAATTGAGAATTAAATTCCCGAAGAAATTAAGGTTTGGAAAATTTATATATTTTAGTCTTATTAAATTTATAGCATGAATTTAAAGGAAGAAAATTATTCTTTTGTGAAATCATTGTAATAGTATGGCATGAATTTAGAACTAATTTTTTATAATGCATGTATTAAGTTGACCATTCTGAAAGTTAGACAGAAGGAGTTAATTGTGCTATAAGAAAAACTGAAAATCTTATTTTGCAAAAATAAAGTTTGTACAGATGTTCTTCACAGTTACAATAGAGCCTTGATTAGATAAATGCTTTTTTCCTCCTGATATTTATAACTGCATGTACCTCTTGTATACATGGTAGTCATGAATTATGACACTGAAAAGATGGATTTGGCCTGTACTTGAGAGACTCTCTCCCATATTTATTAAGAAGTTATATTTAATTCAATATAATTTTAAAATTTCATATAAGATTCTGTTTTTATATCTGAAGGAATCTCTTATCTCACTAATTAATTATCTAATCAGTCACATATCTGAGATTATAATGATAGAAATGCATGACTATTTTACTGTCATCTAGAAACCATTTTATTATGTGATTAAGAAGCAAGCTAATGAGGTCAAGTAGTTTTAAAAAATAGTTTTACATAATCTGTAATTTAAACTTAGACTAAAAAGTAATCATATATGAATCTACTTATACTTTGGCACTCTCTATAATTCACCTTTTGTTAATTGAGGTTTTCTTATGTCTTTTCCCCTTTAACGACTGTAAACTTGAATTTGAAAAAAAATCATATTGCATATAAATTGTGCTTAAATAACTAGAATATAGACGTATAAAATTTTTAGAAAAAATGACCCATTGAAATCAATGAGAAAGGAAAGGAAACAGTGAAAAAGAAATGAAGAGGGTTTATGGCAAAAACTTAGTTATATTATAATCATTTGTAATTGCTGGAAAATTAACATCAGGGCTGGAATATACAACATACAATAAGGTTTAAATAAATTTATGATCCAATATTACTCTTAGGGAAAGTATTATCATTTTATTTTGTTAAAAATCAGTGATAGAGGTTGTGGCTCAGTGGTAGAGCACTTGCCTAGCATTGTGAGGCACTATGTTTGATTCTCAGAACTGCATATAAATAAATTAAATAAATAAAGGTCCATCAACAACTAAAAAAATATTTAAAAAAAATTAGTGATAGACTTTTCAGGTGATAAACATGAGGACCTAAGCATGGTCTAGAAGAAGAAAATAAAAACAAGAAAAAAAAAATTAAATGTTAGTCTAATTCTTAATTGTTATATGTTAAACCAGAAAGAAAATTGAACAGGAATGTAAGAATCAGAAGGGGCTACAATGGCAATATGGAGAAGCCTACAGAGCAATGACACTTAAGAAAACTATCAGGGATGTCTAGTCAACCTTTTACATGTAACATTTTATTTTGTTTTGTAGATCCTTCCTCTATCACTGCAAATATTCAGTAAAATATCTTATATCATTAACAGAAGCATCATATGTGAGGATATACTTTATATGTATCTGCTTAGTTGTGTATCAGAGGAAAGAGAATAACCAGGGTAAGTGAGATGTATGGGTAAGTGGTATGTGTACAACTATGATTTGTCAATCAAAAATAATATCAAAATAAACCAACAAAAGATAATATTTCTAAGGAAAAAATATGGGAAAAAAGCAAGGAAGAGTCAGAAAGAGAAAGAAAATAAATTCAAGTCTGTTCAGGAAAAACAAGAAAGCAGACCTGAAAGGGTTCATTAGGATGTAAATCTTGGAGAGTTTCTACAGATTTGATAAGGGTATTAAATCTCCATGTTTATGAGGTAGAGATGTTGAAGTCAGCTGTGTGTTGCTCATAAGACATTTTGCAAAGAAGTATGATACCAGATGAAGTAAAGTAATTTAATGCAAAATAAATTTGTTGAGAAAAAAATTCAAATATAGTACAGAAGATAAAAGCTAAAATACTTAATAATGTTTTATATTTCTTTGTTTTCACACTTAAATGACTTTATCAAGTCCTTTGGAATAATATGTTGTATTTATGGACTTTGAGAAAATAAAACAAACTCAGAAACTTGCATTTATTTCGTGAAATTTTGAGTAAAAATTATATGAGCAAAATATTCTAGGCTACTAAAATATAATATTTTAGAAAGTTGGGTGTAACAACATGTTTATGAAAGATCTCAAGAAAAAAGATCTCATGAAGAATTCTCTTCTTTATTCTAATTTTTTTCTTTTTATGTATTTTTTTAAAGATAGAAATCAGCTATGAGAAACCACACAATGGTAACAGCCTTTATTCTTCTTGGACTAACAGACGATCCACAATTACAAGTGGTGATTTTTCTTCTCCTTTTTTTCACCTACATGTTGAGTGTTACTGGGAACCTAACCATCATCGCCCTCACTTTATTGGATTCTCATTTCAAGACACCCATGTACTTCTTCCTCCGGAATTTCTCATTTTTAGAAATTTCGTTCACAACTGTCTGTATCCCCAAATTTCTTGTTAGTATGGCAACAGGTGATAAAACCATTTCTTACAATGATTGTGCAGCACAGCTGTTTTTCACTATTCTCTTGGGGGCGACTGAATTTTTTCTTTTGGCTGCTATGTCCTATGACCGCTATGTGGCTATCTGCAAGCCTCTGCACTACACAACCATCATGAGACGCACAGTCTGCAACTTGCTGGTCTTTGCTTCATGGGTGGCTGGTTTCCTGATCATTTTTCCACCACTCGTTATGGGTCTCCAGCTTGATTTCTGTGCAACCAATACTGTAGATCATTTTTTCTGTGATGTCTCCCCTATACTTCAGCTCTCTTGCACAGACACAGATCTAATAGAATTAATGGTGCTTTTCTCAGCCATTCTGACACTTCTGGTTACACTAGTGTTAGTAATTCTCTCCTACACAAACATCATCAGGACTATTCTGAGAATACCTTCTTCTCACCAGAGGAAGAAAGCCTTTTCTACATGTTCTTCTCATATGGTGGTTGTATCCATTTCTTATGGCAGCTGCATCTTCATGTACGTGAAACCCTCTGCAAAGGAAAGAGTGTCTTTAAATAAAGGAATAGCTCTGCTCAGTACTTCTGTTGCCCCCATGTTGAATCCCTTCATTTATACACTGAGAAACAAACAAGTGAAAGATGCTTTTAAGCACATGACCAAAAATATTAAAGTTTTCTCAATGAAATAAACCATTTTAACGATTTACTAAGATTACTAAATAAGACTGGAATGTGTCACAGAACTGTTCCATATTTATATTCAAAATCTCATGACCTTTTCCTTGACTGATAATTTTGTTGTGGTCTGCCTAATCTCCAAAGCCTAATACTTATCCTTATTTTTCTTCATGCTGAAAGCGCATAAGAAAGATACTTCTTGGTTTTGGTTAAAATCATTTGCCTTTATTTATTTTGTTGTTCCCTTTCTTCTCAAAATTCTTTCAGAGGGAGACAGAGTGAGATTTCAGTTTTTCCATATTTCTTTTCAATATTCTGTAATTCAGGCATTCAATTTGTTATATATTCTATATAGAGTCTAATACACTTCCTATATTTGATCGCTCAATGTGCTTATTACTAGTGGATATAGAATGTGAAATATAATTTTTAAAAATTCAGTGTTTAGTAGAAACTTGAAGCAAATCAGTTTAATAACATTTCTTTAATTACACAGTTTGACAGTTTCAAATTTTTAACCAGCTTTAGGGAGATTGTTTATTTTCAGAAAGAGATTAAGGAATGTTAGGAAGATTAAAACATTACTACTATGGCAGTTATTCAATAAAAATTATAGCTTACACTTGTGGATTACTTATGGTCTTCATGTTTTGTGAACTATAGTAGTTTCATCTTCAAGACTCTGTATGACTGATATTGCTATGCATGTGTATCCATAAAATATATGCAGCATATAAAGCTTAGATAATCTGCAAATGACAAAAAATAAAAATGTGTTATTTATATAAACACACTGATAAAAAATGGTCTCTTACTATCCACAAACCTCACGCATTGTTAGAAAAATAGAGTTGACATCTCTCTGGCTCTATGTCACTTAAGATGCAAAATAACAGTAAGAATTTTTTTCAAGTATTCAGATTCAAAAAATGTCATACATATGGCTCTAATACAATATATTGTTTTTCTAACTAAGTGAATTGAACATTAAAATTAGGTACAAAGCTTAGAGACAGGAATGTAAATCTCTCTGGCTGTATGCCACTTAGGATGCAAAATAACAGTAAGATCTTTCACAGTACTCCACAGATTTAAAGAATGTCATACATAACATTAAGTCTATACGGCTCTAAGAGAGCATGTTATTTTTCAAACTAAGTTAATTGAACATTAAAATCACACACAATGACTAGAGACAGGCATGTAAAACAGAATGTTTTGACTCTTCCTTTGAGTGGTATTATATGTCAGTGTGACCAAAAGAACTTTCCTTAAAAGACTTTTGTAAATTTGCTCTGTGAATATTTGTCTATGACTTAGTTTTCATAGAAGATAACTGGTGATCTTACAGAAAATTTCTTAATGGTGGGATTTTTTTGACTTACTAAATTGCTACTTAGATTTTGTCCTAAAATATTTCAAAGGAAAAATAACTTGTCAGATCTTCATACAAGCAACTGAACCTGAATTTAAAAGCAACAGTGACAAATTTTAAATTTATGTATCTAGATAAATATTCATGGAGGCATTGAGAATATTCAGATATACTCTTCAAATAGCATGCTTGTGCAAGTGGTTTGCATAAAACTGCAATGTTTTAAGAATATTTTATTTGAATAGAAGACGATTTATCAAAGAAATACCTTTCAATTGTCATTATTTGGCTTTGTTTACAATCAGAAACTGAATTTTAAAGGCACAAATTTTTCTACCTTATAGATAATATCTATACTCAAAAGAAATTTGATTCAAAATGTTTGACATCTGACAAAAATTCTGATGCTAGAATATCTCAGATTTCTTTTTGAACACTCTTGCCTATGTCTTAAATTTTTTTGCCAAATGTAATCATAGGTAATATTTATTTTATATTCCGAAATACTTTATTGCTTATGTATTAAACTTATTTTCTATATTTTTCTAAATATGTTGAGCTCTTTTTAAAGTCTGATATGAAGGTAAATTCAGGAATCTGTAATTTTTTTCTTTATATCAAAAGGAATTATTAACTGTAAAATTCATGAATATATTTATTATATTTACTTAGAATGAAAAAAAGATATTTTTTTTCATTGAAAAAAAGATATTTTTTCAATTTCTAGACTATCTGTAAATAGATAATGGGAAATAAAAAAGGAAAGAAATCATAGACTTGAGCTATAATGACAAATTATTAGTGGAAGTGAATTTCCACTTAATTTTAAATAGGTTATAAATTTGTGAATAAATGTTTACTTGTATAAATACCAGAGATGAGAAAGTATTACTTGAGTCTGTGATATGCTAATTATGCTAGACCTTTAAAAATATTAAAATCCTTATTGTGCATCAGTGTTTTCCATTTCTGATATTACTTACTCTCTGGAACTGAAAGAGAAAGGTATAGCTAACATTTTTTTCCAATTGTATATACCCAAAAAGTGTCAACAAGAGCTACACACAAAGAGTATCAATTGTCCCTTAAACAGCCTGCCTTTAATCTCTAACTCATTTACCTCATTGCTCTAAGAAAACTTTCTAATTTGCAGTCCCACCAACAATGTATAAATGTTTCTGGTATGGTTTATATATGGAGTGTCCCTCAAAAGCTTATGAGTGAAACAATTCTAGAAAGTTTGAGATGAAATGATTGGGTTATGAAAGCCTTAATCTAATCAATTCATTGATCCACTTAAACAGATTAACTGGATGGTAACCATAGGCAGGTAAATTGTGGCTAGATGAGGTGGGTCATTGGGAGCATGCCTTTGTTGAGTGGCACACCATTTTCTGATGATCATGTACCTTTCTACGATGATCTGCCTCACTTTGGGCAGTGAAGTTGGCCATCTAGGGGTTGAGACCTGAAACTATGAGCAAAACAAACTTTTCCTCCTCTAAAATTGTTCTTGTCAGGTCTTTTGGTCACAGCTGTGAAAAAGGTGACTAAAATAGTTCCTTTGTCCCCATATCCTCACCAGCATTTATTATTATTTATGGAGTTTATTGATAGATGTCATTCTAACTGGGGTGACATAACATTTCGGTATGGTTTTGATTTGTATTTCTCTGAATTAAAGTCACACACTAAAGTAATATATGCGTACCCATGCTAATAGCAGCACAATTCACAATAGCCAAACTGTGGAACCAGCCTAGACGTCCATCAATGGATGAATGGATAAAGAATATGTGGTACATATACACAATAGAGTTTTATTCAGCCTTAAAGAAAAATTAAAGCATGGCATTTTTAGGAAAATGGATGGAGCTAGAGACTACCATGTTAAGCAAAATATGTCAAACTTAGAAGTTCAGGGGTCTTATATTTTTTCTAGTCTGCAGAAACTAGAAGGGAAAAAGGAAAAGAAATGTGAGGGCAGATCTCATGAAAAATCAAAGTGAGATCAGTAGAGGAAAAGGAACAAGAGGTGGGCAGTAGGGAGGGAGGGAGAAATGCTGGAGAGTGAAATTTACCAAATTATATTGTGATATTGTGTGCACCTATGAGTATGTAACAACATAGTTTAATCACTATGTACAGCTATAATGTACCAATACAAAATGTGGAAAAGAAAGAAATGAAACAGTCGTTCCTATTGATCCCATGGCATTAAGGGTAATAAAAGAAATACCATCAAGTAAAATATATTAATACATTTAATTAATTGAATGAAAAGGATAAATTTCTTGAAAAATTGATTAAAAAACATACAAATATATATAAATAGTATGAATAGTCCAATAATGTTTAAAATGCTGAAAATAATACCTCTTCCACCAATGAAAAGAAAAAACAGTACAGCTACTAGAATTCTTATTCATTGTTGGTAGAAATAAAAATAGAGTTACTCTTTATTTAAAAAATGTTATTGATGCATTATAATTATGCATAATAGGAGGATTCATTGTGATATATTCATATGTACATATAACGAACTTGGTCAATTTTATTCCCCAGTACCTCCCTTTCCATTTCTTCCTCCTGCCCCGGGATCACTTTCCTCTTATACTGGGCACCCTTCAATTTTATGACATTGCCTCTTGCTTTTCCTTTTTTCTGTATTGTTTCTGAATATAAGAGAAAACATATGACCCTTGACTTTCCTAACTTAGTTTTTTTGCTTAACATTATGTTATCCAAATTCACTTAATTACCTACAAATGACATAATTTTGTTCTTTTTTATAGTGGAGTAAAACTGCATTGTTTACGTATACATTTTACTTACACATTCTTCTGTTGACTGATACCTAGTTGGTTCCATAACTTTGCAATTATTAATTAGGCTGCTATAAAGATAGGTGTGCACACATTGCTATCATTAGCTCTTTTGGAGTGATACCAGGGACTAATAGACCTGGGTTATATAACAATTCCGTACCTAGATTTTTGAGGAAACTCCATACTGATTTTCATAATGCTTGAAATAACTCCCACCAACACAGTGCAAGTGTTCTTTCCTCCCCTGCATCCTTCTCAGTATTTATTATTGTTTTCATTCTTGATGACTGCCATTATACTAGAGTAAGATGAATCCTCAGTGCAGTTTTGGTTTGCAAGTCCCTGATGGTTAAAAATATTAAATACTTTTTATATATTTCTTAGTAATTTTCATTTCTTCTTTTGAGAAATGTGTGTTTAGTTCATTTGTGGATTTACTGATTGTGTTGTTGTTATCATTATTTTGGTGTTAAGTTTTTTATTTCAATATATATTTTGAATACTAATCCTCTCTCAGAAGAATATCTGGAAAATATTTTCTTCCATTTTTTAGGCTCTCACTTCATGCTCTTGTTTCCTCTGCTGTACAGAAGCTTTTTAATTTGATACAATACCATTTATTAATTTTTGTTATTATTTCTTGAGCTTTAGTTGTTCTATGTCCTAAGTCATTGTATGCACTTCAACGTTGGAATGTTGATCCTGTGTTTTCTTCTAGCAGTTGCTAAGTTTCTGATCTAATTTCTAGGTCTGGTCTAATTTCTGGGGTACACTTAGCATTGGCTTTTATGCAGGTTGAGAGTTAGGGATCTAGTTTCCTTTTCTATATATCGAGAATACAGTTTTCCCAGCATCACTTGTTAAAAAAGGCTATCTTTTCTCCAAATTATGTTTTTGGTGCCTTTGTCAAGGATTAGATAACTGTATCTATGAAGACTTGTCTCTGTGTCTTGTATTCAATCCATTATTGTTTCATATGCCTATTTTTGTGCTAATACTATTGTATTTTCTTAGAATTATGGTTCTGTAGTATTGATTGAAATCGTGTGTTGTAATGTCTCAAACATTACTCCTACTGCTTATAAATGTTCGGCTATTCTAGATCTTTTATATTTCCACATAAATTTTTAAATTTTTAAATCTTCTTTTAAAAATGCTTTTTAATTATAATACAACAGCAGGATGCACCTTGACACAATCACAAAGGCATGGAATTCAACCCACCCTGATTCAGTCCCCAGCACTCTCCTCCCTACTCCACCAATTCCTCTTCAATTCATTTATAGTTTTTATTTATTACCTATAAAATTAGTGTGCTGTGCATATACCCGATGCCAGGACCCTCTGCGCTACATCCATGCATGTAAATAAGAAAGTTCTTTCAGATTCTTTCCATTGTTCTTTCCTTTTCCCATCCTTCTTCTTCCTTCACAACCCCCTTAATCTACTCTACTGATCTTTCATCTGTTTTGATGAAATTCCCTTTTTTTCCTTTTTCTCTCTTTCTTGTTTTACTTTTTAAAATATCTCTTGAGTCCTCTTATGCCATATGAATTTTAAAGCTTTTTTTTCTAGGTCTGTGAACAATATTATCAGTGTTTTTATGGGGATTTCATTGAATCTCTAGATTGCTTTTGGTCATTTTAACAATATTAATTCTGCCTATACAAGAACATGGGAGGACTTTACATCTCCTGTATCTTCTTCAATTTCTTCAGGCTCTATAATTTTCATTGTAGAAATTTTTCACCTTCTTGGTTAGATTCGTTAATGGGTGTACTATGATTTTTTGAAGATATCGTAAATGCAATTGCTTCCCTGATTTCTTTTTCAGCTGACCCATTCATATATAGAAAAACTATTAATATTTTATGTTGATTTTATATCCTACTATTTTGCTGAATTTGTCAGCTCTAGAATTATTCTGGTGCAGGCTTTTTTTGGGGGGTCTTCTAAAGACAGAATTGTATCACTGCAAATTGATAAAATTTAGTTTCTTTCTTTCTGATTTGTATCTCTCTAATTTCCTTCTCTTGACTAATTACTTTGGTTAAAATTTCAAGTACTATAAGTGTTGAGAGTGAACTTCCTCAACTTTTTCGTGATTTTAGAGGAATTACTTTCACTTTTCCCTGTTCAATATGAAGTTGGTTTTGGATTTGTTGTATACAGCCTTTATGATGAGGCAAGTTCCTTCTATCTTTAATTTCTTCAGTGTTTTTATCACAAATGGGTGTTGAATTTCATCAAAGGTTTTTCTGCATCTATTGAGATTTTTATCTAATTTATGTCATTATTTCTATCATGCAATCAATTATATTTATTGATTTGTGTATGTTGAACCATTTTTGTATCTCTGGAATGAACAAATTTGCTCATTATGTACAATATTGTTGTGTTTTTGAATATGAATTGTTAATATTTTATTAAGGATTTTTGTGTCTAAGTTAATCAGGGATATTGATCAGCAGTTTTCTTTCCTTTATATATTCTTATGTGATTTGGTATCAGGGTGATAATGGATTTAAGAGAATCCATATGGAACTACTCCTACCCGTCTATTTCATGAAATAATTTGACGAACATTAGCATTAATTCTTCTTTATAGAACTGGTAGAATTTAGATGTGAATCCATCTGGTTGTGGGCTTTTCTTTCTTGGAAGCCTTTTTACTACTTTTATCTCATCCTTTGATACTGATATACTTAGGTTTTCTTTATCCTTGTGTTTCAATATTGGTAGTGAATATATGTCTAAAAATTTGTCCATTTCTTCTAGATTTTGTAATTTATTGGAATATAAGTTTTCAAAGTAGTTCTTAAAGATCCTTTGGACTTCAGGGATATCTATGGTGATGTCTCCTGTTTCATCTCTAATTTTATAAATTGAGCCTTCTATCTCTTTCTTTTAATTAGTTTAGTGAAGGGCTTATCAATGTTTTATCATTTTAAGAGAAAAACTCTTCGTTACACTAGTTATTTGTACTTTTTAAATTCTGTTTCATTAATTCCAATGCTGATCTTAAATATTTACTTTTTTCTGCTGGATTTCGATTTGGTTTGTTCTTGTTTTGTAGGATGTTGAGATGTATTATTAGGTTGTATGTTTGAGATCTTTCTGATCTTTTAAATATGGGTACTAATAACTACAAATTTTCCTCAGAACTGCTTTGAGTCCAGTGAATTCTGATATGTATCTCTATTTTCACTGTCAAAATCTTTAAATTTCTTCCCTTATTTCTTCTATGACCCATTCATTGATCAAAAGTGCATTGTTCAATCTTCATGTTAATGCAGTTTCTATAATTTTCTTTGTGTTTATTTCCAGTTTCATTCATTTGTAGTCTGGCAAGATGTAAAGTATTATATAATTTGTTTCATATTTGCTAAGACTTGCTTTGTGTTTTAAATGCTGATCTATTTTGGAGAATGAGCCATTACCAGCTAAGAAGAAAGTATATGCAACTGTTTTGGATAAAATGTCTGTAAATGTCTGTTAAGTTCATTTGACTTAGAGTATATTTTAGAACTGAAGTGTCCCTGTTAGTATATGTCTATATGACATATCTATTGTTGAGAGAGGTATGCTAAAATCACTCAGTATTATTTATTGGTATCTATCTAGGCCTTTATGTTGGAAAGTGTTTGTTTTATATAACTGTGTTATGAATTGATATTTGGGGCATAAATGTCTACTATCATTATATCTTCTTGTTTGATTGTTCCCTTTACCAGTATGAAGTTCTCTTTTTTGCCCCTTCTCATTAATTTTGGCTTTATGTCTCCTTTATCAGATATGATAGCAGTTATTCCTATCCTAGGTTTTGTAATTTATTGGAATGTAAGTTTTCTTTCTTTCTTTTTTTTTTTTGAATGTAAGTTTTCTAAGTAGTTCTTAAAGATCTTTTGGATCTTTAAGAACTACTTAAGATCTTTAAGAACTACTTGTGTTTCATGTGCATTTTGTTGGCCTGTTTCCTAATGTCTTCTGAGAACAGGATATCATTTTCTAATCTTTCACTATCAGTCAGTTGATATGTTTGCCTGTATGTTGAGTCTCTTACAGACAGCATATAGTTAGCTCTTATTTTTTAATCTACTCTTCCAGTCTATGCCTTTTAATTGGATAGTAGGTGCTGTTTTTACTCACTTTTTTTGTGTGTGATGGGAGAGGTGTATGGGACGTATCAGTCTATTTTTCATCCTCTTATAGGCATGGGGAAGATCACACAGGAGGGAATGGCACTGCTTTTTCTTCATCCAGATTTGTCCTACTCCATTGTCATCAGTTATGTTCCTTATCCCAGAAATCAGACTTCCAATTTCAAATGAATGCATGCTTCACTCTCCTCTCCTTTGCACATTGATAGACTGGCAGCTGTGGTTGCCATAGCCACCCTGAGTTTTTCCCTAGTCTATGTTACTATCTCTCTCCTATGTCCAGACTGACTCATTGCATGCACACCTACCCCTCCACCAAAATATGGAGACTAAAAGACAGTTTGGTCTTGAGTATTGAAAAATAAAGATACTAGAGCAAGATAAAAAGGAAAAAGAAGGAAAATGGAGAGAGCAATATACCTTGATGTTTCAATATACCTTGAAGTAGGAGGATCACAAGTTTGAGGTCAGCCTCAGCAACTTCCCCAATGAATCTATAGGGATGCTATACTTTCACAGGGTAGAGATTCTGCTGCTGAGCTAAACCCAGCCAAAAGATAGCACATCTTGCTCCACACATGAATTAAGCACACTCAAACTTCAGCTATATTTTAATACAAAGACTAGAAGAGACAAAAACCTAAACCAAAACCACAACCAAAACAAAACATATTAGTGACCAGACTCCAAGTAGGAATGGGTAAGTGGACTTGAGTAGCACAACTGGCATAGAAAATGATCTTGTCCCAAGTTGCCATAATAGCCAGCAATTTGGGGATGCATGTAGTAGTATAAGAAATTTCTAAGAGGGACAAATTCTGAAGGAAAAAGTACATGGGGTCGTCAGGTCTGTACCACCAGTGAGAGTGTGATTATGGTCACATTGCCAGTGATGTTCAGCATGTAGGTAAGAAACAGGAAGACAAATAACACAACTTTCAATTCTGAGCCATCAGTCAAACCTGCTGAAGTGAACACTGTTAGTCTTGTGTGGTTTTGTAATATGGTCCTCTGACATTTACCAATTCCAGACAGAAAACAAATAATAATATCTACAGAGAAATAATAGTAGCAACTAGTGTCAAGGTAATATTAACAAACTGGTTTTTCATGGACAGTGATACAATCCTCATTGCTGTTTTAAAGATAATTTCATCAGGAAAAATAATAGTTTGTCTTTTCAGAATATGTAGGCAGAGAATTAACACATTAATTTGCAATCATACAGAAGAATAATCCATATAAGGGTAGTAATTATTCATTCTGTGAATTCATATTGTATTCAATGTATGTGAATACAATACAATTTTATAAAACAAAATTAAAGGAATTTGAAAGGAGAAAAATGTTTTTGCTTTCTTGAGAACACACAAGACTTGGGATGACATGTCATTTTTCTGTTCAATTAAAGTTCAATAAAGTTCAAGAATTTTGCATAACAAAACAAAGTTATGCATACTATATGAAATGTGAGAGTCTACATTTTTACTTGAAATACACACACACACAGAGCCATGTTCCATCTACAGGACTAGGATAGGTTCCATATTATATTCAACCAAGCAATTTTAAATGCATGATTCTTGTCTCATTTAGTTTCATGGTTGAGACCCCGGTTCAAATAAGTGAAAATGATACACAGGAAATAATTCCATTTACTATTAGTACTTGAATTGCCTCAATATCTGTGATCCCCTCAACCTTCCTGCCCTGTACCCCAATACCAAATCAACATGAACTCTCTGATAGTGTGTGTAGTAAGCCATTGCAGTTCTCCTTTACGTTTGTGGTTCTGAGAATGGACCAAGTAAGGTGAATAGTTAGACATCTGAATGTAGAGACGAAGAGCAATACATAAATGTGGATTTAGGAAGCTGTGTGAACTGGGAGAAGTAAAAACAAAACTAAACTTACACCTAGACACAGTCCACTGTGCTACTTCATTCATAACAGTTTTTTTTTTAGTAACTCAGTTGCACCTATCCCACAAAAGTCATTCTAATTCGCCATTTGATTTACCATGAAATTAACTATTTGAATTAACTTCTTTCAAAATAAAGTCTAATAGTTATAAACTTCCATTCTCATTATGCATACAACCATGCTTTGTTCACTCATCAAATTAATCTTCCTGAATTGAAACAAAATACTTAAAATGAAAGACATTTACTTATTTTTCCAAAGAAAACTGTCAAATAGAGGTACTTTGGATTAGGCAGAGGAGAATGAATTGAGAGGAGGGGAAGGAGGGGAGGAAGGATAGTAGAATCAGTCAGACATTATTACCCTACTGCATATATGACTACATGACTGGTGTGTTTCTAGATCATGTACAACCAGATAAATGAGAAGTGATAGATATTCCATTTATGTATGATGTGTCAAAATGTCATGTCATGTATAACTAACCAGGACAGATAATATATATACATATATATATGAATAAAAAATGAACATATAGGTAAAATTTTGTAGGAAAATTTATATATATAAATATGTCACAACTGAAAAAAAGAGAACTATCAGAATGTTCATTATTATCTCAAAACAAATATCTCAAAATTTTTATCAGTTAAATAGTAATACAAAATCCCTTATCCCTTAAATAAATAATTTTATTTGTACATTTTAATGAAGATATTTCTTCAATAATTTTACTAAGTCAATAAGGAATGTAATATTATATTAGTGTTAGTCTATGACTAGACTCTTTAAAAGTTCAGTATTATTTACACATAAAATAAACTCTAAGCAGAATTTTGAAGTCTTTTTCTGAATAATCCAAAATATAATTTTCTAAATTTTATATTACTTATCTTTACTGCTCTCTTTACCTAAATGTGTATTACTGCTCTCTTTCCCTAATCCCTATATTCAGATATTCTTACAAATTTATATTCATTTTCTAAAGCTGGTCATAACTTGAAATTTTAGTAACAGATTCTCTCTTTACTAACATTTATTGAGATAATTTTACATTTCATTCACAATATTATTTATTCAAAGCTGAATTGGAGCCAGGCACTGTGGTGCAAGCCTGTAATCCCAGCACTTATGGAGGCTGAGACAGGAGAGTTGTGAGTTCAAAGCCAGCCTCAGCAAGGCAAGGTGCTAAGCAACTCAGTGAGACCCTGTCTCTACATAAAACACAAAATAGGGCTGAGGATGTGGCTCAGTGGTGGAGTACCCCTGAGTTAAATCCCCGGTCCCCCCCCCCCAACAAAAAGCTGAATTGGGATTTCTATTGTGGTCAAAATACTTTAAATATTCTGGCTTTTGTATCAGAGTGATATCTCAGGACATGAATTTGTAATTATTCCCTGTATTTCTATTTTTTTTCAAAGAGTTGAAGAATTGGTATAAATTCTTCCTTGAATTTTTGTAGTATTTATCTTCAAAACCATCTTATCTGGAGCTTTTTGGGGGGGAGGGAGTTGTAAGGGTTCTGTGTTTGGGATTGGAGTCTCTGACAACTTCATAGCTGTGGTATGCTTGGTGTCTAGGAAAGTTTCTATACAAAAGTATAGGATGCCTAGCTTCTGGGAAGGTTCCTATACAAAGTATGGGATGCCCAGCTACTAGGAAAATTACTATGCAAAAGCATAGAATGCCTGGCTACTGTAGCAATGCCTTCCATGAGGAGGCTCTCTCTGTGCTAGAGTCTTATCAGCCTCAACCTTGATTTTAGGCACACAGCTCCTGGGATTAAAGGAACTTGCTTGCTAGATAGCTACAATGTTTCATCAAGCCCCACTGCTCCTGAACCTGCTTGCCTAACTGTAACTTCAAACAGTGGACTTTCTTGAGCTCCTAACATTGCATATTTTAATGGCAGAATGTAACTTAGAAGTAAACTGCATAATGTTGCTGATATAACCTGCCTAGTGATATAATGAACAATAATGTACTAATGATACCAGTTACCTAAGATAACCTATCGATATAAACAAAGCTGGCAGCTCAGATGAGCAGCCCTTTTTCTTTGCCTCTGCCCCTTGCCTCTGTGTCTCCTTTTGATTTCTTTACAGGAAGTTTTGATCACTATTTCAATTTCTTTATTTGTTATTAGTCTGTTCAGGTTATTCTTGATTCAGTCTTAGCAGGGTATATATACCTAGGAATCTGTTCATTACCTCTAAGTTATTCAATTTTTTGGCATGATACTTTTCGTAGTAGTGCATTATGATTCTTTTATTTTTGAGGCATCTTTTGTAATGTTTCCTTCTTCATTTCTGATTTTATTAATTTTAGTTTTTTCTTCTTTTACTCTTTATCAGACTGGACTAGGATTTGTTGATTTTTGTATTTTGAAGAAAATAACTCTTGTTTGGATAAGGTAAAACATCATACACATTCCCTGAAGGTAGAAATAAACAAGAAACAATGAACAAATACCTGAGGAACAAAATGGAACAGCAAATGGATTTAGAGAAATTAACTCAAAAGAGAAAGCTTTGGAAACAGATGGTGTCTCAGGGGTTTCAAAACAGCAAAAACCCAAAACTCTGAAAAGACCTAACCCTGTGTTATGGACAAACACTGAAGTTGCATTCTAGGGAATTCAGCCTCTAAGAAGAGTTGTTTTTGTTTTTAAATCAGAGGTTCCAAACAGACATTGTTAGATAAAGTAAATGATTTCAAAAAACATATTTGTATCAGGGTTCTATTTCACTTGATTATGCAGCATTATGTGTTTTATTGATTTCATTAAAACATTTTCTAGTTTGTGAAAAGAAAGTACTTTTAACTGCAACAATTGTGTTATGAAATACATTGAATTAATCTAGAAATTATTTCATATATTTAAATTATAATGCTTTTTGCATTTGTGACCAGCTGTTTTTCTACTTCGTAATTGTGAAACATTTTCTTGGGGAGGAAAAATTGGAATGTGATTGTCTTTTTTAGAAATTGAAGATTTTTTGTGAAATTGTTGCATTACTACTTGCAATCGAACCTTGACCCTTGATTTTGAAATCATCAATTTGGAATGAAAAATTACAATGCAAAATATTTTATATAAGTTCCTTTTACAATTTTAAGGTAGCACTTCTTCATCTTATGCCTGTTTGAGAAGACGTTAATTTTTCACACTGTTGACAGTGAAATGTTATGTCGGTTTATAAGGGTTACTGACCATTTGTTTTCATGGGGATAAATTTAGTGGATTGTTCACCCATGTATTTTTTCAAACTTGAACATTTTCTTTTGATTTTCTTTTTCAATTAGGTAATCACTTGGAAAATTCAGCTGTATGCCTCTTTTCATCAGGATAATAATCCAAGGGAAGAATTAGTTTGAGATTTTTAAGATGCCACTTTCAGGGAGGGGAAGTGTTCTATAAAAAAATGAAGCAGGAAATGTTACACTTTTATCATTGTTGTTTTCATTGCAAGGATGTCTTTGTAATGTATTTCATGATTAGAATATTCAATACAGATAAACTGACTTAAATTGGCTTTGCACAATTTTGCCCTATGTTATGTGTTTTGCACACATATTTTCAGTTGAATTTTCTCCAACAGAAAGCGTTTTCACTACTGGCATATCAATAAGCACCAATAGGTTTTTATTCCAATTCTAAGCACTGTGGTTGAGTAACATCACCTCAATTATTTATTATCCTTTAAAGATACTGCATTTTCATACTCTTTATTTATAAAGGATCAATGCTGCTATAAATACAGGTATTTTTAATTTTTTAATTTCATTTCATCACCATCAGATGCAGTTCCCTATTTTGTTTAGTAAAGTGATATATAAGCTTTCTAATGGTGTCTTCAGAAATTTATAGAATGTAAATACAGACTTGATTGGTCTTTAAGATGTGTTTAACTGTGAGGCTATTAAACTAATAGTGTGGATATGATTTGTCATCCAGTATTAAGTTCTTAGTCATTGATTTTTGTGTTCAAAAAAATAGGAAAGAGGGAAACTGTAGCTTTCATTACAGACTCCTTGATTTATAAGCTCTCCAAATGATGAGTTCCAGTAAACTCTCACTTTGCCTCTGAGTAGTGAGTGGATTTTGAGCATTTCTCTCAGGCTTTAATTTTCTAAAGCTGTGCACATATGTAAAAAAAAAGATTATTTTCAGGGAGATGTAGATTTAGAATTATTGTTTATGTCATTTCTTAAGCAGTTATGCTTTTAATGCTTAAAAGAAGGCTAGCATTGTTTGCACAAAAAGTTGGTGACTCTCTCCCCCAAATAGGAATGAAATTATTTCTCTTGAGTAAACTTTTTATGTCACCTTATAATAGAAGCTGAAAAAAGAGAGAAACAAATAAATCCTTCTTTGTGATTCAATAGAATTCTTCTTTATAAAATGATGAAAGTTCTCACTTATTTTACTAAAAGTTTAATAAAAACACAATAAAAATACCAACAAGATTGTTCTTATGGATATAGGTAAAATTAATTGTATATGAAAAAATAACAAAGCAACTACTGCCTAAAGAATTTGTTAAGAAAATAAACTATACAAGAAACTATAATTATCAGGCATTGAATATTTAATAAAAATATCAAGTTGTAGAAGTATTAATTAGATAAAGTACAATAGAATGAAAAGATTGATATAGACTATGTTATATGTGAAATTTTACACATAATAAAGACAGAATATTACACGAAATATATGAACTTTTAATACATATTACTGGACAAATTGATAAGTAATTTGAAAAGATATAAAAGTAGCTCATTTCTTGAACCATACATAAAATTGACTCCATATGGTTTAATGATCTAAATGTAAAAAATGAGAATAAAAAGCAGTAAAAGAAATTTTGGGTGAATTTGAATTTTTAACTGATACCTAGAACAACAAAATTATATTTATTTACAGAATATGATCTGAAGTTTTGATGTGTGCATTTTGAATTATTTAAGTAAGGGTAAACACACACACATATATCATATATCTATTTATTGAGGAACTACCATACTATTTTCGTAAATTGCTGTACTAATGATGTACATTCTCATCAACAGTATACAAGGGTTCCCTTTTCTCCACATCCTTGACAACACTTGTTATCACTCATTTTTCTTATAACAAGCATTCAACATTTTGTGAAGTGATATCTTTGTGGTTTTCATTTGAATTTCCCTGATGATTAGAAAGGCTGTGTGCATGTTTTCACAAATTTGTTTGTCATTTTCTTTTCTTCCTTAAAGGAATGTCTGTTCTAATTTTTTGCCAATTTCTTAATCAAATTATTTGTTTTCTTGCTCTCGAGTTGCTTTGGTTCCTTATATATTTTGGATATTGGTCCCTAGTCAGATGTATGATTTGAAGGTATTTCCTCCCAGTCCATGGCTGTCTCTTCAGTTATTTGTTTCCTTTACCATACAGAATACGTTTAGTTTAATGTCATCCAATTTGGTCTACTGTTGCTTTTGTTGCTTGTGTTTTGAGAGTCGTTTCCAATAAATCATTGTTCAAAGCAATGCTCTGAGCTCTTTTCTTGTTTTCTTAGCAACTCAACAGTTGTAGTTCTTATATTTAAGTCTTTTATGCATTCTGCATAGATTTGTATCTAGGAGTCCAATTTTATTGTGTGAGATGAAAGTTCAACTTTGCCTTTCTGTATGTGGATATTCAGTTTCTCCAACACTATTTTATTAAAAAGATTATTATTTCTATGTTGTATGTTCTTGACAACTTTGTTAAAAAGAAACTGATTTGGAGTTTATATCTGGGCTTTATATCCTATTCCATTTCTTGTTGTGTCTGTTTATATGCCATTGCCAGACTGCTTTGTTTATAGTAGTTTTATAATGTATTCTAAAATCAAGGAAGTTAGGTCTCCATCTCTGTTCTGTTTGTTCAAGATTGCTTTGGCTAGTTGGTCTCTTTTCTTAGTCCATATGAATTTTAAAATTAATTGTTCTATTTCTGTGAAAAATGACAATAAAATTTTGATAAGATAAGCATTGAATATAAGGCAGATGCCTGCACTTTTGATCAACCTCATTTTGAAACTAGAGCAATAGTTTGCATATGTTAAATTTACTTTTTGATTCTTTGTAGTCTGGGAGACTAAGGAATTCTGAACTCTGTCGACTCCAAGATTTCAGTGATTTAGTAACCAATACCTTGGGTGAACACTGAAAATTTGGGACCCTAAGTGTTTGCAGAAACTGCTTCCAGAGAGAGTTTAAAAATATAGATTTATTGCTAGAGCCATCTAGGGAAGATGTGGGGAATACTCACTCTCCTGTCTAAATAAGCAGAGGTCTCACATCTTCAGGTAAGGGGATACTTCTTATATGTACTTATTGCTAAAGCAATCCAGACAGGAAGGTGAACTTTGTCTTTTGGGAATGTTGAGGTCTCCCTGTTTTCTTTCAATGAAATAATGTAGGAATAAATCTCAGAAAGAAGCCTGGGAGGTAAAGACAAGGGGTTTCCTCCTTCCTGTTCTCACTGACAAAGACTCTCCATCCATGGAGAGATTGTAGGGTTTTTATTATCCCTGAAGGAAGCAGAGGAAGAATGTGCAGAAAGCAAGCAGAAGTTTCACACTCTGGTAGCAAGGGGAGACTGTGGTCTGCACTTATTACTGAGGCAAGCCATGAAAGACAATGTAGAGAGCACTTCCTTTTTCTTTTTAGGCAGGTAAAGGTGACCTAGCCTCCTTTATTGAAAGATTATAAATTTTTTTCCCAAGTGTAAGCCAGAGTTGAAGGTGTGGGGTATGCTATCATCCCTGTTCTTGGTAGCAGCACCTTCTAACTTCTTTCCATGGGGAGATTTCAGCACTAAAGTTATCACTGGAGAAATCCAGGGAAGAAAGTGCAGGGAGAGCTACTTGTCCCATTTGAGTTTTCTTATTCTTCTGATATGAGGTATTCTTGTGCTAGTGTAAGGTTGCTTGTAGGTGTAATTATTAGATTGTGAGAGGTATAGCCTAATAAGTCCATCCTAGTTTGGGTGGACTGGTAATAACTGTAGGCAAGTGGGGCAGGGCTGGAGGAGGTGAGTCACTGAGGACCTTCCCTGGAATGGTTACTCTTCCCTGTGGCTCCTTTTTCCCATTCCCCTCTCTGATTCCTTGCTGCCATGGATTGCAGTAGCAGGCCTCCATGATGCCCTTCTGCCATGATGTTCTTCCTTACCTCAGACTCAGTAATGAAGCCATGGACTGAACCTCTGGAAATATGAGTCAAACTAAACTATCCCTCTTCTGAGTTATTCTCTTATCAAGTATTTTGGTTACAGTAACAAAAAACAGGGTTAAAAAGCTTTATTCATTATTCACTATGTAGGCTCCCAGATACTGCTTTGTGAGAGTCCAGAGTCCCAAGGAGCTGCTAGATAAGGATGAAGCCAAACATTTCCATTGGGAAATTGGAAATTGGGCTGATCTCACAGGTATAGCTTCTAATAGTACTTTCATGGTTCAGAACCTTTACTTCGTTCTTTGGGTGTTAGGAGAGCCCTCTACTTTTCTGTCCTTGCCATTCCTAAAGTGAGGTTATTTAAGAGCTGAGCTCTTTGGAAAAGATTGTTAAGGTAGATACTCTATGTGTGGTACAAGCTTCATTCCTTGGAAAGCAGCTGTGAATTGGAATTTCCATCCCAGTTATAAGGTGACTTATGTAAGAGCACAAGACTATCTCTGCTTTTCCTACTCATTTTTTGGTGTGGCTCTTTTTTCAGTTGTCTGGTCTGTAGGAGTTTTTCAACTGGATTTTGGCTTTCTTTTGAACATAACTGATGTATGTGTAGGTGTTTGTGTAGTGTGACTAGGATGAGGGAGGCTCAGGGTCCTCCTTTTCCATCATGTTGGTGCTGACCTAGAGTCTCAGGTTGTTCTCAGGGTACAGAAACTCAACTGCTTTTTGCATGTTGATTTGCTTCCTATAAATTTACATTTAGCAAAGTTGTAACAATTGCTCTTTGTTTTTGGACTGTTTAGGGTTTTCTATATATAAGATTATTTTGCCGGCTGTGGTGGTACATGCCTGTAATCCTAGTCATTTGAGAGGTGAGGCAAGAGGATTATAAATTTGGGTAATATAGTGAGACTCTGTCTCAAAATAGAAAATAAAATGGGCTGGGAATATTGCTCAGTGGGAATGTAGCTCAGAGAAAATAAAAATGATTTTTATTTTCTCATATCTGATTTGATTTCTTGTTCTTGACACTGGTTGCTCCAGATAGAATTTACAGTAGTATGTTGAATAGAAGACATGAGATTGGTCAGCAATTCCTTATTCCTGATCTTAGAGAAAAATACTTTTTTTGTTTTTCATCACTGAGTACAATATCATCTGTGCAATTATAAACAAGGACTTTTGTGTTGAGCTAAATTTCATCTGTTCTTATTACTTGAGAATATTTATTATGAAAGGATATTGAGGGACCTTCATATGGGAAAGATCTTTTATTAACTAGGTGAACCTTCGTACAATTGCAAATGTCCTTTATGAGGAGCAGAGGGATATCTGAAAAAGACAGAAGAGTAGAAAGTGATGTAATGGCAGAGTTGGAGATTTAAGGTGATCATACATCAAGTAACAATAGCAGGCCCCAGAACCTGGAAGAGGGAAAGAATAGATTTTACCCTAGAACTTCTGGAAGGGGCGTGTTACTGCCAACACTTTGATTTTTGCCCAGTAAAATTATTTCAGACTTATGTCCTCCAAAATATGTGAAAGGATATATTTTTATGTTTTATGTCAGTCAGTTGTGATGACTTGTTACAGCCATCATAGTAAGCTAATACAATGGTCCATAGAATAAGTGAGAATATGTAAATAGTTACATTATCAATAATATAAATTAAAATATAGTGTTAGAAAGTAAGGAAGGAAAAAAGTTTCATAAAGTATAGAACTCAGATTTAAAAAAACTATTACGAAAATATAAAAGTTCTGATATAAATTAATAAAGAAAATTGATAAGTTGAAGGGATAAACCAAGAGAAAAGTAGAAGTATAGAGTGTCCAGAAAGACAGAAAAGTAAATGAGTCCTGAAATAGGTCATCAGAGGAAATAAAAATGAAAGAAGTGTTAATTTAAGGATTGGATTTTAGTCAGATAAATGAAATGGAGAAATGAAACAACATTTGGATTCCACATTGAATGGTAAATTGTGCTTCATGTAGATATATTGAGCTATAACCAAAAAACTCTGACTTCCTCTAAAACAGGATAAGAAAAAATAAGAACAAGGATGTCACTCAAGATGGTATAAGAAGATTCCCTGCTTATAATTCTCACAGCAAAAATAATTTGAGAGATGTCCACTAAGGAAAGTGTCTCTAAAGAATCTTTCAGAGCTAGATAGGAGCTTGCAACATACTCTTAAAGTTCAAGATAGAGGAGGGCCATTTTTAAGAAGATAAACATGTATTTAGGCAAAACCTTCACAGCAAATTGTGTACCCTACAGACCTAGAAACAGTCTCTTTCACTGTGGGTTTGACTAAGGTGCCCTGGAATAGATATTTGTTACACTGCCCATTCCATTGACCAGGTCTTAGAGGCATTTACATCTATATGGGGACCGGCAAGGATCAGTAGCTGCCCAAACTCCGGGTTTGACCCACCAACTCCACTAAAGATCGAGAAGCACTCATATAACCTGGCCCCCACCCATTGACTAAAATTCTAGAAATAATCTTATTGAAAGGACAAATATATGCATTATGGAGGTCAAAGAAGGAGAGGAGAGAAAGAAATAATGGCCATCAATCTCTCAAATCTTAAGAGAATCATGGATATTCAGACTCATGAATTTCAAAGTACAGAAAGGAAGACAATAATATCAAAGATGATTACTCTGTAATATGTAAAATTGCCAAAATTCAAAGAGAAAGAATTTTGTCAGCAGCAAGAGAAAAGCAACCTGCCACCTATGAGTGAGCCTAATCATCAATCAGTAGATTTTTTTCAGTACAATCTGCAGATCACAAGGAAGTGGAATGCTATATTCAAAGTGCCAAAAGAAAATAAAAAGATCTCTTAATAACATTACACCCAGCAAAGCTGTCCTTCAGAAATGAAGAGGAAATAAACATACTCCAAGAACAGTGAAAGCTGAGGGAGTTTGTCATCACTAGACCTGCCTTACAAGAAATGCCATAAGGAGGAGGAAGAAAAATGGCGGACCAGAGGCAGCCACGTTATCAGAGCAGCTGCCCAAAGCAAACTAAAAGAGCAGTTCTGTAGTAGCAAAGTGAGTTTTGAAGACTGGGAAGATTTTGATAGGAAACTCAGCAAGTTAGCAACCAGGTGAAAATCAAAAACGACAGTTCCTAGAACAGAAAGAGAATCAAAACATTAGACTAAAGAGCATCAGGCACGCTCTGGCTCAGTGCTCTTCTCTCAGGAGAAGCTCTCTTCCAACAAGCTGAAGAATATTCTCCTGAGTTGAAGAAAAACAGATTTCATTATCTAACAAATTTGTAATTTGAGCAGTAAATAAGTTCAGAAATAGCAGATTGAGCAGATACAGAAGAAAGTCCTGGCAATTCTGCAGTAGAATGTCCTAGCATTCCCCAACAGAAGTAAAGTGGGGAAATAGCCACAGTTTAATGATACTTTGTGTAGATTTCCTGAGCAGGAGACTAGGAATCACTGTTGTTAACCTTTGTTTTTTCATTTTTTTGCTCCCTAATTCCCTTTATTATCATTTTCTTGAAATACTTGTTCTTTGAATCCCCAAGAACAATCAGCTAATGGCTTTTCTTTTTCACTGGATTCGTGGCTGCCTATGCCATGAGTCTATCTGGACATAGGAGTGAGACTATAGCACAGAAAAGGTAGAAAATCACAATGGCCATGACATCCACTAGGTCTGGTTGATCAGTCTGTACAGTGGAGAATTATGAAATTCTTTCACTTTTATTTGAAACTGGTGCTCTGGTCTCTGGGATAAAGAGCATGGCTGACGGGGTATGTGAACTGGGACTGATCAGATCAACTAGAAGGCACTGATGCCTCCTCCCTCAAGTCTCTCCCTGTCAGAAATGGACAGAGGCTCTTGGAATAAGGGTGCAATGCACCTCAAATTGATCTACTGATGGAATGGGTGAGAGGGTTTGTCAGCAGGCTTGCAGGATTTACCCTCCCACCCTTGGACACAAGAAGGAAGATAGGGGGAAAGAGAGAAAGAGAGTGCATGCGTGTGCAAGAGAACAAACTCAAGTAAAATTATAAAGAGGAGAGGTTACCACAGAAGTTTAAAAGATCATGAAAAACTACTCTGAACAATTATTTACCAATAGATTGGGCAACCTAGAACAAATTAATAATTTTTTAGATGCATATGACTTAACAAGGCTGAATCAGGAGGAAACAAAATCTTAACAAATTATAAGTCATAGAGATGAAGGCAAAAATTTAAAACTCCTCAAAAAAGAAAACTAAGGACAAAATGCTTTATCAAAAAATTCTATCATAATTTTAAAGAGAAGAAATGCCATTCCTCCTCAAATTTTTCCAAAACATTGGAGAGAAAAGAACACTTACAAACCAATTTTATGAAGTTGGTATTATCTTTATACCATAGCTAGTTAAGGACACATATGAAAAGAAAATTACAGAATAATATCTGGTGAACTGGTGCTCTGGTCTCTTGAAACAGAAGGTTCTGATATTAGTAATGTACAAGTCTTAATGCCTTGATGCTGATCATTGCATTGTGATCATAGAATATTCTTTTTGAAATAAATATACATTGTTGTATTGGGCAGGAGATGAGGAATCAAATTGTTCAGAAATAAAAGTTTCTAATGTTTTAAAATTTAAGTTTTAGATTGTTTCAAAGTAAAAATAAATAGGAACCATTTAATTACTGATCCTTCCAAATTCTATGGTGAGCAACAACTAAATTATTACAATCCTGATACATTTTGTAGTAGAAGCAAGAGAGAGTTTCCGGTTTGCAATAAACTCTCTTAGGACTAGAACTGTTCTAAGGCAGTCAAATAATCTGAAATTCTTATTGACATTCAATATAAAGTTTAAATAAAGTTGTCTTTTTGGAGAATACCCCTTCAGCTTTTGTAGTTATAGCAAATTCAGCATGATTTTTATTTCCTCCCTCCTCCCTCTCTTCTTCCCTCCTCTATCCCTATCTGCTCTTTCTTCTTTCCTTTTTCTTTCCTCCTTCCTTCCTTCCTTCCTTCCTTCCTTCCTTCCTTCCTTCCTTCCTTCCTTTTTTCCTTTCCTCCATCGCTCCCTCCCTCATTCTCCCCTCCTTCCTCCCTCCTCCTTCTTTCCTTCCTCTTTGCTCTCTCCCTATCTCCCTCCTTCTTTCCTTCCTCTGTCTCTTCTCCCTTCTTCCTTCTTTCTTTCCACAGTAGTCATTCCATCATATGTGGTTTCACTTTCCACCATCTCAATTACCCACATTCAATTGTAGTCAAAAGAGTGAATGGAAAATTTATAAACTTTCAGTCAATAAACAGGTTTATTTACAATTCTGCTGGTGTTAGGGATGATGGCAAATCACTTAAATACTACTCTTTAATTTCCATGAGTAAGCAGAATTACCTGCTCTGTGCTCTGATTTTGATAGTAAACACTGTATATCTCCATGTCTCAAGTCACTGAACTAATATTTCTCAAGGGGACATGAAACATTTAACAAGACAGATCCAACTACAGCCCAGAAAATGAACTTTGTGTATGTTTGTGTGTGTGTACAGTCCTTGGGATTGGCCCCAAGGGCACTTTATCACTGAGTTATATATCCATCCCCAGATCTTTTTAAATTTTTCTTTACAACAATTTTGGTAACAGGGTTTAACTAAGCTGCTAGGTCTGAGGTTGCACTTGGGATCCTCCTGCCTCAGCCTTCTGAATTTCTGGGGTTACAGCTGTGTGCCACCATGTCAGGTTGCAAATGAACAAATTTAAGGATTAGAAATGCAATTTTTATTCTCAGGCCATACTGGAATTAATCCACAAATCAGTAGTCAAAATACATCAATTAAATTCTAGTTAGTACTGCAATTATAAAACACAGGTCATTATAAGAACATACCAGAGTTTTAAGAAAATCCAAGGATGAGATATAGCTATAAAGACAGTAAAATTAGAGTAGAATTGATGAATAGTAGTGACTGGATGCAGGCAAAAAGTGTGAATATTCAGAGGGAAAGGAGAAAGTATCTGATTATTAATACCAAAAATTAACCAAAAGCAGATATCCTGGATTGGAAAAAGTGAGGAGAGAGGGTAGATGGTATGAAGTGAGTCTGAAATTGTAGGAGGACAAGGCCCTTGCAAAAAAATTTTTTTCTCCCCAGAAAAGTAAGAAGTTTAAGTATCTCAAATCAATTTTATAGTTCAACAGATTCAGTTCCATCCCCACCTATAAGATTTCATATGGACCCTATTAGTATAAATTTGGGGATAAAAGTGTTGCTAACAGAAGAAAAAAGTGACTTGGGTGCTCTTGCCAACTCACCGTCCAGACTCTTATATTGTTTATATAGACCTTGAAGTTGTTAGGGAAGTTGGCTATTCATTGACAAGAAAACAAAAATAGATCCATATCTCACAGAGGAGTATGTTCTGGGGCTGAGGCTGAAGATCAGGGGTAGAGCATTGCCTAGCATGTGTAAGATCTTGGGGTTGATCCCAACACTGCAAAAGAAAATGGATGGATTAAAGATATGGGTGTCAAAATCCTATGCATAAAAGTATTAAATTTATATGAATATGAATTTTTACATAAATTTGAGCTATGTAGGGAAGGCTGTCCTTAGAAAAATATACCACCAAGAATCTGTGAATCCCTGATAGACTACCCAATCTTTTTTAGTCAAACTACACTATAAAAAAGTCAGAACATAAAGGTAGGCTCTGAAAACATGTTGCAACAGGTAAGACATAATATTATAAATATCTTCTACTAATAAGACAATAAGCTCAATGGAGAATGAACACAATATAGCCAATTCATGGACAAGAAAAATATATAAAAATGTTCTATATTAGTTGGAAATGTAAAATTTTTACAATATATAACACATATACTAAACATTTATATACCTTAACTACTCTGCTAAGCACTTTTATGCATTATCTTTTATTTAATTGTTACAAGATCCTATGAGTTAAAACCACCAATCTTTTCACCTTATGCATAGGAAAACTGATACTAAAAAGGTCAAAAAGGGAGTCATGGTGGTGCAGGTCTGTAATCCCAGCAGCTTGGGAGGCTGAAGCAGGAGGATCACAAGTTCAAAGCCAGCCTCAGCAAAAGTGAGGCGCTAAGCAACTCAGTAAGACCTTATCTTTAAATAAAATACAAAAACATGCTGGGGATGTGGCTTAGTGGTTGAGTGCCCCTGAATTCAATCCCTGGTAAACCCTCCTCCCACCAAAAAAAGAAAAGATCAAATAAATTTTGCAACTTTGCTAAGAAAATGGATCTATTTAACCTCAAAACTACCCAGGCACTAAGTTCTGATCCTTAGGCTACTGTCTTTATCATTGAATTAATTAGAATGTAGTTTTTGTCTGCTTGTAAAACATAAGTGATTTATAACATCCAGTGTTGGATAGGATGCAATGAAAAGGATTTATTCTTGTCCATAGCAGAGAAATGTTTTTTTTTTTTTTGAGAAATGTTAAAGTATTAAAAGCTGTAGAATATATTGTGTAGTAAAAGTGCATTAGTGTATAAAGAAAAAATTCTGTGAGTGTATATGTGGCTGTGTTTTTAGGAGGATACAGAAAACAAAATGGGTAAAATATGTTTTATGCTGGTTAATTTGAATATTTGTGGGAAATGGAAGCTTGTTTGGAAAAGTAAGGAGCATTCCATATGATACTTTATAGTATGGTGACACTTGATTCTCATAATTAACCATGTATTAACTTTAACATTAAAAATTAAAAGCTAAAGCTTGAAGTACTCTTCTGCTATAGGTGGACATATTAACTTTATTTATTTATTTATTTATTTATTTATTTATTTAAAATGGGTATGCATTTTTTTTATAGCTTTATTTTATTTTTATGTGGTGCTGAGGATCGAACCCAGTGCTTCCCGCGTGCTAGGAGAGCACGCTACCACTGCGCCATAACCCCAGCCCCCAACTTTATTTTTTTATGTGTCTCTGAGTATCCAACCCAGTGCCTCACACATGCTAGGCAAGTGCTCTACCACTGAGTCACAACCCCAGCCCTACTCTTCTGATTTTTAAAGACTTTAAAATGCTTTCTTTAGGCATTGATTCTGCTCTATGCTGGCATAGATATATAAATAAATGAATACAATAGGAGTACCATTGACTGTGGAGTTGCTTAGTCCTGGATTTTTAGCCAAGCCCCAAGGAACTGAGAATACATTTCCTCCTGAGTGTAGCCTAAGTCTATATGCGTATTAGGAAAAGTAGGTACAGCCAAAGGGAAACCAGGTTGATTGTACCAGCTAACTAGAACTCTTTTGCTCTTATGGCTTGACTCTCCAGAATTGTATATCCTGACACTACTACCTCTCTTGAACTTATCTCCACTTGAATGCTTCTGTTCTTCAATTTAGCCTCTCAGAGGCTTATAGTAAACAGAGAATGTTCAGTTGTGCTATTTTGTGTGATATTCAATCTTTATCTTATACAGAGAGCTTTGAAATGTTTCACCTTACAGTAAGTTGAAGCAGTAATCAGTGGGAATTTAAATAAAGAATGTTCAGGTTTACAGAAATATGTTTTGGAGTTCAAGTCAGAGAAATGTTTTTGTCTGTGTAAACATAAATGATGTAAAAGAGAAATTTACTTATTTTTTTTTTACTTATAATTGAGGCTGATAGATATCTTACATGATGTTCAGCCTGTACTTTCTCTATGTGAGAGGCTTTTGTGTAATACACTGAGCAAAGGGCAAGCAAAAAATCAAAACAAAACAAAACAAAAAAACTCCCAAAGTACATTATAAATGCTTTAAATTTTATATTTTAAGAAAATCAAGAAAAATTTGGATTATATTTCTGATTGGTATTATCGGACATATCAGAAACTATGTTCTATAGTTTTCATTAAATTTATTTTTCTCTCATATGAAAGCCTATTTTATTGGAATAAATAACAAGGATACTCAAATTAACATTTTAACATAAATGTTATTGCTTATTTTACATTTTAATATAATTCAACTTTTGTTCAAACCACAGTAATAGTTTCTGCCTTTGAATTGCTACTTCTGCTGATACATTCATGACAAATTCTGACATAAATTACATATATGACATGCAAATTCCAAAGGGAAAAGAATATTGATTGTCAGAAAAATAAAACCAAAAGAGGAAAAAAAGTACAATGTCAGCATTAATACTTATCATCTGCTGAGTTGTCCTGTTCATGCTACAGAGAGAAAGAATTAAAACAAATATATGAGAACTTCTATCACAGACATAATGCTGATTTCTAGGGAGACAGAGAACAGGACAGATAGAAGCCATATAGGTTATATTGTAGAACATGTGATTTCTATAAAATAAATCCTAGAGAACATGATATTTCTGATTGTTTAGCCTTGAGGAGAGGAGACAATGCCATATTTTGGCATCAGAAGCATTTGAAAACTCCTTATAATATCTGTCTTGCCCTCAGGCAAGTTGAAGAGTAAAAGGACAAAATCAATATAATAAAAATTTAAAACTCAGCTATTAACTTAAATAATGGGCATAAAATGATATAAAAGCATTAGTAGGTTGTAGATCTGTATATATTATTGAGTTTTACCTCTATGTTCAGTAATTTCTTTGGCTTCTGTTTTTCTTCCTATAAATTTGGAACTTTTGTTTACAACCAAGGTAACTCTAGTCCTATATTTCTGTGGTTGAAACTCATTTATTATCATGGTATATTTAAAAGTATATATTTTGAGAATAAAAATAATCATAACAGCTATTTAAGTTTAATGACTGTGATTAGATCACCAATTCCCACCAGTCAATTGTCTAAAGGACATCAGAATTAAACTAAAAATTAGGTAATTCAGTCCTAAAAGTATATAATCTTGAAAACTGGAAGACAATGTCTCAATTTTCAGACTATAGATGTATTAGATAAATATTATTGCAGAAATATGTAATTCAAAGGTATACTGTACATACAGAAAATTTGAAAATACTTTGAGATTTGATGTAAATTTATTGATGAGGGGACTTAAAACATTTCTGTGATCTATGTTCAATTTCAACTGACGATGTATGCATGTTTTCTGCTTTAACAGGGATGAGTGGATATTGCAAAATTCTTATAAGAAAAATGTCAATGGAGATACTAATATCAAATTTAAATTCTCAATACTTTAACATAAAATATTTTTTATATATTTGCTTTGTTTTTCACCAATAGACTTGGTTGGAAAAAAAAATCAGAATGAGAAACCACACAAGGATTAAAGAGTTTGTACTCTTGGGCATATCAGACAACCCAGAGCTTCAGGTTGTAATTTTTATCTTTTTATTCATTACTTATTTATCAAGCATCACTGGAAACCTAACCATCATCATTCTCACCTTGCTGGACTCACATCTAAAGACCCCTATGTATTTCTTCCTCCGGAATTTCTCCTTCTTGGAAATTGCATTCACCAGTGTTTCCATCCCTAGATTTTTGGGGTCAATAATTACTAAAGTCAAGACCATTTCCTATAATAACTGTTTAGCTCAATTATATTTCTTCATCTCCATGGGTGTGTCTGAATTTTTCCTTCTAACTGCTATGTCCTATGATCGCTATGTCGCCATCTGCAAGCCACTGCATTACACCACCATCATGAATAAGAGAGTCTGCACCCTCCTAGTCTTTGGTTCATGGCTGGCAGGATTTCTGACCATTTTCCCACTACTCATGCTTTTCCTCAGGTTAGATTTCTGTGCTTCCAATGTCATTGATCACTTCTCTTGTGATTACTTCCCCATCTTACAACTCTCCTGCTCTGATACGTGGCTTTTAGAGAAAATTGGCTTTTACTTTGCCTTTGTTACTCTTCTCTTCACATTGGCCTTGGTGATTCTGTCCTACATATGCATCATTAGCACCATTCTAAGAATCCCATCTGCCAGTCAGAGGAAAAAGGCTTTCTCCACCTGTTCCTCTCACATGATTGTCATCTCCATCTCTTATGGAAGCTGCATATTCATGTATGTCAAGCCTTCAGCAAAAGAAAGAGCATCACTGACCAAAGGAGTGGCTATCCTCAACACTACTATTGCTCCCATGCTGAACCCTTTTATTTACACTTTGAGGAACCAGCAAGTAAAACAAAGCTTCAAACACTTGGTTCATAAGGTAGTGTTTTATAGAAGCAAATGACAGTATGTATTGACCTGAATGAGTGCCATTGTAAAGATTCAACCAGGGAAATCAAAGTTTTCTTCTCCTCTGTCCTTCTATAGCCAAACAGCAGCTACCTGCAGTGTTGAGCTCTTGGCTTCAGCTTTCTTTTTAACCTGCAAGTGATACTGTTGTGTCTCCCTTTAAAGCTATCTGTAGGATCTATGTAATCGCTGATTTACAATTCTGTCTAGCAAACCAGTAGCTATAGAACTTAAATCACCATGCTACTTATTCTTAATAATGAAAATCTTTTACACTACATTGGTGTTTTAATAATCTTAGTTTCTCTTCTATGTCACTAACTTATAGTTTCCTTTTTAAAATTACATGAACTATGAAATAAAATAATGTCTGTCACAAACTATTTTGCATGCTGTTTGCAGTATCTGTGCAATTCTTCCTAGTCTCCAGTGGACTTGTGTATTTTTTTCCACTTAGAAGTAATTGAAAATTCTCTATTTGCATGTTTTGGTTAAAGTATATATTCTATGTAGTTTTATATGTTCTCCTTGCTTATCCATATATTTGTTCTTTGAAAATATATAAAGATGCATTTTTAGGTAACCACAACTGCTCTTATGTAACCCTGCAAATTTGTTAGAAATTTCTTAAAAAATAATTGCTTTTATAAGACAGAATTATTTCATGCTTTATTTTGAACTAGGTATGCCCTGTGCCATAAGTTATTTAATCATATCAACTATATGACAAAATAGACATGGTGATGTATTTTTTAATAAATGGGTAAATTGATGCTTAGAAAAGTTGAGTAACTTGACTAAGTTCATTTTGCAATAGTAGACAATGTAATAGCCTGAAATAAAATGCAGTCAAACAAAAACACTACTCTTTGTTCTAATTTTATATTTTGTATTTTTTTTACTAACAATATGAACAAATTTTTGGCTTTTTTCCATCACTATACCTCATTTGGGCATGATTATATAATTATGGTTTTATCAAGGAAGACACTAATTCCAAATATTTCACTTGGTATATAAATTACAACACTAATCAATCAAACCCAGAAACTCTTCAACTGCAATGCTATTGGGCAAAAGAATGAGCATGAATAAGGTTCACAGTATAAGCAGTATTATGGTAGCAAAAATTATTAAAGGAGGCCAAAATAACTATGGAAATAATGGAGGCTTTCAGTATACTGTATTAGATTCCCAGTTTAAAAATTGTCTTGGAGCATTGGGTAGAAGTCTGCATTAGGAATTAAGATTTGATATTTGGTTGCTATCTTCATCCTAGAAAATGACATCAAAGGACAAAAATATTTACACATAAATCATGTGAAGCACATTTGTTTACATAATTTTATTTAATTCTCAAAAACACACTTGAAATTCCATCTGTATTTTAAGCAGAGAGACTGAAGCTTAATGAAATTAAGTAATGCCTCCAAAGCCACAAATCCATTCCATTGCACATTTGTATTTTTAATCTACATTGAGTAGCTAAGCCCATACCTTATGGACTAAATAAGAAATTAATCACATTTTGATATAATAATTATATCATTAATTCACTCCCTATTCCTTTCTTGTTTAAATTATAGATAACCAGTTAATGGAATGAAAGTGTAGCACATGAGTGTTAGTATTTATGAAAAGATCATCAAATGAGATTCAATAATCTATTCCTTTGATTTGCTTCTATATATGCTGGTATGAATGCAGAGAATTGAACCTGCCCATCATTACTGAAATTAATAAATATAAATGATTCTTATTCCTTTTACTCTTTTAGGGGAAAGTATTCTAAAATTATTGTGAGAAACTGTGAAAATAAATTCTCACAAAACAAGTCTTCTAACCAGTCAGTTGGTTCTCCTGAGGAGTCCTTGCTTTATTCATGTTGACAGACATTCTCAAAGGGACCAACCTCCATATCATGGCCTAGAGCCTGGAATGCCTGAGGAGTGTCAGAAGTGCATTTCAGTGTGGTTACGAAGCTGATCTAGAGATTGCCCACACATTGAGTTCAATAATTAGCCTCTTCTCTAATGTACTAACCTAGACTCTGAAAATCTCTTGAAATTTATAAAGTAGAAAGAAAGAGTGTGACATGGTAGATGCTTTGTGAAATTTTTCTAATGATTTATACTGAGGTTTAATTGAAGAAGAAAAATTGAGCAAACAATATCAAAAAACTAAATTCTCAAATTTATTGCATTACTAATGAAGATTTCCAGAGTAACATAAAAAAAATTACAAACAACACAGAGGAAGGGAGGAAGGGAGGAGGGGGGGTGGCAGAGGGGGGACAAGAGTGTCAGAGATAGGGATATTAGAAATCAAATGAAACCAACATCTTTTATATCAGTCTCTAAGAAACATCGATTGATCCTCCGAACCTAATGTATCTTTTATTACAGTGTTTCTTTTTCATCTTGCCCCTTAAATATATTGCCAATATCTTATTTGAATTGCTTAGGTGGTCATTATGAATATTCATCTTGTGGTAGAGATTTGTAAAGTGAAAATTTTATTTAACAAATAATAAATATATCTATTAAATTTTATTTTGAATAGCTTAAGAATCTGTCTAGATTCCGTAGAAAGAAAATAAGTAATTGTGATGCAATGGGCAAAATGGAATGAGAACTTAAAAACCAAAGACATGTTCTTCCAGGAGAAAATACGGATGTGCTAACACAAATAACAAACTGAAATGATGAGTTCAATCTTTGCAGATACCTGTCATCCTCCACACAAACACATTCTGGGAATTGTTTAAGGCTCTAGGAATTGTATATACCTTATTAAATATTTAATTATTCTTTCAAAGGAATATGACTACTCATAATTTTATCAAGCTCATTTTATGTTATCAAATAAAAATAGTTCATTGAAATTTTATAAAATTTTACATAAAAGCACAGTATACTATCCCCAATTATAATAGATCTCCTACTGCTAGAATTTCTTTAAGCCTGTTTCTTTGGTTTTGGATACTTTCTATAGAAATGTTCATTTTTTTTCATGATGCACTTACTTATAAAGCCTTCCTATATCAATTGATATCTTCCCTCATAGCTCCTCCTACATTTCTTCAGAACTTTAATCAGTAGCAAAAATATACTAATGGTACTATTACTATTCAGAAAAAAAATGTTAAAATTAACAAAGATAAGCAAATAGATATCCAATAAAGTTGGAAATAAAGTTAAAAAACAGTGCATGCATACATTTTTACTATGGAATAGTAATAATGTAAATATATTTTTAAAAATATGAGTTTGCAATATCAATAAGTTATTACAAAAACTTCTAACTTGAGAGTGACACCAAATTTTGTCTATTTGATGGGAAGGAATTTGTTACTCCAAGGTATTATGAAAATTTTGATTTTAATATAAATAAACCATAGTAAGGTAAGAGTGATATCACTGAAGGAGGAGCACAGTGAATTGAAAGGATGAATTATAAAGAAATGCTAAAATATAATTTAGAAATAATGTTTAATGAAGTTTTTAAAAATTTATGTATCAATAAAATGTGGTTTCATTTACATGTCTTTGGTTTTAAATTTATTCAATATAAGGAATTTGGGTCAAGTTTTTAAGCATATCTTGTAAGGTAAGTAATGTGGGGAAATACATCTCACAAGAGAAAAATAAAACATAAGTACTGTCCAGGCTAGACTATAACATAAAATAGAGAGCTGTGCCTGATGGCAGCATTTGTTTCAACAACAAACTCAACATTAATTAACTAGATAAATTTTTCTTTTAAACCAATATAGCTATGCTACTCACTAGCTACTCACTGAAGCAGCTTTGAAGATAACATCCTGTCCTTTCAAGAATGTACAGGGTAATGACAGAGTTCACAGGAGACTTCAGCACAGTCTAAGTGTGTTGGGATGAGAGGAATGGCTAAGGGGTTCTTATGTATATAATGGATATATCTACTGTGATGGAAAGAGGTGATTTGGGGTGTCATTACAATGTGCCACTCACAATGCTAGTTATAGTTTACTTTAAACTTCACAATCACTTCCAGAAAGGTTTTTACTAGTGAATATCCAAAAAAAAAAAAAAAAAAAAGAAAAAACCCCAAAAAACAAAACAACAACAACAACAACAAAAACACAAAAAACTAGCCATGGTTAATGTTGATATGCTGTGAGTACTTAATTTGCTCAGGTACAATGATCAAATCATGGCCAGGGATGGAAGTAGAATGTGTGTGTGTGTGTGTGTGTGTGTGTGTGTGCGCGCGCGCGCAAGCACGTGCATGTGAATAGTGTTAGCATGGAGGAGATACATAAAACATGGTTAGATAGGTTAGCATAAAGTAGTCAGAGTAGAAGGACAAAGCTAAGAATCAGTTGCCTAAATGCGATAGGTACTACACAATCAGGTAATTCCTACTCTATTATTGTTGTTGCTATTGTTGTGTAATTCTTTTAGGATTAAATATATTTGTTACTTTTTTCTAAAATAGTCTTTGGCTCAGGATGTCATCCTAATCCCAAAGGCATTCTGTTCTGTGGTTAGAGAACATTTTCTCCATAGGAAATGTCTATACAACTTCCATTGATTGTTAAGCATTTTTACAAATGTGTCACATATATTAACTTATTTAAATCTCACAACTGTCAAATGAGATTGATTAGCATTGTAGATAAGGAAACTGAGCACAGAGAAGTAAGTGATTTTAAGACTCAAAAAGTGGATTGGATTCAAAATCAGACTCTTTCATATGGAAATATCTTTGGCAATAGCATTTAAACTTTATCTCTAACAAAGCATTAGAACTTATTTTTTAAATATAAATAAAACTATTAAAACAAGCTTTCTTGGGTTATGCTTATCTATCTCTTTAACTTAGGGCATCCTCAAATATTAATAACAATTGATGCTTATTATTTCAATTAGAAAGCAAAATAATTTGACTAAGAATAAAAGTCATAACAATGACATAAATAGACTAAAACATCATGAAATTTTGCAAGAGATTTACATGCAATAAACTTCAGGCTCAAACTTTCCAATGAATGTTGTTTTCTGCTTCTTTCTCCCCTCTATCCCTAACACCTGAGGCTATTCATGGCAGTAACATCAGTATTTTCAACTTCTGATGAGGTAGTAGCAGGAGTTGGAAATGCTGATGAGTAGTAGTAAACTTTGATAAGTGGCTAAGAAAAAAAAAATCCTCTTTTTAAAAATTATATGTCTTTTCCATTTTGGGCAATTCTCAATGTAATTAAACTATTACATAAAGGGAACTGTCTATAGAGATTGGAACAGTGTCTTAAAGATCATCCTATGTGGGAAGATATTTTGCAGGCACATATCAGAAAGGTAAAAAGTAACATTTGGAATCAGGTCTGGCTAAAAACCTTGGCCCTATCATTTCAAGTTGTGTAATCCCAAGTTATTTTCTTATTATTTTTAAAATTTTTTTTATGTTCATATATTAATTGTACATTTTAATGAAATTCAGTGTGATATTTCCATAGATGTCTACAGCATGCATTGATCATATTCAAACACTCTTCTTCCACCCTCCCACCAACCCAACCCTGCACCCTGCGCCCTTCCTAATCGCTATTCATCACTATTCTGCATTTTTTTAGTTTCCACATATAAGAGAGAACATGTGATACGTGTCTTCCTGTGTCTAGCATATTTCATTAAACATAATGTCCTTCATTCCATCCATTTTGCTGCAAATGATTTCATTCTTCTTTATGATTGAATAATACTCCTTTGTGTATACATACTACATTTTATGCATCCATTCATCTGTTGAAGAGCACCTAGGTCCTTCCTATTTTAACAATTGTGAATTGTGCCACAAAAAACATGGACTTGCAGGCATATCTTTGGTATGCTGATTTCATGTCTTTTGAATACATACCTAGCAGTAGAATGGTTGGATCATTTGGTAGTTCAGCTGAGAAATTTAAAATCTGAAATAATATTTAAAAATAAAAACAAAGACACAGAAAATAGATTCACAGCTGGAGTCGGGTTAGGTGATGGGACCTGACGGGTCTGATCTCTAACAAAGGAAAAAGGCCTGCAAATTCTTTATTTAAAGGGAGGCACATCAAAAGGATTTATTGTCCGGAAGGGTTCTTCAAAGGTCAGCAGGAAGTGAGAAGCTGTGGGGAAGCTGGCCTGATTGGAGTCTTATCACTTGCACAGTAATTCTTCCAACTCCAGGCAGCTGGCACCTCAAGGCCCTGGGCCCACTGGTATCTCTTTCTGCATCAGGGCAGCAGGCATCTGAATCCAAAGCTATTAAACCCATAAATTCCACATCAGGCATGGAATCTGCCCCATTAGCATAGGCCACTTGCAAATGGGCATGTCTCTCAACACTGCTGTACTGAAAGAAACCCTAAAGGGCAGTCTAGCTGTCCAAGGCTATGGAGTTCCAAGCAATGATTATATGTCACTCCCGACACTACCACTGAGCTATAGCCTCAAACCCACTTTAGCAAATTTTAAAGGCACAATACAAAATTGTTAAATACAGGCAGAATATGGTATAGCAGATCTCTAGAATTTATTTATCTTCCATAAGGGAAATTCTATATACCCCTTGAACAGCAACTCCTACTTCCTCTTCTATCAAACCCATAGCAACTACCATTCTACTCTCTGCTTTTGTGAATCTACTTTAGATACTTCTTACAGGTAAAATCATTCTGTTTGTCCTTCCATGTAACTAAGTATATTGTCCTTCAGGTTCATTCACATTATGTATTATGGCAATATTACCTTCTGCTTTTTAAAATGAGATCTAAATAGGTAGATAGATAATGTTATTTCCATATAGTGGTTGTTGTGAATAATGCTACAATGAACATGATAGTGAGATAGTTCTTTGTGATCTTCATCTCCATTATTTTGGATTTATACCCAGAGGTGGGATTTTTAGATTATAAGGTGGTTCTATTTTTATTTTTTAAAGGAGCCTCTGTGCCATTTTCCATAGTGGCTGTACCATTTTATGTTCTCATCAATCATGCACGAGAGTTCCATTTCCTCCACATCCTCTCCAATGGTTGTTACATTTTCTCTCTTGGATAATAGCTCTCCTAACTAGTGTAACATGATATGTCATTATAGTTTTGATTTAATTTTCCCTAATGATCAGTGACATTGAGGCTCTTTCCATATACTTGTTTGCCCCTGTTGCATGCCCTCTTGGAGAAATATCTATTCAAAATATTGCCCATTTTAAATTGGGTAATTTGTCTGTCTTTTCTATATAGTTGTACAAATTCCATATGTATTTTAGACATTACTCTCTTATCTGATATTGATAACGAAGTCAGACATAAATCAGTGACATCACTGATATATTCATGATAAGGACTTTTTAAAATTTTGATTCAATTCTCTATTAATTCTATTAGGAAACTTCCTGTTTAAAACACTTGTATATTCCTTGTTCTTAGGAAAAAAATCATGCATTACATGGTTGTAAATCAAATGTATAATTCTGATGAGGTCATCTATATAAGGTTTCTCTTGTAAGAAGTTGCAGAGGGCTGGGGTTCTAACTCAGTGGTAGCATGCTTGCTTTGCATGCGTGGGGCATTGGGTTCAATCCTCAGCACCACATAAATAAATTAAATAAATAACATAAAGGTATTGTGTCCATCTACAACTAAAAAAATTTAAAAAAAGAAGTTGCAGATATTTTTAAAATGAGCTCATATACGGACTACTGCCCAACAGATGTCTACTGAGATAGAGTTTTTCCAGTAAAGTGCTGAATGAGTAATTTCTTTCAGGAAAGTTTGGTACATATTCTAGGCCAAAATACTACATAAATTTTTCTTTACAATCTCTAGAGAAAGTTTGTAATAACAAATTAGACAGAACCCAAACTTAACGTATGTTAGATATTTATTCAGCAATTTTTAGGGTACTTTAGAGAATATGTCATTGGGTGAAGAGGATTGCCTTACAGATGTTACAGAAGGAAATGTTAGTCTGTAATATAGAATTAGAGGTTGTATTCTGAGGTCAGTGATCCTTGAAATATATCTCCCTTATCAACTAGAGATTCTGTAACAAGAGGACTGTATTTTTTGTTATTAGTCTCTTTTAGGAATGACAGTAGCTTTATAACTTTGAGAAAAATTATGCCCTACATAATATATTCATAAAGATTTGATGTGCCAAGCACCATGGTTACCATATGCTCTCTGAAGAATCAAATCAATACACTTAATTTTGAAGAAATTTTGCTGAGTTGGTGCATATGTAGAATGAATTGAGATATAACAAAAATAAACTCTCTGGATGTCAGGTTTTATTCTCTACCAATTTGTAGGGCAGAGGTAGATGGATTTTTTAGTTCAAAAGAGAAAATTCACTCTTCCTTCTACCTTTTTATTCTCTTTTTTATTTTCTATCCATTTGAGCTCTCAATGGATAGAATGTTTTGTTTGAGCTCTCAGCAGATGAAATGATGCCCACCCACAACAGAGAGGCCCTTCCTCTTTAAATCAGTGTACCAATACAAATGGAAATACCCTCTCAGACATATACAGAAATAAAGTTTTATCAGACATCTGGGTATCCCTTAGCCCAGCCAGGGTGACACATAAAATTAACCAGTGCAACAATAATCTTTCTAGAAGCAGGTCAAATGGGAAAACCCCAGGACGCAGTTTGATATGTTTTAAAAATATTTGAGAAGAACTAACAAAACAAACCATAGACTCATTATTTTATAATTGGCCTGGTAACATGTAACCAGGCTCTATGTGGCATATAATATGAACTATTGAGTCATGCAAATAGCCTGGAAACTCTGACCGTGATACTTCTAGATCATAAATTCTATATGAATAAATCAGTTCTTGGCTTTTTATATAAGTTTCCATCACCTAAGTCTCCTTAATGCCTTTGTTTGAGCAATACTATTTTAATGATCAAGTCCAAAATATCTGACTTAATCTTAAACCTATCTCTACTGCAGGATTCTACATAATCCATTGCCTAATTTATATGTGCTTTCACTAATTTTTCTTTAGCATTTTCCCACCTATTAACATAATTTTTTAAATTATTATGTTTATTATTTAGTGTGGCTTCATCCAGTTCATGTAAATTAGGGTCTCTATCACTTTTCTTGACTATTGTTTTTCAAGCATGTAAAACAGTTCTTGATATAAAGTTTCTTTGTACCCAAAGCCAACAAAAATAAACTTTGCTTATTAAATATGAGTGTAGAAAGGCCACGATAAACTCAAGAGATTAGTAAAACTGATGAAAAGTGAAAGGAAACAATAATATTTGAAAATATATATGGTCAATCAAAAGTTGAAAATCTTTATGGGAAGAAAGTGATTATATTTTGAAGAGATGTTGACAATAAGTCTTGAGTTTCTCTTCATCTCACCACTCAGACCAGACTATTAGGAAATAAAGCTTCAGACATTCTTACAATAATGTCTGGAGGGTCTGGGAAAACTCATGCCAATTTTCTTGGGATCCCCACCATAACCTTTCCCCTTCATATTTTGCTTTGGCTTCTGTATATGAGAGCAAACATTTGACCTTTGACTTCAGGGTTTGTCTTATTTCACTTAGCATAATGTTATCCAGTTGTATCCATTTACCAGCAAATGCCATGGTTCCATTCTTTACAACTAACAGCTCCATTGTGTTTATATATCACATTTTCTTAATCCATTCATGTGTTGACAGTCACCTAGGCTTGTTCTATAACTTGACTAATGTGAATTTCACTTCTGTTAACATTAGTATGCATGTATCATTCTAGTGTGCTGATTTTAGTTCTTTAGAATAAATTCTGAAGAGTGGAATAGCTAGGTCATATAGTGGTTCCCTTCCTAAATTTTGAGGAATCTCCATACTGCTTTCCTGAGTGATTGTGTGAATTTGTAGTCCCACCAACAATCTATGAGTGTACCTTTTTCTTCACATCCTCACCAGAATTAATTATTATTTGTGTTCTTCATGCTTGCCATTCTAATTGGAGTGAGATGAATTCTTAATGTAGCTTTGGTTTGCATTTCCCTGATCTTTAGGGATGTTGAATATTTTTGTGTATTTGTTGGCCATTTGTATTTAATCTTTTGAAAAGTGTATGTTTAATTCTTTTGCCCATTTATTAACTGAGATATTTGTTTTGCTGGTGCTAAATGTTTGAATTCTTTGTGTATTCTGGATATTAATCCTCTGTCAGAGGAGTAGCTGGCAAATATTTTCTCCCATTCTGTAAGCTCATAGTGCTCTTACCTGTTCCCTTTGTTGTGCACAAGATTTTCAGTTTGATTCCATCTCACTCATTGATTCTTGATTTTGGTTCTTGAGCTTCATAGATCTTAAGGAAGTTACTATCTGCACCAATATATTGGGGTGTTGATCCTATGTTTTTTCTAAGAGTTGCAAAGTTTCTGATCTAATTCCTAGGCCTTTGATTCACTTTGAGTTAACTTTTGTGCAGGATGAGAGAGCAGGATCTAGTTTCATTTTTCTACATATGGCAGACCAGTTTTCCTACCAACATTTGTTAAAGAAGCTTTCTTTTCTCCAATATACATTTTTGACACCTTTGTCAAGTATGAGATGACTCTCTCTTAGTGGGTTTGTCTCTGTGCCTTCTATTCTATTCCACTAGTCTTTCTGCCTATTTTGATGCTATTAACTTGTTTTGTTACTATAACTCCGTATTATAATTTGAGATTAGGTATTGTGATTCCTCCAGCCTCGCTATTCTTGCCCAGGATTGATTGTGCTACTCTGGAGTCTTCTAAATGAATCTCAGGGGTATTTTTTCTAGTTCTGTGAAGAATGTCATTGGTATTTTGATTGAGATGGCATTAAATCTGCATGTTGCTTTTGATAGTACACCCACTTTAACAATACTAATTCTGCCTATTCAAGAACATAGGAGGTCTTCCATCTTCTAAGATCTTCAGTTTTTTTCGGAGTTCTATAATTTTCATTATAGAGAAGTTTCATTTCCATGGTTAGATTAATTTCCAAGATTTTCTTTTGAGGTTACTATGAGTGGAATAATTTTCCTGATTTCTATCTCAGCAACATCACCATTGAGTATAAGAAAGCTATTCATTTATGAATATTGGTTTTGTATTCTGGTACTTTGCTGAATTCATTTATCAGCTCTAGAAATCTTCTGGTGGAGACCCTGCTTCAGGGGTGGGTCTTGTAGATATAGGATCATATCATCAGCAAACAGAGATAATTAGACTTCTTCTTATATGTATTTCTTTAATTTCTTTCTCTTGTGTGGTTGCTCTGGTTTGTTCAACATACATAAATCAATAAATGTGATTTGCCACATAAATAGAATTAAGGACAGGAATTACATTATCATCTCAATAGATGTAGAAAAAGCCTTAGACAAAATCCAGCACCAATTCATGTTAAAAATGTTGAAGCAACTAAGGACAGAAGAAATTTATCTCAAAATTTTAAAGGATATATATGATAAAACCAAGGTCAGATTCTTATCTCAGCTAATAATTCTCAATCAATGTAAGAAGACTCTGGAGAAAGTATTAATTACAGACATAAAGAAGGAAAGTGTTGTATGAATTGGGAAAAAATAGTAGATAAGAAGAAAGCGATTGAAATGTAAAATGCATGTTCAAACTATAAAATAAATAAACAAACAAATAAATAAATAAGAATTGCCCCTAACTGAAGCACTATAGAGGCACAATCGCCAGTTTTAATTTTTCTTGCTATGTTTATGTCAAATACCAATGTAGTCTAAAAGAGATATTAAAGTTATAAATTCATATTTCCATATGATTCAATGTAAAATACTACAGAACCAACTCAGAATAATGAATAGAGAACAGAGAAAGCATTTTTCTGATCTTTTTCATAGGGGTTGTAATTAAAAGCAGCAAATGGTAAATGATACACTGGAAATATTACAATTTGTACCATATAATGAACTAATGGAGTAAGCTGCTGAGACATTTTTGAAAAATTGGTTAAACATATATTCCCTTTCTAGAGCAGTTCTAAAAGAAAAAGAAATCTAATCATTAACCTGAATTAAACCTCTAAATATAAATATTTATTATGGGAAATTTATTTATATTGAATCATTTTTATTATATATATTATTAATTTATGTAATTATATGTCAAATATATGTGCTATTATCTAATGTTATGATTTGGATATGTAAAGTCCCCCAATAAATTCATGTAATACATCAAGAAGAAATGTTTAAATTATTAGATGATGATAAGTGGAACTTCATCAGTGGATTAATACATTTGATGGATTAATAATTTCAGTATAACACTGAACAGTCACTACAGACAGGTAAGACTGGAGTAGAGGAACTAGGTCACTGGGGACATGCCCTTGTGGACTTTATCTTGTTCCCCCAACTCCTCTCCTTCCCTTCTCTTCTTCTGTTTGCTCGCTCTCTTTTTCTTCTCCTCCTCCTCCTTCCTGCCTTCTATAAGGTAAGAATTGCTGTTCCACCATGGCCATTTCACCATGATATTCTGTCTCATTGGGGCCCAAAGCAATGAAGTTCACTGCCCAGTGAACCTCTGAAACCGTGAACCCAAATCGACTTTTCTCTTTTAAGCTGGTCTTGTCAGGTATTTGAATCATAGCAATGAAAAACTCAATAACACATCTGATTTTATATTTTTATTATAAAAATATTTGAGAAGCATGAAGAACATGAAAGAGAATAAAGAGGTGTAATTCACTAACCAAAATTTCTTGTAAACCAAAATTCATCATTTTGTGGTTATTTCTTATTAAAGTATTGAAGTGATTATAAATAAAGGAAAAGCCAAGATCAATAGTAAGATGAGGAAAATTGACATGGCAATTAAATATTGCAGTTTTTAATGAGGATGAAATTACAGTATGTAACAACTTTTTAAAAAAAATTTATAATTCTTTAACTTACTATTATAGAATAACCTTCAGTTAACGGGTGACCAACATCTAACAAAGACAAATTATTAACAATCAAAAAGGCATATGTAGAAGATTTTTATATTTTAAAAATATGATTAAATATCATTTAAATTAAGGGTTCAGTTTTTGTAACAGTAGATTTTATAGTTATTTTTTATTGTTCATGAAATATTACATAATAATAACATTAAATAATTGCAATTAATGGAAATAGTTTATAGAAGACAGCATTGTAGATTCTCTGTTGTATACAAAAAAGGCATGTAACCATTCTCAAGGGAGATCCACAACAGAGAATAATAAGGAGGCTATGGAGAAACTGAAAGATTAACGGAAATCCCTCAAAGTGTGTAAGATAGCAGAGGTGTGGCCTGGACTTTGTTCCCAGTAGATCAAATCTTTGTAAAAGAAACCAAGTAGACTTGAAATATTGGAGATTGAAAGTACAACCAGTTGGAAGCAGGATTCTGATTTAAGAATCTATACTCGTAATGCACAATGATGTCATATCTTCCTCTGTTCTTTCTTTAAATACTACTTTCTTAAACTTCTAGATCAAATTAGTGAAGGGTAACATACTGTATTGTCACTTTTTCTGAAAGTTTCTGACATTCCATTTGTTTTTTCTAAAATATTTTTCTTCAGTCATCATAAAATAGATAAAATATAAAATCAAAGTTGATTAGTGTGAACCTTGCTAGTGTCTGACAGAAAAGCAATGATTTTACATTCTGTCTTTCACAGCAGAAATCTGACCATCTGAAATATGGAAAAGACAGTTGTGAGGACTGAGCAGACCAAATCAACAGAATAGCATACCCAGGCCATTGTTTGAAGAGCTGGGGACTAACTAAATGGGTTTAGGTGAATGGGAAATGTTTTCCTATACATTTCTAGACATCCTGGTGAATGAGTGGATCCATGGAAAGAGTGACTCATGTGGGACAAAATGACTAAGGAAGAAAACATTTTTCCATAAAACTTAGTAAATAAGGAAGGATGATGTTCAATTGGAAAATATAGTGTGTTATAATTTAAGTGAGAGAGCTGATAAGATCTAAGGAAAGAAGTTACTTTCTAATGTATGCTTCAAAGCAAAATGAAAAATAAATTCATGTTATTTTAAGACCAATAATAAAAAATGTCTGCATATTGTGTGTCTGAATATATATATATGTGCATATGCATTCACATATATATATTTCTAACAAATCATCAAAGTCTTCCATCATTAAAGATTTTGATAGAATTATAAGATAAATCAGTAAGCGAACATATTGCCTGGTTACTACATGAAATTATCACATTATTTATTTTATAGTAAATATATATACATAATATGTATGCAATATTCTTATGTTATCTTAATAATTACCCAAAACATTAATATTAAAAATACAATGAATATAAATCAGATAATTTATATTTTTAAGTTATATTTCATTTTTTAAACAAAAGTAGTAGTTGATTTCTTATATCATAAAAGGAGTAATGGATTGTTACTTTAGTCTTCATATTTTTATTTTGCCTTTGGATGAAATCAAGATAATTTATTTTTATTCTTAGGCTGTAGTATTATCTAATGTATTCACCATGGGAAAAAAAGAAACATGTAAGTTTCATGTGATTGTTTCAACAGAAAAGGTAATAAATTGGACACAATATAAGACCTATTGATTTTATTTGCCATCTCTCAACAATGTGGCTTAGTGTATGAAAATTCCCTAAATACTGTGGCTAGATTTAAAATAAAATAATGGGTAGCAAACAAGATGGCTTACAAATAGGTATTAAAATATAACACAAAGAAGATAATCAAAATAAAATTGCTACAGATTATGGAAGATATTTTAGAATTATATCAATAAGGACAATATTGATCATAATAAATTATATCTTTCTTCTCTCTAAAAATCTCTTTTACGCCCAATATCTTTAAAAGAGTAAAAAGGAGAGACCAAGAGACAGGGAGAAAGAGAGAGAGATGAACCACACAGTGATCACAGACTTTGTGCTCCTAGGCCTTTCTGATGATCCTGAACTTCAGATTGTAATTTTTCTCTTTTTATTTATTACTTACACATTAAATGTCACTGGAAATCTGACTATCATCACTCTAACCTTGGTGGACTCCCATCTACGGACTCCTATGTATTTCTTCCTCCGAACTTCTCTTCCTTAGAAATCTCATTTACAACTGTTTGTATCCCTAGGTCTCTAGTTGCTATTATCACCCGGGATAGGACCATTTTCTATAATAACTGTGCAGCACAACTCTTTACCTTTATAAGGGTGACAGAATTTTACATTCTCACTGCCATGTTCTATGACTGCTGTGTTGCCATCTGCAAGCCCCTTCATTACACAACCATTATGATCTCTGCACCCTGCTTGTGCTGTGTGCCTGGCTGGGTGGGTTTCTGACCATTTTCCCACCCCTTATGCTTCTGCTCCAGCTGGATTACTGTGCTTCCAATGTCATTGATCACTTTGCATGTGATTATTTTCCCCTCTTACAACTGTCTTGCTCAGATACATGGCTCCTAGAAGTCATTGGTTTCTGCTTTGCTCTGGTTACTTTGCTATGCACTTTGGCATTAGTGGTTTTATCTTACATGTACATTATCAGAACGATTTTGAGAATTCCATCTGCCAGTCAGAGGAAAAAAGTTTTCTCTGCCTGTTCCTCTCACATGACTGTCATTTCTATTTCTTATGGAAGCTGTATATTCATATAGACTAATCTCTCTGCCAAAGAAAAGTCATCACTGACTAAAGGAGTAACTTAAGTCATTCTTTAATTCGCAGATCATTTTAATTATGTACATTCTGAATTCTTTCTCTGGCATTTCATCAACTGTGCTGTCAATGGATTCCATTATTGTAGTATCTAGGTTTATTTGGGGCATTTTCTTCCCTTGTTTTTTCATGTTGATTATGTATCTTCCTTTCTTGCAATGCTGATCTGAGGTATTGCTGTTTTTATCTTATAATCTTGTAGTGACACTACAGATTACCTGTATCTCACCTTGGAGTTCACTTCCAGGCTCCAGCAGGTGCCCCCAGATGGACACTACTGCCACTGAAGATGGTGGCAGCAGTAGTGGAGGTAACTCAAGATAGCAGTAGAAGTGGCCTTGGCTGGGCTCCCCTGAGGTCCCTGAAGGTGGTCCTGGGCTTTGGTTTGTGCTCCTGCTGGCAGGAACTCTGGCACGGAGGAACTGGGGGCGGTCTTGGGCCTCACTTAGCCGCCTCACTTAGGCCAGGTCTCCCACAGGGGTCCTTATAGCAGCCCTTCTCCTGGGTCTGGATTCCCCCGTGACTGGTGGCCAGCAGTCTAGGGTCTGACCTTGTCTGAGCTCCTGCGGTGGTCCCTGAAGGTGAAATATGTACCTCAATATGGTACATATTTACAACCATATTGAGATGTAAATAATAATGAGTTTGCTAATATTATTAAAAATTTACATAGTTATACCAAAAAGAAAGAATAATTATTATTCTGAACAGATATTTCACAGAAGATATACAATTGATCAACAAATATATAAAAAAGTTCAACATCTCTATCAATTAGAGAAATGCAAACCAAAACTACTCTAAGATTTTATCTCACTTCAGTTAGAATGGCAATTATCAAGAATATAAACAACATTAAATGCTGGTGAGGATATGAGGGAAATGGTACACTCACACATTGCTAGTGGAACTGCAAGATGATGCAACCATTATGGAAAGCGGTATAGAGACTCCTCAGAAAACCTGAAATGGAGCCACCATTTGACCTAGTTATCCTACTCCTTGGCATATATACAAAGGACTTAAAAACAGCATACTACAGTGATGTAGGCACATCAATGTTTATAGGAGCTCAATCACAATAACTAAACTATAGAAACAACCTAGATGCCCTTCAACAGATGAATCGATAAAGAAAATGTGGTATATATACACAATGAGATATTGCTCAGCCTTAAAGAAGAATGAAATTGTGGCATTTTCTGGTAAATGGATGGAAATGGAGAATACTATGCTAATCGAAATAACCCAATCCCCAAAAAACAAAGGCCGAATGTTTTCTCTGCCACGTAGATGCTGATTCATAATACAGGGAGGGGCTATGGGCAAATGGAGAAAATTTAGATTGGGCAGAGGAAAGTGAAGGGAGGAGAGGGTAAGAGTTATGTGTTTGGGATTGGCGTCTCTGATAACTTCATGACTGTGGCATGCTTGGTAACTAGGATCCTGTACAAAGTATAGAATGCCTAGCTCCTGGGAAGTTTCCTGTACAAAGTGCAGTATGCTCAGTGACTGAGAAAATTTCTGTGCAAAGTATAGAATGCTTAGCTGCTATAGCATTGCCCTTCATGAAGAAGCTCCTGGGAATGAAGGAACTCGCTTGTTAAATAACTACAATGTTTCACCAAGCCCTACTGCTCCTGGACCTGCCCATCTAACAGTAACTTCAAACAATGGACTTTTTTGAGAGCTTCACAAAGCTCCTAACATTGCATATCATAATGATGGAATGTAACTGGGAAATATGCTACATAATGTTGCTGATTCTATAACCTGCCTAATAATACAATGAACAATAACGTACTAATGATCCCAATGACCTAAAGTAACCTATTGATATAAACAAAGCTGGCAGCTCAGATGAACAGCTTTCTCTTTGCCACTGCACCTGGTCTCTGTGTCTCCCCTCTTGAGTTCTTTACAAGAGAGTGGGTGTGGTGGTGGGAAGTATATTGGAATGAGATGAACATTATTAACCTATGTAAATGTATGACTGCTCGAATAATTTTACTCTGCATTATTTACAACCAAAGGAAAGAGAAGTTGTGCTCCATTTGTGTACAATGATTTGAAATGCATCTGCTGTCATGTATAACTTGTTAGAACAAAAAAGATAAAAAATGATAATGATACGTAAAGAACTCTTAAAAAGTATAAGATAATAAAAACTTGATGGAGAAAATTAGCTAAAGATGTAAGACAATTCATGATTATATAGGAAATGGCTGTTTGATTTGTGAAATAACATTCAATCCCACATAAAATTACAGAAATTCAAAGTAACATGATTCTCAGTTACTATGTATAACCCATAAGATAGCCAACATTCTGTGTAACTATAAAATCTACTCTGTAGTTAAAGTTGATAAGAAACAAGAACCCTAATAATACATTGTCAATGGGAATTGAAATACTGTGTGTAGAAAATGATTTAACATCACTAACTGAATATGAAAAGGGTTTGCTTTTGATTCAGAAATCTTAATGTTAGGACTTTATGCTATGTGATTTGTGTTTTTGTAAAAACCTTATGAAAATAAATATGCACAATTTTATTCTTTGGTGCACTGTAATTGTCAAAATTGGAAACAAGGGCTGGGGATATAGTTCAGTTGATAGAGTGCTTGCCTTGCATGAACAAGGCCCTGGGTTCAATCCCCAGTACCAAAAAAAAAAAAATTGGAAACAATCTATTAGTCAAATATGAGAGCAATTAAATCAACAAAATGACACAACCTTACAAAGGACTATGCAGCCCTTAACAAATTTGAAACATCTCCATGAATTGACGTGGTGTGTTTGACAAGATGTTGTTGTTTAGTGAATAAACCAAAAGGAAACAATATCTGTAGCATAACATATTTACCTGAGGCTAATTGATCTACAAGAGGTATATTTTTCCATCTTATATTCTCACTTTTTATTTCAACCTAAAAACATTCTTGTTTCTCTCTACCTCTAAGTTCTTAGCTATGTGTCTGGGACTGGGTGAGTGATAGGCAAATCAACCAGTATAGCAACATATAAAAAATTCTTTGGCTGCATAGTCAAAATATGTAAAAGTGTGTGTGTGTGTGTGTGTGTGTGTGTGTGTGTGTTTATAGAAAACTTTTCTGTAATTCACAATTTGGTAATCCCTTAGGAAATGATGTTCTGGGATCTTAGTTATCCTGAGAATTCTTTGTTCTTGTTAAATCTTTTCCTGTAAGACAGAGGACATAAATCCTTTACTGTATCAAGAGATGGTTAATTTTGATATTGTATTGCACATCATATTTATCAAGGAGTACCAATACTTCAGATAAGTGCATTGTAGTAAATTGTTCAAAAGAAGGTAATTTGATAAATTTCCTAACAATAAGTAATAAATTAGCCAAAGGTAATATTTCTAAAATAGTATTTAAATCCATCATATGTTTTATGTAGAATTCAATGTTTTGGGAGAAAAATAAAACAACAGTTCACTCTGCTGAACAGGACAATGAGTTAAGTAAGGAACTAAAAAATATTTGCCCAAATAAGTGTATACAAACCTGTGTTAAACTACGAAATGGCTAGTGTTTTAACTATTATCTATACTTCAGGTTGTAGATACTAGTAAAAGCTTATAGATAAGATGAAATAATCACTTAAAACTGACAAGCCTTTTAAGTTTTAATTTTTATGTGATAGTGACTACTTTCAACAAAACTTTATATAATTGCATTTATTAGCAAGGTCACATGATCTTATATTATTTCCCCTAATAGCACGTGTTATAAAGATACATGGTATGTATAATTGTTGAATCAAGACAAATCAACAGTTTGATATGAGGAAATTCCAATTCATTACATAATTGAACATTTGTTTCAGTGTTGGGATGTAACACATTGGGATGATTTGTGTAAAGGAGATAATTTTATAATATATAATTTCTCAAACATCTGAATGTGGTAAAGAATTCTGAACATGAGCCACATATCTTTCCAATGGTGTATGATTTTATTAGAGGTGATTAAATAGGGGAATTCTAAATACTGTTTCCAAACAAAGTAGGTTGGAACCATTGCTTTTCTATGGCTAATCCTGCTTCATCTGCCTAGCATAGCTTGTCTCATCTTTTCATCTTCTTCTAAGGCCTATCTAAAAATCCAAATACTCAGATGTCTCCCTCTTTAAATTCCTGTAGAGAATACTGGTAAAAATCTCTAATTTTTTGATTAGCTTTTGGTTCTTTTATGTTTGTTTTTATAAGCATCCTGCTGTCTCAAGAATCAATTATGCTTTCGAGGTTGAAAATAATTGTTAATATCCTCAATGCAACGAATGCAAGAATAGTAATGTTGTGTATAGTTTTCAGTGGGCAGAAGATTACAGTTATTGACTTAGAACCTTATTTGCCTGACATTTGAATATCATTATGTTGAGAACGCTTACATGCAATCCAAAATTTGTCTCAACTGCCGTTCAACCACCCAATGTAAGTATGACAGTATCACTTACTTTTCTTCCTTCTGTAGATCATGCTGACTTATAGTATACTCATGATTGTAGTCTACACTTTGCGGAATCAACAAAGTGGTATGTTTTAATAAAGAAGCAGATTTTGTTTTAAAAGTTCTTCCCTTATTACTTCTTTACATATATATAATAAAATTATCTTTATTTTAATCATTTAATTTCTTAAGCTAATTCTCCTTTTAAAAAACATATGTTTTCTTTAGGTTTCTATGACCCTTTCTTTCTTCTCACATTGTATTTCCTTTCTCATAGCACATCCCAACACATTTTTATATTTATATAATTCTGAAAACCATTATTATACCTTTCACATTATTAGATCTTATCAGGTTTCAAACCATAACTAGAAGAAAAATATTACTTTTCTATCTCTAATTACATTACCAAATTGTTCATAATGAAACTGGAACGGGAAAGGAATGGCATCCATCTAGAATATGTGTCATTGTAGATGAGGAAATGGAAATTTTCACAAGAAAAGCAAATTGATTATTCCCTGTTTGTTTGGAAATATTTGAGGACCTCTGTTATCATTAGCCATAAGAGTCACTCAATAATCAGGCATGTTAAGCTTTGATATAGAATAAAACAGCAGAAGTGGCCACATTCTGGTTATTTACCTAGACTAGATTTGTTTTTCAGAATGTGTATTTTAAATGCCAAACATAAATTGTTGTATATACCATTCTATTTTACAACCTCCTAATCAAGAACTGATATGCCATCTCAACTCTTGTATATTATGCAAAAAGGTGCATTCTCCAAGTTTTATGGGTCTTCTAAATATTCATATAAATAATCAATACCCACTAATTTGTAGAATTATAATCTTGCTAGAATATATGAAGTTTTAATTTCCTATTAAGGTATTCTGGAAATACAAACTATTTTTCTTACCAGCAAACTACCTGTAAAACATGAATGAGCATTGCATAATTCTACCTAAAACATAATTTTGCTAACTGAAACTTCAGCACTAGTTATCACTGTTATTAGATAGGGCTTCCTCCCTAACCCCCACCATTCAGACCTAATAAAATACAGAGGGTGCTAGTAGGAAGCCATAGAGTAGTGGCACTATTTATCATAGTGGCTTCAAATGACGGCTCACATTTGAAAGTTGTTTAATTTGTTTTCCTGATTCTCAATTATTTGGTAAATTCTGCTTTCACGCGATCATCTCTGAATTCATCCTGCTGGATACTCACTAGAGCCTCATATATATTTTCTTTCGTAGAAATACCCTATACTATTACATGTATCCCTAAATTTTTAGTTTTATGGCTACATGAAAGAAAACTATTTCTGGTAACCATTGTGTCACTTCAATGACAATTTTCTTGAAATATTAGCTAAATTCATGAATTAAAAAAATTAAAACATATCAAACCGGGTGTGGTGGTGCACTCCTATAATTCCAGGTGCTCGTGATGCTGAGGCACGAGAATCTCAAGTTGAAAGCCAGCCTCAGCAACTTAGTGAGAACCTAAGCAATTCGATGAGACCCTGTCTAAATAAAATTTTAAATAGGTTGGGGATGCGGCTTAGTGTTTCAGTGCTCCTGATTCAATCCCCAGTAGAAAAATAAAATTAAATATTGTGGTAAAACATTTGAAAGATTGGTCATAAGTTAACACTAATCAAATCGAGGAGCTACATTTCAGATGACTATTAAGTGTCCTATAAACTGGTAAGTAGAACCCACTCAGCTCTGGACAAGGGAAGGATCTCTCAGTGTTCTTACAAAGGTGACAAATGAAGTGAAGGCTTATTTGAGAAATGTTTGTGAACTGGTAAGTTTGTGAAAATGGAACTTCATAAAGTTGAAATGGAAGGAGTAACTTCTTACTTGTAATATTAGATTTTACTTTCTGTAAATTTGATAGGACAAAAGAGCAATGAAGAATCAATCAGTGGAGATACAGTTCATTTTGCTTGGACTGACAGATGACCATCTGTCACAAATTGTGATTTTCCTGTTTCTGTTTTTCAATTACATCTTGAGCCTGATGGGGAACTTAATCATCATCCTCCTCACCCTGCTGGATCCCCACCTCAAGACTCCAATGTATTTTTTCCTCTGAAATTTTTCCTTATTGGAAATTTTGTTCACAACAGTCTGCATTCCATGATTCTTGATAAGCATTCTCATTGGAGACAAAACAATTTCCTACAATGGTTGTGCAACTCAATTTTTCTTTTTTTTCTTATTAGGTGTTACAGAGTTTTATCTTCTGGCTGCCATGGCCTATGACCTCTATGTGGCCATCTGCAAACCTCTGCATTACCCAGTCATTATGAACAGCAGGGTGTGCTACCTACTGGTGCTCAGCTCCTGGGCAACTGGATTCTTAGTCATCTTTACCCCTTTGCTCTTGCTACTCAAGCTGGATTTCTGTGCTTCCAAAGTGTTTGCTCACTTCCTGTGTGACACTGCCCCTGTCCTGCAGCTCTCTTGCACAGATACACATTTCATAGAACTGATGGCTTTTGCCTTAGCTGTGATTGATATCACATTGTTATTAGTGGTCCTCTCCTACACATTCATCATCAAAACCATTCTCAAATTCCCTTCTGCTCAACAAAGAATGAAGGCCTTTTCCACCTGTTCCTCACACATGGTAGTTGTCTCTATCACTTATGGGAGTTGTATCTTTATGTATATGAAGCCATCAGCAAAAGAAAGGGTGACTTTAACTAAACGTGTAGCTGAAAAGGAAAAAATAACTTATGATAATATTAGTTTTTATTTTCTGTAAATTTGATAGGACAAAAGGAAATGAAGAATCAATCAGTGGAGATACAGTTCATTTTGCTTGGACTGACAGATGACCCTCTGCTACAAATTGTGATTTTCCTGTTTCTGTTTTTCAATTACATTTTGTGCCTGATGGGGAACTTAATCATCATCATCCTCACCCTGTTGGATGCCTGCCTGAAGACACCAATGTATTTCTTCCTCCAAAATTTTTCCTTCCTAGAAATTTTGTTCACAACAGTCTGCATTCCACGATTCTTGATAAGCATTCTCACTGGAGACAAAACAATTTCCTACAATGGTTGTGCAACTCAATTATTCTTTTTTTTTCTATTAGGGGCTACAGAGTTTTATCTCTTGACTGCCATGTCCTATGATCGCTATGTGGCCATCTGCAAACCTCTGCATTATCCAGTCATTATGAACAGCAGGGTGTGCTACCTACTGGTGCTCAGCTCCTGGGCAACTGGATTCTTAATCATCTTTCCCCCTTTGCTCTTGCTACTCAAGCTGGATTTCTGTGCTTCCAAATTGATCAATCACTTCCTGTGTGAATCTTCTGTCCTGCAGATCTCTTGCACAGATACACATTTCATAGAACTGATGGCTTTTGTCTTAGCTGTGATGACACTTGATATCACATTGTTATTAGTGGTCCTCTCCTACACATTCATCATCAAAACCATTCTCAAATTCCCTTCTGCTCAACAACGAAGGAAGGCTTTTTCCACTTGTTCCTCACACATGGTAGTTGTCTCTATCACTTATGGGAGTTGTATCTTTATGTATATGAAGCCATCAGCAAAAGAAAGGGTGACTTTAATTAAAGACGTAGCTGTGCTCAATACCTCTGTTGTTCCTTTACTCAACCCTTTCATTTACACCCTGAGGAACCAGCAGGTGAAAGAAGCTCTCCAGCATATGCTCCAAAGGTTTTGTCCTTTCAAAAAGGACAAGACAGAGTTTAGACATAAATAACAGGCTGTTGGAACATGAGTGAGGAAATTCAATATGATCATCTATTTCATTAGTTTGAATCTAAGCCATTTCTTTCCTTGACTATTTATATCTTATTAGGTTTACTAAGTCTATCTTTACCTCATTATGCTGTTCTTTCAAAGTAGATTTTCCTAATCGCTAGAAATAGACTACCTTCTTCAATCTAGAATATTAAATTTTATCTTTACATAGAAATATCTATTCTCCTAAAAGGTAGTTTATGTATTGAATACCTTTTGCAAGAGAGCCTTGCTAGACTACTTAAACATTTTGATGTGTGTGTTAATTGCTAAGTATTGCATCTGGTCTTAAGGATTTGCATTGCTAAAATTGTCAGAGACACACAACATGTTCATTTATTATGTAAAGTAATTGATGTTGTGATGAAAAACCGTAGAAAATCTAAGCAATTTTAAAGTTCAAAGTAAACTTCCAAGAAGAATCAGCATTGATGATGAACTTTGAAAGATGAATAAGGAAAATAAAAATTCAAGGATGCTGTGGTGAGAGCTATAGCATATGAAAGGAGTGGATAAGCTACTAAAATTTTTTCTCCTGTGGAATCATAATAATTACAAATAAGTCATATGTAAACATAAATATTTGTCATTTGGGATAAAAATAGAAAAATTCCAGGCTTTGGTTTTAAATTTATGGTCTCTCAACACTATAAGTGACACAAATTCCTGAAAGAAATTAAACCAAATTAGATCATTTATATCTTGGTCAGGAAAATATTTACATATTTAAAACTTTTGTATATATATACCCCATCTGCCTTTTAATCAAAGTATACAGTGATGGGGCTGGGACTGTAGCTCAGCGGTAGAGCGCTTGCCTTGCATGCGTGAGGCCTTGGGTTCGATCCTCAGCACCACATACAAAGCAATAAAATAAAGACATTGTGTCCATCTACAACTAGAAAAATATTAAAAAAAAAAAAAGTATACAGTGATGATTTACTGTACATTAGTGCCTGTTCTGAAATTTCTCATAAATGAAACTACACAGCTTGAATTTCATGTCTGACATCTTTTGTTCAACATAACAAAGTTCACCCATGCTGTTGCATGCATACATAGCTTCTTCTTTATGCTGATGTGATGTAACAGCAATCTCCTGTTCTTTTAATAGCCAGTTTTTGTTTGTTTATTCCAGTTAATTGATATTTTATTTTCTGAATAATCTCTCCACAAAAGTAGATATTTCTTTTGCTAGTGTTTAAAAGGAGTAAATAGAAATGCCAATCTCTGAAAGCTTGTATCTTTTTATATGCCATTTCGAAATAAAATCACTCAAAGGAGTTTAGTGCAAATTGACTCCATATGTCTTGCTGATTCCACTCCTCAATTCCCATCTCCCAGGCGGAGAAGCTTAAGAAATTTTCCCTCAAGGAAAATAAGAAGGATAACTGTAGAGGAACATATTCCATGTTTTGTTGCTCTCTTTATGGGCCCACTACAGCTAAAAATAAACTTGTTAACTTGTTTTTCTAATTCAACAGACTCCAAGGCTCAACTTGCTTTTGAAGTCCTGAGGGAGCCAAAAGCCAAAGTGTTGATGTGAAAAGCCGAAGTGAGTGTTGATGACAGAATGTTGAAGAAACTGATACTAAAGGTTGCAGGTTGGAGCCCTGCAGAGAAGGTGCAGGAAGTGTGAATGGGAAATGGCAATGAATTTCACGAATTTCTTTCTGCATCCTCAGATTCCTTATCACTATTGTGACAGGAGACAGAACCATTTGTTACAACAGTTGTGTGGCTCAGTTATTTATTTATTTATTTATTTTTTCATCTTCTTTGGAGTGACAGAATTTTACCTCCTGGCTGCTATGTCTTATGATTGCTACGTGTCCATCTGCAAACCTCTTCATTACACGACCATCATGAGCCACAGAGTCTGCATCCTTGTTGTGTTTAGCTCATGTCTTGAAGGATTCCTGATCATCTTTCCGCCAATCTTCCTTCTGCTGCAGTTGGATTTTTGTGCCTCCAATATAATTGATCATTTTATCTGTGACTTTCTTGCACACTCACATTCTAGAACTCATGGCATTCTTTTTAGCTGTGATAACACTCATGGTCACCTTAACATTAGTTATTCTCTCCTACACAAATATCATCTGAATGATTCTGAAAACTTCTACAAATCAAAGGAAAAAAGTCTTTTCCACTTGCTCCTCCCACATGACAGTTGTCTCCCTCTCTTATGGCAGTTGAATCTTCATGTACATTAAGCCTTCTGCAAGGAAGAGTGTGATGTTAAGCAAAGGAGTAGCTGTGCTCAACACTTCAGTGGCTCCTTTTCTGAACCCCTTCATATATACACTACGGAATCAGCATGTAAAACAGGTTTCCAAGAGCATGGTCCAGAGGTGGTCTTTTCTGCAAAGTAATGAATGTGATTCTATGGCAAATGGACCTCTCGATGCAAAGATAAATGAAAAGTTATCTATGTCTACATAAATTCTTTCTTATTTCACTCTTTTGTTTAGACATATTTATATACCAACACTTCCTGTTCCAGTTAGCCTACAAACAGGGTCATAACTATTTTAAGTTAATATATAGAGTACTTGATCTTGCACCTCTGTAATTAAATTTTAGGTAAATCAATAATCCCTACTGTTTCTCAAATCAAAGTAAGATAGATTGTGAATTTACTCATAAAATAGATCGCTATAAAATAAGAAGTTTACTTAAAGCCACAATTAAATATAAAACTTATTTTATATTAAATGGATAAAAGATGTATTCTAATTTCTCAAAAATGCCTTTTTTGATATAATCAGAAATAAACTGTTATTGACAAAATTATTTTCCTAATTAATTTCCTAAATCCGGTTCAAATTCTTTCAACTGATACAAAATTGTTTTTCTACTGACATGATGAAGAAAATGACAAAGACTTTAGAATGGTGTGACGTTCACACCTCATAGAGTGTTTCAAAAATAGTGATATCTGAATTTTGAATGTCTTAGTTTTCCTCTATTAATAAATCTATAATATTTTCTTTATCTTTTTGTTGTCTCTTTCATGGAAGTTTCCATTCCCCAGCCTCCTGAGCTGCTGGGATTACAGGCATGAGCCAGGATGCCCTGGAATTTTTTAAAAGTAATTTATTTATTTATGTTTCTATAAAAGTAAATCACATTTGTCTTTTTATTAGGAGCATCTTTATAACTCAGGTACGGTGGTAGCATTTTCCAGTTCTCTCTAACTACTTTCTATACTGTCTTTATACTTTCATAAAAATTATTTTTTTATCTCTAATTTAAAAAATGTTAAGGGAACTGCTTAGGTACAGTCATTTAATAATGCTATCTTCAACATCTCCCAAAATAAAATAATTAATACCATTCAATATATAAGGGATTGGCAGAAATGTGTGAAATAACAAGGAGGGATTGCTGGGAATCATATAAAAAATATCAATTTCTATGAAGAAGGTTTTTGGTTGGACATCCAAAAGAAATTAATTGCCTTTTAAAGTATTGTTTATAGAATATTGGACAAAGCATTATCTGTTTACCAGACTTTAAGTGGCCAAAAATACTATTAAGGAAAGCTCTATAAGAAAAGGATAACTATTAGGAGCAATGCGTAAGTTAGAAATGATGAATATATTTAATGACATGTTCAATTCCTTAAACTTTTCTCCTGTTATTTTTATTTAGGATGTTATTGAAAGGCATTACATGTCTTTTCTAAAGAAATTATTGTCTATAAAGTTAAGTGATGTGTTGATGTGTTAGGTTTCTAATGTTAAGTACTTTGCAACGAGTCATATGTAGTCCAAATGAAGCAAAACTTTACATCATTAACCTTGTTGCTATAGTCCAGAAATCTAATGAGATATGTTATAGTAATACCAGTGTCTAATTCACCATATATATCTATGAGCAGTTTCCTTCAGAAGCTTAAGACCCATTATACTGGAAACTTCCTCTTATCTAAAAAATGTGTACATGTACATAGTGGAACAAGCAGTGAAAAAGGACAATCCTGTCACACTCAGGATTCAATAAGCAAGCGGATGTATGAATGAATGAAGGCTCAGAAAGCTGTTGTCTCTAAAAATAGCAAATATAGACCATTCTGAGTACAACCTTCTCTCCAGATACCCATGATCTGCTGTTAGCCATTATTCACTCAGTCATCTTCCAGAACGTAGAGACCCACAAGAGTGTGTGTGTGTATGTGTTTTATTTTTAAATAAATAAAGTTGATTTCTAAAGTTTCATGTGGCATTCCACTTCTGCATCCTCAATATCTAAAACTTGAAAGAAAAAGAAAAGAAAAAATATAGAGGCAAATTTCAAGATACCAATATTCATTATTTGATAAAGAAATAAATAAAAAAATTAAATTCTTCTGAGGTTCCTAGACATAGACATATACTAGTTACAAACAAGTACATACATATCTATGCATTTAAATACATATATAAATATATGAATCTTTGCATATAAGTATGCATATGGTATTTATATATAAATATATACAGAAACATGTATAAAACCTTAAAACATTAAATTTAATCCTTTTATTTGTCCTTTTTGAGTTTTAAAAATATTTTATTGGCGAATTACAATTACTCATAATAGCAGGCTTCACTGTAATGTATTTGTACATGCAGTAAATTTGGTCAATTTCCTTCCCTCATGAGTTCTCCTACCCCTTCTCTTCTCCTTCCCTCTAATCCCCCTCCTACTCTACTGGTATCCCTTCTATTTTCATGTGATCCTCCCTCGCCTACTTCCTTCTCTGGCTTGCATATGTAAGAGAAAACATGCAATCTTTGACTTTCTGAATCTGGCTTATTTCACTTAGCATGATGTTCTCCAGTTACATCCATTTTCCCACAAATGACATAATTTTGTTTTTCTTTATGGCTGAGTAAAACTCTATTGTGTATATATACTACATTTACATTGTGTAGAGGTTTGGGAGCAGTAAAAACACATGTACACATTTTTTAGATAAGTGGAAGGTTCCAGTACAATGGGTCTTTAGCTTCTGAAGGAAACTGCTCATAGATAAATATGGTGAATTAGACACTGGTATGACTATAATGACCACACAAATACTTTCCTTACTTTTATGATGAAGTCTAACACTAAACATTGTTAAATTACTTTCTATTTAGAAATAATTTCAAAATCACTTCTGAACATCTGTTTGAGTTTTTCTATTGGAATAAGCAGTCATTGAAGTACATTAAGCAGATAGAAAAAGATAACTCAAGTGGAATGCACAGGACAATTAATGGAAGATCAGGGTTTTGCAATGATCCAAATAAAAACAGTAAGATCCAGAACTCAGATAGCATGCAAGATGAAAAAACAACACAATAAGAAGGTGTTTTCAAGACACTTGAAACTTCCTTGAGGTAATATTGGGACTAAATATAAGAGTCTGCAGAAGGGGTAGGGAGATATCAGTGACATGAAGGAATCTGACATTAGAAACATAATTCAAGGGCTTTTGAATGAGGACAGGAGATGTCAGCAGAGGAGTAAATAGTGAAACAGATAAGCAGTGAAAAAGGACAATCCTGTCACAGTTTTGGAATTAGTGACAAGAAAATTAATTGTATCATAAGTATTCTGAAAAACATGATTTCAGGTGAGAAATATTGAGGAATGAATTTAAATGCAAAAAATCATTTCTTTAAATATTGGTTTTTAGCCATAATAAAAGTTGAATTTATTTTTCTCTAAAGACTGAGCCCTATGCAGCAATTGCTCTGCACATTTGGGGAAGTCATTATATTCAACTCTTTATTGACCTAAAAAGGATACCTTAAATTAACATGAATGACTTGGTTCAAATGCCATGAGCATTTCAAAATTAATGGTGTTCAGTGGGAAGTGGGGAGAAGGAATATGTCCTTTCACTAAGGCTGTTCCACTCACAGGACTGCTGCTACTTCCAGATCTCTTTAAAATACTAAACAAAGAATTAATTTCTCTTACATAAGGAAAATGAGTCTTCCACAAACTCATCTGAACCTGCATCTACCATGGAGACTAGATTCAACATACAAATTACATAAACTGAGCATATTAAGTTTGAAACAACATTATAAGATCAATTTCATAACTACAAAAAAGACAATATTATTCATTTTAAAAGTTTTGTTTTCAGTTTGATAGCAATAAACTGCTCAACTTTCTAAACACAAATTGTAAAATTCACATGACCAGGAGAAGATGAATTAAGCCACTCGGCAAGGCCTTATTGGAAATGCGCGCCCTCGGACCAGATCCCCCGTCCATCAGAGCGGGTCGGGAGAAATGGTGTCGGAGATTCTGTGCATAGAGAATTTCAAGAAAACCTGGTCAGGAAGGGGAGGGGTTGGGTACAGGAAGAGAAGGCCGAAGTCCTTCCTGATGGGTCAGGAAAACTCGCTGATTGACAGGAGGCGTGTCCACTAGTGACATCACATCTGGCTTGCAGCTCCACTGACCAGCTTCCTTATTTGGGCATCTTGGACCTTGACCAAACCTGACACAAATAATGTATTCATATTCCTAAGTGAAAAGCAATAACTTTCCAATTTTCAATTAATCATATGTAAAATTAATTTGAAAATAGACTTACATATTACAGTTTAATTTTATACATAACTGTATCATAAACATAAAAAGACACAAAATTAGATAATCTAGATATGACAGAAAATAGATATTTTAAAATAAAATTCATATCACTGCTTTTATTATTAAAATGTGACTAACAAACAGAAAAATATACAAAATTAATAATGCGAGTTTTAAAATAATAAGTGAAAAATATACACACAGGTAGAATAACATACAAACACCATCAGTAACAGGATTTTCAAGTTTTTATAGTCCCACATCTATCTGTCCCAAAAGACCCATCAACTCTCCTGATATTGCTGTACTTTTCCTTTTTTCACTACCAAACTTACCTCTAGGTTTTTGATTTTTTTTCTTTATTTTTGCTCAGGCTAACAGTACAAATTTCAGACAGTAAATTATAGGCTTACATAATTTTTTGAAACATAGAAAATGTATAGTGATGGAGTCACCATCATGGTTAAAATAAAGAATTTTTGCCTTATCCCCAAAAGTCACCTGAAGTACTTATGAGGTGTTCACTTCACATTTCACAGTGCTTAGAATCCACTGATCCATTGTTCTACAGTTTTGTTTTGTTTCAAAATGTAACCTAAAAAGCATTATATGATAGCCAACTTTTGAGCTGGGCTTCTTTTAAATTTGTATGATGTTTTTGAGATTCATCCTTGTGGTTAAATATATCATTAAATCTGGTCTTTTTTGCTATGTAGTATTTTATTGCAAAGACATATCAATTTACCAGTTGATAGAGATCATAAAGCTTTGTTTCACATTTAAGTAAAAGACCTATTTTGAGTTTTCTTTTATGCAGAATACAGCATGAATATTTGTGGGCAGCTAGCTCTATGCTACGCCCTTATGACTAGCCATTGTGTGTAAATGGGAAAGGCACAAAGGAAGGAGGAACTATGTGATTGGTTTACTGTTGGTTCCCGGAGGGGGGGGAGTGTGCAGCTCCTGGACAGAATTCAGGGGGCTTATGTGCCTTGCTGCATGGACAGCTGTTGCCTACGTGCATTGTCTCTGATTGGCCGAATGGCCCTATAAGTTGAATGCTTGTTCTGCAAATAAACAGGTACTTGCTCTGACTGGACTCCCTAGTGTGTCTGAATGTCCTGCGGGGGAGGGCTGGGAACAGGCAGCTAGTCGGCTCCAACTCTTCCCAACTTCCACGGCTAGGTGAATGTTGGGGTGTTCCTTCAACCTGTTGGCTCGGGATGGACTGCAACCCCTGCATATATTGTGGTTCATATTTTTGCTTATAAAAGTCCAATTTTTCAAGCATTGTTCATTGGAAAAACAAGGTTTTATGATTGAATTGTCTTGATATTTATTTCAAAACTTAATTGAACTTATATATGAGAATCTGTGTTCAGATTCTATTTGAAATCCTTTGTCTTTTACTATTGCCATAGTCTCTTAATTGATGTGTTTTAACAATGATTTAATGACTCCAATATATAAAAAGTACTACAAGAAAGCACATAAAGGAATAAAATCATATCCAGTACTCTTTCATTTACTTATGAAAATTTGGTAAGTGCATTAAATTTTTTAAAGTAAGTATACATTCTCTTAAATATTGAATGTTTTCTAATTATGTCCTTATTTTCAAAAGTCATATTATTTTAGGTTCTTTGTCTTTCCATATAAATTTTAAATTCAACTTGTAATTGGAACAAAAGTCCCATTCTGAAAGCATGAAAATCTTGAACAAACTGAAAAATGATGACTTTTCTTGAACCTTTCAAGGAAATAAGGCTGCAGGATGTACTGCCACCAGGGAACAGAAATGCAGAGTCACAGCTGAGATCTGCTTGCCTGGAGCAGAACCCCTGGCCCTGTGTACTGGTAGGAACAACTAAGTGGCAATTTTCACAAATTGTTGGAGGCTAAATATGGACTAGAATGAGAATTTGAAACTCCTGGGAACTGAAATTGTTGAAGGACCCAGTACTTTCATGGGTGCCACCTCTAGGAGCACCATCAAGTTCTATGTTAAAGACACAAGAAAACCCCTCCTGCTGAAGAGGAGAAAAGCAACCATTTGAAAGACTCCCAAAGTGTTCTCCACTACAGAGACCTACATTGGGTGAACTTCATCAGTTCCTTCTCCCACCTGGAGAAAAGCTGTTGCTCACACTCCAGTGCACCTTAAACGCCATGTTCCAACAGTCACGCCATGGAGGAAGCTATACTACTGCTGAAACACTTGTGGAATTCAGACTGTAGAGTCACTGACCTAAAAGATGGAGATTAAATCATAAAATTATAGAACTCTGGCCCTTTGCCACAACTAACCACCACACCAACAAGGCTACAATATAATAACAGTGGATTATGGTTGTAAAGGAAGAAGACCCAGACTCATTTTAAGAAATAGTTTTTACAGAAGTCCAAAGTCAACAAGGGAGACAAAAACAATGACATGAGAGTGCATTGATACCTCCGACACGCCAACTACAATATATCTTAACTAAGCATACCCCAGTTCTTAGCAAGATTATTGTGGGAGAGAGCTGGCCTGGGTGTTCAACAGTATCAGGTTAATTTGCAACAGTATCAGGTTTTTCAAATCGTGTGGCTTGACCGTAGGTGTTCTTGTAACAGTTCCGCATTTCTGTAAAACCGCAAGATTAATAAAGTAGTAACACCCTGTAAGACTTTAGCGGACTCTATAGTGCTTCTGGGTTAGAGGGCATCCTAGCATAGATATATATCCAAGTCAGCTGAATAAAAGAAGAGTCCTGTCTTGTCCTTTGGTAGTCCTGTCTTTGTCCTGTCTTATCCGCAGCTCCCTCACCAATCCTAGTTTCACTTTGTGCTGGTGCAGGCGCCGGCAGATTATCATAAATATATTAACTAATATAATACATTCTTCTTTGAGCCAAAATATTACAAGGCATTGTAAAAGACAGCAGAAAATCTGATATGACATAGGAGGCTCTAGAACCAGAGCCAGACATGGCCTAAGTGTTGGGATATCTAACTAACGAGGAATTTTAAATAACTCTGATTAATATGGCAAATGCTCTAATGGAAAAAGTATACAGCATGCAATAACAGAGGACTACTATAACTAGAGAAATGGAATCAATAAGACAATAGAAATGAAGGGTGTATTTCTTTTATTGGTGCAACTATGGATATCATGTTTAAAAAATGAAAAATAAAATGAGAAAGAGAATACAGGAGGAATAAATAAAGCTTACCTACACAAGAGCAAAAGTAAAATTACAACACTGTTATTAAAAATAAGTAAGAAATAAAATAGTGAAGTGAAATACTTAAAATATTGAAAGAAAAAAACTACTAACTTTAACTTGCATCCTGTTTATTTGCTCTTCAAAAGGGAAAGACAAATACAGACTTTCTCAGACAAACAAAAGCTGATTAAAATAATTACAAGTACAGTTGACCTGACAGAAATTTTTCAAAAAGTTTTCCAAGCAGAAGGAAAATTGTATAGATTTGAAACCTTATTCTACACAGAGAGGAAGAAAGTTGAATAATAAATAAATGAAAGTAAAATAAGTTTTTCTTAATTTAATTAAACAAAAGACAAATGTTCATTGAATTAATAGTATATTAGTGGGCTGGGGCTGTGGCTCAGTGGTAGAGCACTTGCCTAGCATGCGTGAGGCACTGGGTTCGATCCTCAGCATCACATAAAAATAAATAAATAAAGACATTGCGTCCATCTACGACCAAAAAAATATTTTAAAAAAATAGCATATTAGTTACAGGATATGAATGTATAAAATACATGACATCAACGCCATAAAAGATTAAAGGGAGGGATTCAATTCTTTTCAAAGGTACTCCTCTTCACATGAGGTATAATTTTTTTTTTAATTTTTTTTTAGTTGTAATTGGCATAGATTAGTTTTAAAATGTGCACTTTAAATTCTATAAAAATCATTAAAAATGTGAAAGTCATTGAGTCCAGAGCAATGGAGTTGGCCAGCCATAGACTGCACTCCTGAGACTGAGGTCCAAAATATACTTTACCTCCTCCATGTTGTTCTGGTCAGGTATTTTGGTCACAGCAATGAAAACCTAAGCAACATAGAACAAAATACTTTGTAGGAGGAGATATGTGGAGGGGAAAAATATAGAAGGCATATAATTGAAACATTAACGGTGTGATAAAATTAAATCACATAAACATAATTAAAACAAACATAAAATTTAAATTAAAATCAATATAAAAATTACAAATATGAGAGATGATACCTCAGTTACATCAATACTTATTTTAAATGCAACTAGTGTAAATATATCAATTAAGAGATGGATATTTGCTGAGCTACATGACACCTATAATTGCATCAATGGGGGTGGAGGGGAAGGTTAGGTGGGGTGTTGAGAGTGCTGAGGCAGAAAAACAAGTTTAAGGCCAGCCTCAGCAATATGGAAAGACCCTCTTCCAAACTAAAAAATAAAAAGGGCTGGTGATGTGACTCAGTGGTAAAGAGTCCCACTGGCATCAATCCCCAGTATCTTCCCACCAAAAAAGAGAGAATTTCTAAGGGAAAATCAATTTAATATGTTATCTACAAATATATCAAATTAAAAAAAAGACTCAATTAAGTTAAAAGCAAAGGGATACAAAAAATATATTATTTTAACCTTAGTCAAAATAAAGCTGGCATAGCACAATTAAGTTCAGGTAAATTATACATATTTATAAACTATTGACAGACTTTTAAAGCAAAAGCAAGAAGAATTAAGTAACAAAAAACACAGCAAAAATTAATAAAATTTATGCTTAGGAAATGAAGAGTAAATCAATAACATTGATAAATACCTAATCAAGTTGAACAAAATATGCAAAAAGGAAGATGATAGAAATTAATGAAATAAGTGGTCACCACTACTGATCCCATAAATGATAAAAGTAATCTTTTTGAATCTCTAGATGAAATGAACCTTTTGATTCCTCAAAAATACAAACTGTCATATCCCACACAGCGGGAATAATCTGAACAAGTCTGTCTGTTTTAAAGAAATTGAATCAATCTTTAACAGCCTTCCAAAACTAGGTCCAAAGGGTTTTATAGGTGAATTCTACTGGCATAAAGGAGAAATTATATCAATTATCTACAGTTTTCCAGGAAAAAAAAGCAGAAGGTACATGTATAATTATAATACCAGCATTAAGGGCTGGAATTGTGGCTCAGTGGTAGAGCACTTGTCTGACATGTGTGAGGCACTGGATATTTGATTCTCAGCACTGCATATAAATAAATGAATAAGATAAAGGTCCATCAACTGAAAAAAAAATTAAAAAACACCAGCATTGATCTGATACAAAATCATTGCAAGAAAGGGAGCTTATAAACAAATCTCTCTCATTAACATAATGACAGAATTTCTCAGCAAAATATTAGTAAATCATATTTAACAGTATGTAAAGTTAATTAAATGCCAAGAATGAATGAAATTTATTCCAAATATTCAAATCTAGTTCAATTTAGAAAGTCATTCTAAGTAATCTATCACCAGGCTCAAAAGTGTCGCCAGGCTAAAAGAGAAAAATCATATGGTTACTGGATATTAAATGATCTAGAAAGAGATTTCTTTCTAGATTTCATTCTTTAAAAACAAAAAACAAACAAACAAAAAGCCCCGACCAAAACAGATTCATCATAAAAGTCTTAGTAATAGAGGAGAAACTTCCATAACTTAGTAAGAATATTCACTTAAAAAACATAAAATTAACATTATACTTACTGTTGATAAACTTGACATTTTTCCCCTAAATTCAGGACCACTATTTTCTCTTTTATACCTCCTATTCAACATCATCACACTGGCAGACTATTTAATCAAATAAGGCAAAAAAGAAAAAGAATATACACGTGTATGGATTAGAATGTTTTTGACTTACCATGGGGTTATGTCTCAATAAATTCTTTGAAAGTTAAAAATATCATATTAAAAATGCATTTAATACAAATAACTTGCTAAAACGCATAGCTTTGCCTTGCCTACTTCATATGTACTTGGAACAATTACATTAGCTTACAGTTAGGCAACAAAAACTATTTTATACATGGCGACCCTGTGATTGTGTGGCTGACTGGGAGCTATAGCTGGCTGCCATTGCCAGTGTCATAAGAATATCATATTACATATTGCTAGTTTCTAGTGAATGTGTATCATTTTTATACCTTCATAAAGGGAAAACATTACAAGTCTAACCATCACAAGTTAGGGATATATTTATTCTGATCTGCCCCTTTCTTTTTCTGTTATTATGCCTTCTCTTGGTTTTAATGGATATTTATTATTTTTCTATTTTATACATTGTTTATAAAATTTATATCTTGCCATAATTTCCATTTATAAAGATTTCTTCATAATATGCAATATACATTTTTAACTAATCACCAGCTAACATCAAATAATATCACATCATTTCCTGTGTACTGTGAGACTCTTATCACCAAATCCTCTCATGTACTCACTTTTAAATATGCTTTAAACATGGGACAGTTTTATTACCTGTACTTTAAAAAGACAATTTTCTTTTAGAACAATTAAAATAGAACACGGTTAATTTTATCTTCATTTAGTTCAATTACAACTATTTCTTTATAGAGATCCAAGTTCTTACTAGGGTCAAGTTCTACCTGAAAGGTGTTGCTTAACATTTCTTGTAGATGAGCTATTTGCTAAGTAAGAACTTTTGTTTGTATTTGCATGAGAAAGTGTTTTTCCTTTTTAATGTATTTTTGCTGGGTATAGAAAATATCTAAGTCAACTTGGCTTTTTTCTTTCAGAACCTGAAAATATTATGACATTACCTTTTCACTTTCCAGTTTTCATGTGAGCATCTGCATGATTCTTATTCTTGTTCCTTTGAAAAAGCTTCCATCTCTGGCATCCTTATGGATATTCTTTTTGTCTTAGTTGTTGAACAACTTTCATGTAATATGCCTGTGTCTGTTTTGCTCCACAGTTTTCTATTTCTTAGTATTCTCTGAATGTTTAAAATCTGTTACTTTGTGTGTGCCATGAGTTTTGGAAAATTATCAGCCATTAATTCTTTGAATATTTCTTGAAGATATTTGCATAATCCAGCCAGCTGATGGACTCTACTTCGTTTGCTATTACTATGGTTAACTTCAGTCACCATAGATAAGGCATTACTTAGTAATGCTTATATTTATTGGGCAGAATATTTCATCAGAGTCATTTTTTGGTGGGGTGAGATACAGATATCTGCCTCCATTTGGGTTCTGCCTTCTCATTTGACTTTGGCTCTTCTCTTTGCACTATTCCCAAAACAAATCTATCTTTTCGTAGCTCTGTTGGTTGTATTTTACTGTGACTACTCAGTGGATGCTACAATTGCATGGGGTAGGGAGCAGGGAAATGAGGCATTCTGTGGTGTTCTGATTAAGTCTCAGGCTTTACAGAGGAATGTGAGTCACCATTTCTAGCATTTGTCTTTCCAAGTGTGTCTGCTGCCATCCAGGTATAATGTTGCTCCTGGCATGTTTTTCAAACTCTTTTCCAGGGACTCAGCTACTTACTTCCCCAGATCCTCTTTTCAAATTATAGAGATTTATATCAAAATCATCAAAACCCTCAGCATAGGCATTTGTCAACAGATGAATGGAAAAGATTATGTGTATATATACATACATATGCAGGCATATATATGTATATTAGTTTTATTTAATAATAAAAAACAATGAAATGAAATGATATGTCATCCTGTGTTGGAAAATGGATAGAATGAGAGAGTAGTAACATGTTAAGTGAAATAAACCAAATTCAGAAAATCAAGGCTATCATAATTTCCTCTCATATGTGGGACTAAAGAGAAAAAAAAGGAAAAATGGAAATCTCATGAAAATATAAGGAAAACCAGTAAGAAGGACATCAGGTGGAAAAAAAATGAGAGGGTAAATTTAAGTACTGGGGAATAAAATTGATCAAATTAAGTGGATGTCCGAATATACCTCAACTGAATACACTATTGTGTATAATTATTATGCACCAATAGAAAATTTTTAATGCAATATTTAGTATAAAATCTACAAAGAAATCAAATCAAGAAAGTAGGACTATCTAAAAATAATAAATATTTCAAAATTCCTCTGTCCTCAAATTGGCAGGAGGATTGCAAGTTCAAAGCCAGCCTCAGCAAACGCGAGGTGCTAAGCAACTCAGTGTCACTAAATAAAAAATACAACAAGGGCTGGGGATGTGGCTCAGTGTTGAGTGTCCCTGAGTTCAATCTGTGGTACCAAAAAGAAAAAAAGAAAATAAAAGAATAAAAAAGAAAAAAAAAACCAGCCAATTTGCTGTCCACATCTGTTTTAATATGTGAAAGAGAGTGATACTTTAATACCTGATGACATATTTCAAAACATAAAGACACACTCATGAAAAGAGAACAAAATTGCATGTCATTAGAGAGTACTGATGGTGATTCATTGGATTTTCATAGATACAATACGCACATACACAGGAAGGGGCATTTAGGGCATACACTGTGTTGATGACTGTTTTTTATTGTTTTCCTTAGTTCAAGAGAACCAATGCATAAAGACAGGGAATACCAGACTGTAACATAAAAAAGTAGTAGTGGGAGATGTATAAAATATTCAGAATTATAACCATATGCCTTTAGATATTTAGCAAGAGACACAAGAGAAACAGAGAACTGTTAAAAAATAAAAACTTCCAAAAAATGAGGAGAAAGAAAATATGTAGAAATAACTGTCATTCTATATGATGAAAAAAACAGGAAGAAAAAAAAAACAGAAGGCAAGAAGGAAGAGAAGGAAGAAGGGAAGTTTGAAGGCAGATTGACTTCCAGCAATATCACATATTTTAATAAAATATTAACATTGTGTGGCCAAGAAGGCAATCTTCCTTAGAGATTGCTAAAATAAAATATTATTTACAGAGTTCACAAGTGGGCTCATCTATTGTAGAAAACTACATGCAAGATATGTGAGATTTCTACTGAGGATTCATAGTGGAATACTATGATGAGCAAAATCACAAAATTACATTGCAAGAATGAAGTGATTCCAGGAATTCGTAAGAGAATATCATGGGGATACATCATGATCTTAAAACGATAAATATCCAGGAGGATAATGAAGGCTCCTTATGGGTGACTTCCATGACTGCCATAATAAAAACAAGTAAATTAAAGGGATGTGTTATAAAGGTAGCTGGTACAGGGTACAGTTTTCACTAATTTTGGGTAGCATGCATTTACAAACCCCAAAGCTGTTATTTCAAAATTGTAAAGGTACATCTTTTTACTAGATCCCTCAGGGCTTGTATCACTTGCTTATTCCTTAGGGTATATATGAAAGGATTTAGTACAGGTGCAATGGAAACAGTAAGTACTGATACCCCCTTGTTTAAAGATATCCTTTCCTCTGCAGAAGGCTTGATATACATAAAAATACAACTGCCATAAGAGATAGAGACAACAATCAGGTGGGAGGAACAGGTGGAAAAAGCCGCCTTTCTCTCCTGGGCAGAAGGGATCTTCATAACTGTTCTAATGATTTTGACATAAGAGCACAATACCAGTGCCAATGTATTCAAGAGTGTGATAATGGCTAAAATGAAATTTGACAATTCTATGTCCTGTGTGTCTGTGCAGGTGAGTTTCAGGACAGGAGAGTAGTCACAAACAAAGTGTTCAATAACATTGCCATCACAGAATTCTAGGGTCAGACTCACAATAACTCCAGGGGTGATAGCTACCGCAGCAGCTAACCAACAGGCAGCAACCAGCAGGTGGCCCACTCTGCTGCTCATAATGGTTGTATAATGAAGGGGTTTGCAGATGGCCACATAGCGGTCATAGGACATAGCCACCAACAGGAAGAACTGTGTTATACCCATGAAAACAACAAAAAGTGCCTGTGCCAAACAAGCATCATGGGAAATAGTTTTTTCCTTAGTCACTATGCTGACCAGGTATCTAGGGATGCAGGCGTTTGTCAGTGAGATTTCTAAGGAGGAAAAATTTCTTAGGAAGAAATACATGGGTGTTTTGAGGCGGGAATCCAGCAAGGTCAGAAGGATGACGGTAAGATTTCCCATAGTACTCAAAAGATATGTTAGAAAGAAAAAAAGGAAAATTACAATTTCCCAATTTGGGTCCTCTGTCAGTCCTACAATAATGAACGTGGTCACTATTGTGTGGTTCTTCATGATTTAGTTCTGTCAAGATGCCACCTGACCTGCAAGGGAGTGGAGGTGATAAATAATTAAACAATATTTAAAAAGGATACATCGACTGCAGATTTCAAAGTCATAATGAAGAACTGAGCAACTCAGTAGACATGCAGGTGCTTTGTTTTCCTTTAAGAGTTTTCACATTTTACGTAGCAGTCAGAACCACAGGCTAATCCCTTCTATCTCATCTCCTTTCTGGATACTCATTTTCTTTCCATATATACACACACATATATAGATATGGATATATATATGTATATATATACACACACACACACATATACATATTTACTTTACAAAAGAATGGCTTTATAATTTCCTGCTAGAAGTGTCTGCATACTTATCTAGTTTGCCTAATGTATGCAGACCTAATTTCTACACTTTTCCAATTACACAAGAAAACATTATTTAAGTTAACATGATTGATCTCTCTATTGTTAAAATCATCTACTGCTCTGTTTCTTTCAGAAAGATATTTATTTTCTACATATATCTGTATTCCAAAATGTGTAGCTAATCAAAACTGACATTTTTACATTAATCTTTTCTAAATGGTATTTCCTGATGTGATATGTATGGTTAGATTTGTTGCTTTTTGGTACTGGACATTAGAAATTTTTGAACAGAGGGCTGGGGTTGTGGCTCAGTGGTGGAGTGCTTCCCTAGCATGTGTGAGGCACTGGGTTCAATTCTCAGCACCACATATAAATAAATAAAGTCCATTGGCAACTAAAAATGTATATATATAAAAGAAATTTTTGAACATAAAAATGACTTTTATGAATTTTAAGACTGAAAACAATATGCATTGCAAAATTGGTATACAAATGCACAGTAGAGAACTTACATGGAATTGGCAATTTGTTTAACCTAATTGTTCAGTAAGTTCCACTTCATCATTAGCTTTATCCATCTACATAAGCAATAGTTTGCATTCAGTAATATTAAAATACTGAATCCTTTACTAGATATAATGGAATATGTATCAGTCACATTTTTATTATACATTTTTGAGAATCATTGCTCATGTGCTAGTTGAATAGACAAATACGGCAAACCTTTCAAATATGTTTTTTGAATCTTTCATCATGACTTACACAAATATGTCTGGTTTCTCTAAACCTGAGTTTAACTGGATGAATCTTATAGTCACATATTCAGCATAAAATGGTGTATATGACAACCTTTTTGTGCACGAAACAATAAAATAGCAAATATTCTTACTTACTAGGAATTCTGAAGGGGTTTTCTTTGCCGATGCAGTGTGAAAATTTCTTTTAATTATAAATAAATATAACTTAGGCATTGTTTTTCAAAAAACTCTTCCAAAATTACTTTCTAATCTATATTTTTTGTTGCTTCCCTTTCAACAGAGACATTTAGGAACACATATAAACACTTATGTCTCTCCAATCAGCATACATGTGGCATTTTGAAACACAGTTTTCTAACTTCTATACAAATAAACTATCAATGTGTGGATTCAGCTTAACCTAAAACATGGAAATCTAAGGTGTTCATTTGTACCAAAACTGTACTATTTTATTATTATTAACTAGCTACAGTTTCTTACTGTGACTTGAAAGAAAACAGTTTTGTCTCCATATTGCTGTACATTATATACCACTTTTTATATAAAGAGTATATTTACTCAGAACTGGTAATGGTTCTTGAGTATTCTTATGGGAAAACATACTAATTGACTATTTTCAACATTAACTCTAGAAACAAAGTTTCAACGTTAATTAATAGCCTCATAACAGTGTCTATAGGGAAATCTGAAATGTCGATGTGAAAATGGAGTCTAATTTCTATAATGGCATTCAAATGATGTATGAAAATCTAAGTTGTGCTAAGTGTATGAGCTACGGAGAGCCTTCTCATTCCCTCTTCCAAAGAAATAATTCAGAGGGGGATTTCCACCTAATGACAATGTTGTTCATAATCTTTTATCAATGAATATTCTAAAATTAACTCATAGGAAGTGTTTCGGGGGCATCAAACATATTCATCTTTTATAAACTTAGCACCATCTGGTAGCATAAAATATTTACGTGTGAATTAACTGGCCAGAGAAACAATAGTATAACAGATATTTTAGGAAGTAACTTAAAATAGAAACATATAATTAAACAAGTTGTTTTCATGACAAGCACATCTATATTTTGATATACAAGTCCTTTATACTATGAAGATAATTTATTCTTTCATTAAACATAATGCAAAATTATATTAAAATCAGTAAATATTTTATGCTTACTACTTATTTGATAAACTATCAGAAAATGTGCAAAAACTGATGAAAAACCACTTCAATTGGTAAAAGAAGAAGTCAGATAAATTTCTACAGAGGTTGATATTGGTACTTCCTTAAGACACATACAGTATAATAGGATATTCTTTATATATTGGATTGCATATATTTTAAAAAATGTCCAACATTTAACATTAAACAAACAAGAAAATGTTTTGCTTTTCTTGTATTAATATATCCTCTTCACAGATGTTTTGAAAATAGTACAGAAGATTAAAATAATTGATAGAGTCTGATAATAAGAAAGGCAATTTATTATGATTCACATGGATTAAAAGACATTTTAGGAAGAATGGAAATGCAGTTTGTAGGTCATGCAATTTGTAGAACAGATGACAAAAATACATGAAATATGATATTTCATGATAAGGAAAACTTTCTAATATACATGTGAACTGGTATTGCAGGAGAGAGAAATTGGACAGAAGCAATATCCAAAATAATAACTGCAAAGAATTTTCTTATTCATTAAAAGATATGAACCCAGCATACTCAGATGGTTAAAGCAGGAGGATCACAAGTTCCAGGACAGCCTGTGCTAAATAGCAAGATCCTGTCTCGTAAAAACTGATTAATTAAATATACAATAAAAGTGTCAACCCAAAGCTTCAAATCTTAATGAAGCTCAAGCAAAAACCGAACTTTTTTCTATTTAATAAAGCTAGCTGAAATGGAGCACAGGCAAAAATCATTTTGAGTTGAAAACCCTCGCTATGAGTTTGTATACCCCTCTAGCTAATGAGTAAACAGACTCAGTTTAAGTCTGGATCGAGGTCAAAGGGGAGGTAGAGTAGCCAGTGGAGTGATGATGTATTAATATCATACATGGTAGTCATACATTTGCCTGTAGTTTTCATCAGTTATGGGCCAGAAGAAAAAGGGAAACATCACTAGGACAGACTTTACGTGAGGGACTTTTTAAAAACTGGAAAAGGGAAAAGGGGTGGGGAGGACCATGAAGGTCACAGAGAGACAATAAATATCTGCTTAGGGATGAGATTTGAAAAAGAATGTACATGTGCATTGCCCCTGAGAATAAATCACAAATGGTGCTGATGCTGTTAGCTTGGTCTATTGGATCATTGATTCTGGGGAAAAATGGATTTTCAGAACACAGGAGTTCAGAATAGCTATTAGATGAAATTGATGAAAATTAGAAAAATAATTTCTGTAGCAAAATAAGGAGTAAAGTAGAAATCTTGTGGAGTACATGCAAGTTGGCTGAAGTCTTAGATAAGAAAAGTGTAAAACACAAAAAATTGATACAAACTGATAAACTCATTAGGGGTTCACCTCAGAAGGAAAATGCTCGGAGTAAGAGGAAATGTAAGGAGTTTGGCACACTAGATTGCCAGGTACTGAAAAAGGCAAAGGAAATTGATGTCAAGCTTGCTGGATCTTAATACTCTTCCTTACAAATCTTCCACTTGTGAGGCACAGTCACGTATCTTCTGTAGTAGTAGCCCATGCCAAGTAACTAAGTATTACAAATTTAGCACCTCAAAAGGACAAACAGTAGAAGTCTCACAGTGTCTGTGAGTGGAAAACCTGGATGTGCTACAATACTTTCACCAAGGCACCCTGGTGGCTGGGTCCCTATCCAGAGGCTCAGCTGGGGATCATGAGTTTACTTCCAGGATTACTCAGGCTGTTGTCAGTACATTTATTATGGCTTTGGAATTTCTGAAAGCTTGTTTCTCCAGAGACAACAATGGAAAAATACTGGAGAGCAACTAGGTTTTCAAGAATCTTATCTAATACAACATAATGATAAGAGGGACAGCAAATCAATCTTCTCATATTAAAAGCGAGTCTCTTTTCTACTGGTGGAGTGATTATGAAAGGGTATGACCTCAGGGTTTGCCAATCATTGAGCCTTCATTAAAGCCCTTGCCACATCTTCAAAAGCAAGTATTTCCCTACAATCTTGGTAGAGAATGTAAAGAAAAAAAAATTTCAAACATCTTGCACCAAACATTTAGAAAATATTAGAAAAGGAATGAAAGGGAAATTTCTTTTTCTTTTCTCGTTAAAAAAATGTCTGTCCTTCATTGATGTTTCTCTCAAAATAATACAATCAACGTGTCACCAATATTTCTCCCCAATTCCTACACATATCCTGTCAGAGCAATTCTAGGTAGATAGAAAAACAATTTGAAGAACAAAAATAATTCAAATTCAGCATATGTGCCAAACACTGCAATCAAACAATTCAGTTGTTGAAACAATGCACCAGACTCCAAATTGTTGAATGGGAATAATCAGACAGAGATAATAAAAGGAGCACAAGTGGAGAGCAGTGACTTGGATCCTGGTCTCTGCTGCTTTGTGGCTGTGGCTGAGCTTGCACTGGGAACTTTCTGTGCAGAGGTACAGGACAAGATTGCCCAGTTGCTATGTTGATGCCCTTCCTGAGGAGGCTCTGTGACAAAGCATGGAAGTATACCATTCTTGACTTTATGTCAGACAGCAGCTGTCAGGAGACTGAGAATTCTGAGCACAAGAAGATAACCACAGTGTCTCACGAGTGCTGTGAGCTTCAGGCCTGAATGCTTTGCAGAAACTTTCCCACATAACCTATTAATAATCAAACCTATTTATTAAACATGCTGTACTAGCTCTGGGTCATTGTTCCTCCGGGATCAATGAGGACCGTGTCCTACCTGGTCCCAGTTTTCTCTCTGCGAGTCTGTTTTGTCTTTCTTAATCCCCCATTGCTCCTCACAGGTTTTTAAGATTTGGCTGTGCAAGGTAGCAACAAGCATGTAAACTGTGCTTGGTTTATTTTTACTGTGAAAGAAACAATACTTGAGGAGTTTTTTTCATTTGCCTATTTCAAGACTTTATGTTTATATTACACTCTCAGTTGTCATTGTATCTTGCTGATGTGCCCATCTAATAACTTTCTCTTGACTAAAATACACACTCAATGTGTTTTTATAAAATAAAATTCCTGAGTTGAAAGTTTAATATCCTGTGGCCTCTTCTCTTGCTCTTTTCAGTATTGTTATATTTCACATGCTGTGTGGTTATATGATTTTGGTAGACCTATCTTTCAGTTTGAAGAAAATGAGACTGACAGAAGGAAGTCTAAAATATCCAAGCCTGTCATGTCCTCACTGTTGTTGCTGGCATCGTACATTTCTCTGATATGTAATGGTGAAAAACAAAATTTCTAAAAAAAACTAATTAAAATTACTTAGCTTTTCTTTAGAGTGCTCTCATCAGTACCATACTCTCCAGAGACATTTTAATTCTGCTCTCCAACAAGAATCCCCTGAGTTTGTTTGGAGGAGACAAAAAATAAGCAGATAAAATTAGTTTATTTTTTTTAAGAATGAATATTTATAAAACCAAGATTTCTAACTGGAAGGTGAGCAAATTGAAAAAAGAAAAGAGAATTCATCTTCCTTTAAACAAATGCTGATAAGAAGCAGGTAAAATATATTAGTATATTTTCTATTTCTTTTTTTTTCTTTTTTTTGGTACTGGTATTGAATTCTGGGGTACTGGACCACTGAGCCAGATCTCCAGCCCTATTTTGTGTTTTATGTAGAGACAGGGTCTCACTGAGTTGCTTAGCACCTTGACGTTGCTGAGGCTGACTTTGAACTCGCAATTCTCTTGTCTCAGCCTCCCAAAGTGCTGGGATTACAGGCTTGAGCCACCGTGCCCGGCTAGTATGTTTTCTATTTCTAGCATCTCAGGTGAAGACTTTGTTCTTTTTATAAAATTTTTGGGAAACAAGAGATACCAAATAATTGGTCTTGGATCATACTACTTGGCATAGCCATGCAACTCACCTTTTTCCCATAGCTATTGATTCTTGATTCTCATTTATATCATGAGCCTTCTCCTGCTCATCAGCTAAGTTTCACTTACCTCAAAAGCAAAATATGCACATTTATCACCTCTACTTGCCTGCTTCTCTGTAAGTATTTTCATAATAAACTGGTAATGATCCCACTTTTTTCAATCCATCTTTCATTATTTCACTTTCCTACTTTCTATTTCTCTCAGTCTCTCCATTTTTCCTTCCTTATTCCTTTTTCTTTCCAGCCTCAGTCCTTCCTCCATTTCTCTCTTCATTCTTTTTTTCTTTCTTTCTGTCTTTCATTCTTTTACTCTATGATGGTTTGGCACACTCCAGGAAAGCATGATCTCTAGCTCTGGCATGGACATCCTGCCCTGTAAGCAGATCCAAACTGTTCAGTTTTCTACTACAATCCCCAATTCCCCAGCTCATAGTTCTGCTCTTAACTAATACGTTAGTACCAGAGATTCTTTTATTTAATGACAACTTTTGAAATGATACCTGAATTTTTCATGAATTAACTACTTGGAACTGCCCTGATAGCTTCTGCCACTGACCAGGACAGCGATTTCTCATCAGGTCACAAACTGTTTTCCCAGATCATGAATTCCAGAGCTTCTTGGATACATTGTTTATGTTTGGTTGTAGCAGCTTCTACTAGTTCCTGAAGCTACATCTCCCTCCCATCAGTCTATTTGATGTTAAGAATGGTTTTCTATTGGAGTCATTTCTACAGGATGTTCACTGAATCTAACAAGGATCATGTGCCCAGATTCCACCTATATGATACTATATAGGTTTGTCATCATGTAAGAAAGTCACAGGTAGACACAAGTTGGGAAGTATATGAGAAACTCTGAAAGTAAAACATCAAACATTGTCACTCAAAGAAGAGCAACTTGGCATTGAGTTTCAGCAGTTAAACTGTTAACCACGTGTGATTATCTCAGTGTAAGTGCATTTTTTTTCTTGCTTCATTTGTCTCCTTTCTAATCACTGTATAAACTACAAAACTCAGCTTTGGTGCACAGAAACTCATCTATACAGGTACAATATTTTAACTAAGAAAGGAAAATCTTCAATACTTTGAAAAATTATGAATTTGTTTCTTTAGATAATGCGTTGGTTTTGATGGTTCTTAGTTATTTCTTAAATTATTTTCTATATATTTGAGTGATGTTAAATACCTTGAAAAATTGAAGAATTTACACTCAAAATGCTTCATTTTCAGAAAAAAGAACTCGTGGTTATTGGTATACTATTTTTACAGTAAACTAATAGTCTACATTTTGAAATTTCTACTTATTTTTTACATACATATGATCAGATTTTTAAAATAACAGGGAATACATTTCATATTTCTTATTCAGATGTAACTATTAAGCCTAACTTCATATTAAATGGCTGATGATTTGTAAGGCAGATAACAGATGCAGAATTTTTGTGTGTGTCTAATACATATATTCAAAATTTGGTACGCCTTGTTGGCTAGTTTATTGTTTCTTTACAGGCCTTTTATGTTTCCTCACTCAGGACATATGATGAAAAGGTAGTCCTAAACTCATTAAAGAATTGTTTACACATTTTTGTTTTTAGACCAAAAAAGTAAAGGAATGAAAAATCATACATCTGCAACTGAGTTTATTCTTCTGGGACTAACAGATGACCCAAAGTTAAATATTTTCATTTTTCTATTTCTATTTTGCACATACATACTGAGCATTACTGGAAACTTAACAATTATCACCCTCACTCTGGTAGACTTGCACCTAAAAACACCCATGTATTTCTTCCTTAGAAATTTCTCTACCCTAGAAATCTCATTCACAACAGTTTCTATTCCCAGATACCTGGCCAGCATCGTAACAGGGGATAAGACCATTTCCTATAATTCTTGCATGGCACAGGTGTTTTTCTTCATACTGCTTGGTGCAACAGAATTTTTCCTTTTGACTGCTATGTCCTATGACCGCTATGTGGCTATCTGTAAGCCACTGCATTACACAACAATAATGAACAGCAGGATCTGCACTCTGCTTGTCCTTAGTTCCTGGCTGACTGGTTTTCTCGTTATCTTTCCACCTGTGATCATGGGGCTACAACTGGATTTCTGTGACACCAACATCATTGACCACTTCACCTGTGACTCTTCTCCTTTGCTCCTAATCTCCTGCACAGACACATCCTTCCTAGAGCTCTTGGCATTTGTCCTGGCAGTATTAACTCTCCTTTTGACCCTAACATTAGTGATTCTTTCCTATGTGTTCATCATTAAGACAATTCTGAGAATCCCCTCCGGTGAGCAAAGGAAAAAGGCCTTTTCCACTTGCTCTTCACACCTGACTGTTGTGTCCATTTCTTATGGAAGCTGCATTTTCATGTATGTCAAAACTTCAGCAAAAGAAGGAGAAGCATTGACCAAGGGCATAGCAGTGCTCAATACCTCTGTTGCCCCAATGTTAAACCCTTTTATTTACTCCCTAAGGAACCAGCAGGTCAAACAATCCTTGAAGAACCTGGTCCAGAGATGTTTTTCAAGTAAATTTGAAGGGTGAAAAATCCATTGTCTTGAGATGAAATAGTACACCACGTAGAATGCCATATCAACGCTGGTGTATTTGGGCATCCACTCACCAAGCAACTGCCTTTGCCTGAATGTTGTGTTCTCCATCATTCCATTTCAATCTTGTGTGGAAGAATTATTATTTTACATTTACGTGCTCTGAAAATTTCCTGAGTGTGAATGTTTTGATGTCACAAAAATGAGAATGACATTTAACAAAATTGCCAGAATTCAGGTTTTAAGATCATTGAAGAACTTTTCCTTTGAGTAACAAGCCAAAGCTTAGTAAAGATTATGAAACCACTCTGAAAATTATTTGTCCAAGGGCATAAGCAGAGTACTAAAGTGAAGCCTTCTGGAGATAATGACTTCTAGTGCACTTCTATTTCTCCTCCTTTCTCAAGTGGATCTCATGTAATGAATATTGCCCCATCCTTTTTAGTGCACATGTGTTATACCTTCACAGTGAATTAAATCCTTCATTGTTGGATTATATGTCGCTGAATGCTTTTTGACTCCAATTTCAAAGTTATGGCAAGGATGACTTTGATATTTCCAGGAGGGCTCAGTATTCTCACCAGATGCATCTTTAATAAACTAACTGAGCTTTTAAGTTCCTGATGCTCTGTGGATTTCATCTAAATTTTTTTTTTGTGTGTGTGTGTGTGTGTGTGTGTGCGTGTGCGTGTATGTGCGAATGTGTTTCTTTTTGGAAAGAATCTGTCTTGCCTTTAGTTTGGCTAGATCTGATGTTATCTTTTACTTTTGTGGTAATTTAAATCTATAGTTCTTGTAGTTCTCAAAATTGTTGTACACTGATAGTATCTTAAATTGTTTTTCAGTGTGTGTATCATGTTATTCTTTACATTTACACACACGCACGCGTACACACACACACACACACTTTGGAGGGTGTGGGATTAGGAATGTTTTAAATATTCACACTCAGGTATAACCTTTCCTCCAGAAGTTGTTAATTATTGCTTTAGACGTGTAAGAAGAATTTTTTGTCAAGTATTCATCCTTCACCACTTTACAATATTCTTCTTGCACAACAATGCATCTACACATGGAATCATTTCATTTACTATGGAAACACATTCTTTAATATTCGTGCAAATTCTCAGCACTTCATTTCTTTTTTCTCATTGAAAACAATGAGCTTTTCTAATAAGACATCAATGAAATAATGATACGCATAATAAAAAAAGAAAATTAACAAATTCATGCAGAGGTTATGAATATTGAAAAGATCCATATTTCTTAGTCAACAAATTGACTCTATATACTTGCAAGAAATATTCTGCTAAATTGATAGCAACTTTTTTTAGAATTTGGAAATTCACTGGAATGTCTTAGTAGGCTTCATAGAGCTGAATTTTCTAGACATTCCAGAATTATGTTTTCATTTCTCTTTGCTTGACAAGGCCTTTCATTTTCCCTGTGGTTGCTTTGGAGATTCTGTGTAAGTATGAGTTTGCTTTGCACCTATTGACATAGGTATAGCTGAAGAAATATGGTACTTAGAAGTCCAGCTCCCTCAGTACATATGGAAATAGAGAAAAGACGTGCTGGTAAATGTGTAGCAACTAAATGTGTATCCAAAAAAGTGAAGACATACGTTTGTAATGCAACTGACAATATCATACTAAGAAAATAATACAATAATCTTTATTGCAAGTTCCATATACATGATTTATTTTATGTAAATTCTTGTTTTTTGCCAAACTTTAGTTCATAAGGCAATGTTTGCAATGCAACCACAGCTTTGACAAACAAAGTTGTATTTCAATCTGCTCTTTTTTCATCTTTCAATCTAATAACATGTGAGTTTCTAAATTAGTAGATTCATTTCAATTAAAATTGATCCAATTATGTTTGTAAAAATTAGTGAAAATTGTGGCTTTGTTCAATGACTGCTTACCAAGGTTTTGAAACACTGTCGCTGTATCCTGTATTCTCAAAATTGAGGAAGGAGGGGCCTTTGTTAGGTTATTGAATAACATTGTATTTGCTGTACAGTTGAATTTTTTTCAATATACATATTATTGCAATTTTCCACCTTTCTTTAATAGTATATTCTCTCAAATGTATTCCTACATGCTATTTTGGCACATAAGTAACAACTAGATAAGTAATATTACACTAAAGAGTTTCTTAAAATAAGAGCATGCCCATCATCAGTAATTTATTATGATACACACAGTACCGACAAAAACTCAACATGCTTTCAACTTGTAAGAAGAATTTTATTTTATTTGTCTATGAATTTCAGTAGTAGGACACTATTTATAAAGAAATGACACAACAGGAGACATTTTGTTTTACTATAATATTCCATCAGAAATACAAAAGAGAATATCAGAAATGTAGAAAAAGTGTAAATATTAAATGATATGATTTATATAATTAATGTTAATGTTATGCATATAGTATATATATACATTATGCAAAAATTACAGAGATACATAGAAAAAGAAAAATAGAATATATTGATAGATATTGGAGTAAAGTAAAGCAAGATTTGATAGTAATAATCAATAAAAATTGATCTGAAAAAATGTTTTGCATAAGTCAAAAAGTGAAAGTCAGTATGATTTTTTTCCAAAATAAAATCATTATACAATATATGCCTTTTTTCTTTCTTCTTTTCTTTCATTTTATTTCATTTCTTTTCTTTTCTTTATCTGCACTTCTAGACATTGAACCCAGGCAAGCTCTACCATTGATACTATCATTAAGCAATATTTCCCAACATCAAAAGAAAATTTTCTTTTGAGGCAGGGTCTTACTAAACAGAGAAATTTAGTCTCAAACTTAGAGCCTCCTGCCTCAGACTCCAGAGTATCTGGGATTACATGTACCACTTTTATCTGTTAATATATTCATTTCTAAGTGCTGCTATAAAGAACCAGACATTGGGTGACTTTGGACAATAGATATTTAAGTGTCCCACTGCATTTTTCTCTGAGTTTATCCTAACTGGAGTTCAGTGAGCTTCTTGGATATGTAAATCTATATTTTTCCTTAAATATGGGAATTTTAAAGATTATTTCTTCAAATATTCTATTTATCCCTTTTTATTTTCTACTGGGATTCCCATAATGCATGTTTTGGTATACTTACACTATCCTGCAAGTCCTGTAGGCTGTGTTCCTTTTTTCATGTTTTTTTGTCCTGGCTCACTTCTGTCAATTTGAGTTATCCCATATTTGATTATTGATTATTTCCATGGGTGCTAACATCTGCTTTTGAAGTCTTCTGATTTTTCATGTTAGCTATTATACTTTGAAGATTTAAAATTTCTATTTGATTTGTTGATCTAATCTTTGTCACTTGATTGATATGCTCCATTTATCAATCATTATCCTGATTTCTTAAAGTTTTTACTACATAGTTTCCTTGAACTATTTGAACACAATTAGACTCTTTTTTTTTTTTTTTTTTTTGGTAGTGGGGATTGAACTCAGGGATACTCGACAATTGAGCCCCATTACTAGTCCTAGTTTGTGTTTTATATAGAGACAAGGACTCACTGATTTATTAGTGCCTTGCCGTTGCTGAGGCTGGCTTTGAACTTGGGATTCTCCTGTCTCAGCCTCCCAAAGTGCTGAGATTACAGAAATGCGCCACTGGGCCAGACTCACAATTAGACTCTTAAGAAGAAGTCATTATACATGCAGTCATACATACATAAAGCATGTATGTTGTGATTCTATATCACATACAACCAGAGAAATGAAAAGTTGTACAATGAATCAAAATGCATTTTGCTATCATGTATACCTAAGTAGAATAAATAAATAAATAAATAAAATAAAGTCATTATCTAGTAGGTCTAATATCTTCATTTTCTTAGGGTTAGTTCCAGTCAATTTCTTTCTTCCATATTTGCCACTACCAAATTCCAGTGATGGGCCACACTTCCTTATTTCTTTATAAGCCTTGTCACTGTTTCTAAAAACAAGACATTTTGAATATGATAGTATGTTTAATTTGAAAGATTTTTCCCTCTCAACACATGTTGCTTTATTTATTGATTTACAGACTTTCAGAAACTACTTTTAATAACACTATTCACCTCATGTGTGATCAGAGAAGTTCCTATATTTCTATCTCAGTAGTGAGTGCCTTGTTTGTTCTAAGGTCTGAAGCCAAAGAAAAATTAATAGAGCTCTTCTGGTCCTGCAACTTGACTCTAAGATAAGGCCCTCCAAAGCTAAGTCAGGCTGCCTTCAACTCTGCCATAACCTTTACCTTCTGCGTGCATGGAGGCAACAGATCTGTCAGAGGTGAAAGTGTAGGGGAGTCTGAGGTCTTTACCAACAAATTCCTGGCCTTGGGAAGTACATTTCGTTCCTGCCTCTATTGTTTATAAGATGGGCCTTGTGAACTACTTTCCTCCAAGAAAATCCATCCTAGGGCTTGGGTTGTGGCTCAGTGGTAGAGCACTTGCCTAGCATGTGTGAGGCCCTGGGTTCAATCCTCAGCACAACATAAAAAATAAATGAATAAAATAAAGCTATTAAAAACAGTTATCTCAGAAAAAAAAGAATAAAGAATATGCAACCTAACCTTCTCTTTTCACAGTCTTGTGGGTAGATCCTATGCTTGTCCCATTCCTTGTCTTTTGTCCCAGGCAGCTACAGGAAATATACATCTTTAAATCTATCAGTAGCCACTGCTACAACCTAAAAACAGACTCTAGTTCAAGGACATTGTAACAGAGATCAGCCTCCACACTAGTCCTCCTGGACACCTCTAGCCTGGAGAGAATGAACTACCAAGAAACATGCAGTGCAGTATTAATTTAACTACAAGTTTTCTATTAGCTTTCTAGGGCCAGCAAGCTACTCCAATAAAGTAGGGTGTTGTCTCCAGGGAATGATACTGGATCCCCCAAATGGCATATTTTTCCCCAAACTTTTGCTGCCTTTTCTTCCTTAGCCACTCCCCTAATTGCTGAGAGATGTTTTATTAGATAACAGAATGGTTTAAAAAATTGATTCTGTCAGTTTTGCCATCCTAAGTTTTCTTCAGTTGAGGGATTGACTTTTGAGTCCCCACTGTTATTTTTCAGTCACCAAAGTATATGTTGTGAATTTTAATGCTAGCTATTTTTAACACTTTTTT
>CM053403.1:55712312-55752783 GCA_028644305.1 Xerus rutilus | reverse complement strand
TTGATTGATAGATATATAGATATAGAGATACATAAAGGCAGACTCAGAAAGAGAGAATGCTTACATCTGTTTGTCAAAATACATTAAAGTTGTTGCAAAAAAGAATAATTTTCTTTTCTCCTCAATGATTATTGCCATCATGAATGGCTAAATACTCTTAGTAGCTGCACATACCAGAAAAAAACTTCAATATTAAATCATAGTTGAAAACAGTTTTGGTTGCATTTTATATAAGAAGCTGTAATGTTGCCAGTACTATGAAAAATGTTATTTCATAACAAGTTTATTTTTAGCTTAAATGATACAATGATAATCTAAAAATTAGTAATTATTTTCATTTTACTGTGTACATAGTATAAAATTATAAAACAATACTTTAGACAATGTTACTTTGTATTTTGCCACCTAAAATAGACTCCTTATATAAAACAATATTAATCTTTTAAAGCATAGAAAGACCAAGCAAACAGGCATTAAGAATTGGTTAATTAAATCCTACAAGTATTTTTTAACAAAACTCAGAACTCTACAGCAAAACTGATCATCACCACTACTATTCAGCACTATTCTGAAATCTATAACTAATTAAGATTATAAAGAAAATTTATATATTATACAATTCAAGTAAATATTAATTGGGACACAAAATATATTTACACTTTATAAAATATCTGATCTAATGGGGGTTCTTATAATATGCACAGTAAAAAACAAACTATTACAACAATAAAACAGTTCAGTAATATGAATTGATTTTTTTAACTCCTAAAGGGGAAAACATTTTTAGAAAAAATAGTATAAAATTTATCTTTCTCAAAAATCTACCAAACTCAAAAATATATATGAGATAAATGTCATGGTATGGTTTGAAAGTGAAAAATACTATGATAAGTCCTGCATGTACATATAATCATAATGCATACCTAAAAATAATAATAATAGAAGGGAGACCAGTATATTAGATAGAGGGGTCCAGAAAGAGAGGAAGATACTAGATGAGATAATGGGGAATGAGATTGATCAAATTATGCTATGTGCATGTATGAATTGGGCATAATAAATCCCATTATTATGTATGATTATTATTCACCAATTAAAAAAGAAAAATAGAACACAATTAAAATAAGCAATTCTTTGAATAATTTTACTCATTTGGATACTAATGCATTTTGAAGTGAGGACATTGATGAATATATGTTCTTATAAAACTATTCTGTTATATTTTACATACAAAATTACAAAGTTTTTATAAGGATCCTATTTTATAAAAACTTACATATGATACATGTAGCTATGATTTCTGCAAATGTATACAAAAGTAATAGCAATTTTAAATAAAATTATTTTGTAGGGAGGTATTACAATGTGCTTATATTCTAAAACATATGCAGTCATTAGTAACTCTTCTATCAAAGGGAATTATCAAATACAACATAAATTTTTTCAAACTTACTTATTTAATAATAGAAAGAAGCAAGTATTAGTGAATTCAGAAACTAATTATATGAAGTCATGTTTTCAATTCAAAAAAATGGTACACTGCATTTTCCCCTTAACCTGAGCAAATTTTTGTAATCGATTTGTAAAACATGGTATTTCCAAATGAGCTTAGAACATGAACATTGAAACAGAAAATAAAACATATCATGTAGCATAAAACATTTCCTTCTTTTAAATTAAAATATTTAAAGTAAATTCTTTCCTATTAAATTTTGTAAATCAGTGTCTTTGCCTTTTTTAAAGATTTTTAAAAAAATTTTATTGCTGAATAAAGCATATTTTCCTTCCACATGATTTAGCTCATTACTTGATAAATGAATTCAAGAAGCCAACTTTACCTCATTTATCAATTTCAATTTTATAGTAACTGTCTTATCTTTCAGTTTTTTTTACTGTTTCTCTTTTTCTTGTATTATTTTCTAATTTACAAGCTTGTGATGGAAATGGTGGATCACAAAGAACCATACATGAATCTACATCTTTCTTCTTTGATCTCATCTTATTTGGTATTTTTCATTTTGCTAATATGCCAATGTCCTAATATCTGCTTTTTTTCTGCAAAACATATTGAGCATTTCTATAGGTTAAATGGGAGTATTAGAGTAATTTCAAAACCAGAAAGGAGACATTTTTTTCAACAAGAGAAATCACACAATTAGCAAGTATTAATTAACTTCCAAAAGAGTTATTTTTTCCTATTGTTAAAAATGTATTAAAATTAAAAATGTGAAGTCATACTCTAGGAAAAATATCTTTCAACTTTTTTATGTTTGATTGATGTCTAAAATTCCTTATATTTTCTTTATCTAGATAGTAAAAATAATAATTACTATTTCCTTCACAGTTCTCCATTGCAATATTTGGTTTGAACCACCAAAGCATTAGAAATACAGGTGCAAGTGTATAAATGAAACTTTACGTACTTACACTCATGCATTCATAATGCAGAAAATAAAAGGATTATCATGATTTATAAAAAGAGAAATGATAAAGTATTATGTTTGAATAACTGTTACTTATATTTTGTGTAACATATTATGTGTAATCATTCCTAAATATTTGAAAAAATTCACAATTATTTTACTTACCACTATCAGTATATACTGAAATCTTTTTTTCTTTATAATATATGAGTAGCCATAATGAAAGGTTAAATACTATCATTGAAAATAATATTTAGTCTTTTTGGCAAAAATTAATACAAAATAATCTCTCAGGTTAATACAAAACAGAAATATAATACTTTAATATTTTAGTAATGTAATTTGCCTTTTCTAGCATATGTATCTGGACATGTGAAAGCATCTATGGAATGGATAATAAATATTTCTAATAAACTCGGTTATTTTAACACAAGAAAAATTATAAGATAATATACAGTTCCAATTAATTCCATCTCAAAAGTCTTCACCAAGATTATCATAACTGAGATGGTGTTCTGGAAACTAGCAAATACTAGTTTCCAATTACTTAAAAGGAGTAAATGCTCTGTGAGAAGTCTAAGGGGACAGGGTCCCTAAGGAAAAACAGGAAAGTTTTAAAAACATTCAAAACAATCTACAAAACACCAGTAGTTCCTTCATCTTTATCATTTAATTAAAGTAGGTTTATCATTCCGAGCATGATGATATAAAGTATTATTATGTTACTCACATTAAAAATAATTGTATCAATACAATCATGGAGACATTGATAACTAGCAAGTTGTTTTAGTACATAGATAACACATGTGTTCCAAGATATCAAGATAATTTCTTTCAAGGAATAATTCCTTTAGGGATATATTCTATCCCTAAGAGAAACGCATCCAAGTACCTAACACAAATATTATTTCTATTTAATTTTTAAACATGATGTTCAACATTAAGAAAAAATAAAATGTCTGCATTGTGTTGTGATTGGCAAATGAGTGCTACAGTATTTTTCTCAGTGATTTGAAGATTAACACCTAAATTCAGCCTTTTTGAAGTATAACGGTTTATGAAGAATTACACCTATCATGTGAACATTTACTACACCTGAAGCACTGTGCTAATTTTAATAAAATATATTCAATTTAATCATCATAATAGGAAAGAGAAGCAAATTATGAACTGTTTACTGATGAAAAAGTGAAAATTAGGGAAATTACTTATGCACACTCATGACAGCTTAGAAATTATGTAGACTGAATTATGAGATCTTTGACTCCAAGTGTAGTTTATTAACCATTATGCCATACTTCCAACAACACAACTGTTACAAGTCCACCTGCTCATTACTCAAAAGCCAATACTCAGGAAATGAGAGTCAGTGGGAAGGAAATCAGTTCATTTGAGGGTTGATCTTGAGAAGATGGATTGTGATATTGTCCTCAAAACAAGACCATTGTAGGGGGGCTCTAAATTAATTATGACAACCAAGAAAAATGCCAATAAGAATCATTATCAGATCAATTAGAGGAATTTGAATATGGAATACAGTTTTTCCAATAGCATTATTGAGATTTGAAACTGTTCAATAAACATTCAATGAAGAGTAACACCTTGCTTTACTTAAAATCATTACACCTAAGTCAAAACAATGAAAGCAAATTGGTTATTATTTGGAAGAGATCACTATTTGCTTTAAGTAGGAAGATTTGTGATAGTGTTCACAATAATGAAAATATTTTCTTTCTTTCTTTTTTTTTTTTTTTGGTACTGGAGATTGAACTCCGGGGCACTCCACCACTGAGCCACATCCCCAGCCCTATTTTGTGTTTTATGTAGAGACAGGGTCTCACTGAGTTGCTTAGCACTTCGCCATTGCTGAGGCTGGCTTTGAACTCAAAATTCTCCTGTCTCAGCCTCCCTAAGTGCTGGGATTACAGGCTTGCGCCACCGCGCCCGGCTGAAAATATTTTCTTAATAAGTCTTATATTGGTTCAAATATAAGTCTTATATTGGTTCAAATATATCACCAAATTATCAGTGTCTTATAAAACTATGTTTTATGTATTTATAGCCTTGGACACCTTTTCGATGAGAAAAAATACTGGAAATTAAAAGAAAAAATGCATAGAAAGTAAATCTAAGAAGAACTGGAATTGATACTTTGAATAAAGAACTCTTCATGGACATCAATATTTTGAGTAGTACCTTTGATGCCCCTTAAGAGTTCATACTGTAGGTCCATGTGTTAAAGTAATAGAGCAGGGCTGAGGATGAGTGAGAAGAGAGTATGGCTTTCATAACGGGGGAAAAGAACAGCTGTGAAGAAGAATTAAGTAAGAACAGTCAATCAGAAATGAATCCTTATTAAAATGCATTTTTACAAAGAGAATACAGAGAGGTTGTATATTGACTTCTCTCCTTGAACATAATACACATGGTAAGGTACCAGGTAATTCCAAAATTGAGAGACACTGTTGGTTTGTTTTTGTATTTCTGGGGCACAGGAAGGGCTTCTACTTGTTTCATGTTTTATGGGTTTTTTTTTCTTTCTTTCTCTGCCCCCTCTCTCTGAAGTTCAGGCCCAGGAAGCAGGGTTCAGAGGTTCGGGGCTCTAGGAGTTGAAAGAAGATGGAGGCATGGTTGGAATAGTAGCCATTCTTTATTCAGAGGTGGAAATAGCCCCTAGCCAGCCTCCCATGCAATTTCCATAGGACATTTTTATATGCAGGCCAAAGAAATCACAATGCCTACAGGTTACATAAGTGGGCACATGCTCAAAAGCAAATGTTTATGACCTTGAGTACATACACTGAATCAGAGTTTTTATGACCTTGAGTTTTATGACACTGAACACATAGCCCTCCAGAAGCCTTGGTAAGGGAGCCTAACTAAAACCATTTTGAGCTCACCCAACACTCTCCCCCTCTTCCTCTCTTTCCTTCTCTATTTTTAGTTTCCACCAGAGACCTAGTAACATGAGTAGCCTACCTGCATGAAGCCTTTTCTTCACTTGATTTCCATGATAACACAGTCACCTGGTGTTCCTCCCTCCTACCTCTCTATGTTCTCTTCATACTTATTTTCTCATCCCTCCTTATTCTGATTCTTCATATTACATTGGATCTTTGGACGCAAACTCTTGTCTGTACTTAGTCCCACATGTCCTCACTACAGCTCATGTCTTAAAGCCACTGTTAGAGTCTTATAAATGCCCAATTTTAATCTCTAGTTCATACCTCTCGGTGAAACTCCAGACCTGTATGTATAACTGTGTAGCTGATTAAACAAAACCAATTTTGTTTACTTTTAACTTTCTTCTCACAAGATACTAGAGCCTAGTATTATAACCTAACATTAGCCATCAACCAAAAGTATACTTATTTTATTTTTAACATGAGTTAATATGCAGATAAAATAAGCATTTTATGTGAGACTTGAACACATATCACCACAGAATTTTTCTCCCTTAGATTTTTATGTTTCTCAGCCTCCAAAGAGGATCAGACTACAGACTTTGGTGAAGGTGAAAGAGACCAAGGAATAATGTGTTTTATGGCAAAGACGGAAAGGAGGAAAATCCACAACTATCATGAAAGTACAGTATATGTGAAAAAATATCATTGAGTATATTTAAGAAGTTTTATGAAGTACACCAGTAAATCATTAGTTATTCTTCTATTGTTTTATTTCAAAAATTTAATCAGCTTTTAGTATTAGTACAAACTACTTCTGTCTCTGAGAATTTCTGTACTATAGAAAGACATCAGGGCAAAATTGGTCCAAATGTAGTTTGACTTATATTTCAATTACATCTAAATAAAATATTAGTGTCTTAGTCCATTTGTGCTGCCATAGCAAAATGCCTGAGACTGGATAATTTATAATGAGCACAGTTTTTTCCCCCCACATATATGAAGGCTAGGAATTCCAAGATCAAGGTGCCAGCAGGTCCGGTTCTACAGAGGCCTGCTTTCTTCTTCCAAAATGGCACCTTGCGACTGCGTCTTTCAGAGGGGAGGAATGTTGGTTCCTCACATGGTAGAGGGTGGAAGGTGAGAGAACCAAACATTGAATTAAACCTCTTTCATAAGGACCATAATCTCCTGTACTGGAGAACAGCCATCATGGCCCATGGCCTATTCACTTTTTTGGGGAGGGAGGGGGTACTGGAGATTGAACTCAAGGGCACTCGACCACTGAGCCACCTTCCCAGCCCTATTTTGTGTTTTATGTAGAGACAGGATCTCACTGAGTTGCTTAGCACCTGTGCTGCCTTTGCTGAGGCTGGCTTTGAACTCGCGATTCTCCTGTCTCAGCCTCCCTAAGTGCTGGGATTACAGGCGTGCGCCACTGCGCCTGGCTGCCTATTCACTTTAAAGGCCTGACTCTTATTACCACATTGACCATTAAGTTTCAATGACTGAGTGTGGGAAAGTACACATTCACGACATAGCAACTAATTTTTTTCTTTTTCAAAATTTAAATAGCTGTGTTTATTTAATGTTCTATTAGCTGTGAATATTTAACAGACTTTCTGTGATATGAAATGGTGGGTGTGTAGGATCATCTCAGTTCTTATTATTCTTTGATGAATAAATGAGTTGGAACTTATAATAAATTACTCATTTTCACCTATTATTTGATATTTTTAGAAATTCCAATTTTAGACCCATCTAATTTCCATTTCTGTTAACTCAGCCTTCTATCTATTACCCTTCTCATTCAACAGAGAAAATGCATTAAAATTATTCAATCATTGCGTACTTGTATCATGACACGCAATCTTCCTTTCATTGTTTCATCCTACTCTTTTGACACCACCACCCTCTTCCATAAAACAATCCAGTTCCACTGGCAAATTATCTTTTAGCCCTTGTCCCTATTGGTCAATAATGGATATAATATTGGACATATAGTAATCCAACATTACGTGTCAGGAATCCTTTCTCTTTTCCCATCCAGTGGATCTATTAATAAGATAATAAGCATATGGGGTGAAAATGAAGCAAAGAAGGATAGAAAAATTTCTCTTTCTGGATTTTAGGAATGTTTCAAAACTTATAGACTGAAGATGGCTATTTTCTTCCTTTCCAAATGAAGAAATAGAGTAAATTCTAAAAACAAGATCAAAGATGAGACAAAAACATAATAGCTGCTTGTTTATTAAGTCACAAAATGGCTAATCATTTTGGGGAAAATTACATATCCGTACACCTTACACCAAATTATAATTCAGGTAGGACACAGATGTAAATATAAACAAAGTAAATAATAAAATTATTGGAAGAAAATATAAGTACCAGAAGTGGCATATCTGGATCTTATGGTAGATATATTTTTAGTTTTTGAAGAACCTCCACACTGTTCTCCAAAATAGATGTACTGATTCAAATCCTCAAGAGTTCCTTTCTCTCCACATCCTTGCCAGCATTTGGGTATTTTGTTTGTGTTTTTGCTTTTTGATAATAATTTTAACTGGAGTGAGATGATATCTCATTATCATTTTCATTTGCATCTCCCTCATGGGAAATCTCTAATGATCTCCTCCTCTGTAATTCTTGATATTTCTAATATGTTTTCTTTGTGTTAGTGATCTTTTGTGTTTGTTTGTTTTACCATCAGCCTAGTTAGAGCTTTATTAGCGTCATGCATCTTTCAAAAGTCAATTTTCCATTTTACTGATTTTTCTCTATTGCCCTCTTCATTTTCAATTTTATTGTCTTTATTGTCCTTATTATTGCGGGTTTTAGTATGCTTGGAGTTTATTTCATCATTTTTTAAAGTACCAAGTTGTCAAAGTATATAAGTATTCTTTGTTTTTATTTCCTTTCTTCTGTTTAGGTACTTTGACTTTTGGCACACAGATTGCCTAAAACATCAAAAGCAGGCATGATAAATCACACAGCAATAACAACACTCATCTTGTTGGGACTTACAGATGACCCACAGTTGCAAATTCTGGTTTTTATGTTTTTACTCTTGACATAAATTCTGAGCATCACTGCTAAGCTATTGTCATTCTCACTATGACAGATTCCTATCTTAAAACACCTATGTATGTCTTTTTTCTTTTTAGAAATCTCATTCACAAGTCTGTGTTCCCAGATTCGTCTACAGTATATCAACTAGGGATAATACTATAGTTTAAAATGCTTGTGCCAGTCAAATATTTTTTACTGGACGCTTTGGGGCCACAGAGTTTTTTTATCCTGGCTGCCATGTCCTATGATCACTATGTGGCCATCTGCACATCTCTTTATTACATCACCATCTTGAACAATAGAGTCTGCACCATCCTTGTCTCCTGCTGTTGGGTCTCTAGATTGGCGATCATCGTCACACCTCTCGGCATGGGCCTCCAGCTGGCATTCTGTGACTTCAATGTCATTGATTATTTTGGCTGTAATACATCTCCTCTTTTTAAAATCTCATGCTCAGATACATGGTTTCTGGAACAGACTGTTATTATTTGTGCAGTGCTTACTTTTATTTTCACACTAATAGGTGTGATTCTTTCTTATATAAATATTATTAGGACAATTTTCAGATTCCCTTCTGCTCAGCAAAGAAAAATACATTTTTCTACCTGCTCTTCCCACATGATTGTTGTTTCTATCATCTGTGGAAGCTGCGTCTTCATTTACATGAAGCCTTCAAAGAACAGGTGGACATCAATAAAGGGGTTTCTGTGCTCACTATATCTGTTGCCACTTTGTTAGACCCCACCTTATCATGGTACACTACCTTTTTAATATGTTTTTGTACATGATTTGCCAGAATTTCATTGAGAATTTTTGCATCTATGTTCATCAGGGATATTGGTCTGAAGATTTCTTTCTTTAATGTGTCTTTATCTGGCTTAGGTGTCAAGGTGATACTAGCCTCATAAAATGAGTTTGGAAGGGTTCTCTCCTTTTCTATTTAATGGAATAATTTGAGGAGTATTGGTATTAATTCTTCTTCAAAGGTCCTGTAGAATTTGGCTGAGAATCCTTTTGGTCTTGAGCTTTTCTTGGTTGGTAGGCTTTTCTGTTTATGTTGTGTATGTCCTCCTGATTCAGTTAGGGTAGATCATATGTCTCTAGAAATTTGCAGTGTCATTGATATTTTCTATTTTATTGAAGTAAGAATTTTCAAAATACTTTCTAATTATCTTCTATATTTCAGTGTATCTGTCATGATATTTCCATTTTTCATCACAAATTTTAGTAATTTGAGTTGTTTTCTCCCTCCTTTTCATTAGTGTGACTAAGAGTTTGACAATTTTATTTATTTATTCAAAGAATCAACTTTTTATTTTGTCAATTTTTTCAGTTGTTTTGTTTGTTTCAATTTTATTGATTTTATCCCTGATTTTAATTATTTCCTGTCTTCTATTACTGTTGGTGTTGATTTGTTCTTTTCCTAGGGATTTGAGATGTAATATCAAGTCATTTCTTTGTTGACTTTTTCTTCTTTTAATGAATGAGCTCAATGCAATGAACTTTCTTCTTAGCTCTGCCTTTACCGTGTCCCAGAGATTTTGGTATGTTGTATCAGAGTTCTCATTCACCTCTAAGATTTTTTTTATCTCCTCTCTGATATCTATGCATCATTCAATAGCATATTATTTAGTCTCCAAGTGTTGGAATAGCTTCTATTTTTTAAAATTTTATCATTGATTTTGAATTTCATTCCATTATGGTCTGATAAAATACAGTATAGTATCTCTATTTTTTTTTTGTATTTGCCAAGACTGACTTTGTGGCATAACCTATGGTTCATTTTAGAGAAGGATCCATGTTTTGCTGAGAAAAAGTATGTTCACTCATTGGATAAAATATTCTATATATGTCTGTTAAGTCTAAATTATTGATTTATTTAGTTCTATAATTTCTTTGTTTAATTATTTTTGGGAGATCTATCCAGTGGTGAGAGAGATGTGTTAAAGTTATCCAGTATTATTGTATTGTGGTTTATTTGATTCTTGAAATGTAGAAAGCTTTGTTTGATATACGTAGATGCTCTATTGGTCGGGGCATAAAAATTTATGATTATTTTGTATTGTTGATGTAGGATCCCCTTAAGCAGTATGAAATGTCCTTCATTATCCTTCTGACTAACTTTGGTTTGAAGTCTACTTTATCTGATATGAGGATGGAAACTGCTGTGGTTTACATGGTCCATGTGATTGGTATTTTCTTTTCTATTCTTTCATCTTTATTCTGTGAATGTCTTTTCCAATAAGATGAGTCTCTTGAAGGTAGCATATTATTGGGTTTGCTTTTTTTTAAATCCAATCTACCAGTCTGCATCTTTTGGTTGATGAATTTAGGCCATTAATATTCAAGGCTATTATTGAAATATAGTTTGTAATCCCAGTCATTTTGGTTTGTTTTGGTTTTTCACTTGACTTGGTTTCTCCTTTGTTTGGATTTTCCTTTAATGTAGTTCCCCCTTTTGATGATTTTTATTATTATTTTTTTCATTTTCTCATCATGGAATATGTTCCTGAGAATTTTCTGTAGTACAGGCTTTCTTTCTATAAATTCCTTTAACTTTTGCTAATTGTGGGAGGTTTTTATTTTCTCATCAAATCTGAAGCTTAATTGTGCTGGATATAAATGTGCTAGATTGGCAACCATTTTATTTAGAGCTTAGTATTTTTTTTTCCAGGATCTCTTAGCTTTGAGGGTCTAGGTTAAGAAATCTGCTGAGATCTGAATTGGTTTCCCCCTATATGTAATCTGAAACTTTCTCTTGTGGCTTTCAAAATTCTATCCTTATTCTGCATGCTAGGCATTTTCATTATAATGTGCCTTGGTGTAGGTCTGTTGTAATTTTGTACATTTGGTGTTCTGCAAGCCTCTTGTCTTTGATTTTCCAATTCTTTTTTCATGTTTGGGAAATTTTATGGTATTATTTAATTGAAGAGATTATGCATTCCTTTGGTTTGTATATCTGTGCTTTCCTCTAACCTGATAAATCTTAGATTTGTTCTTATGACGTTATCCTATAATCCTTTAATATTCTGTTTATGGTTTTTTATCATCTTCACTGTGTGGGCAACTTTATTTTCAAGACTGTATATTTTGTCTTCATTGAGGTTCTGTCTTCCAAGTGATCCAGTATCTTGGTGATGCTTTCTATTGAATTTTTTATTTGGTTTATTGTTTCCTTTATTTCAAGGATTTGTTTGTTTTTTGTTTTTTGTGTTTTCTTAATCAAAATCTCTATCTCTTTTTTGAAGTATTCTTTTGCTACCTTTATTTGCTCTCTTATTTGTTGGAGGGATAATTTTTGGCCTGTATTTGCTCTCTTATTTCATTGTTTGATTTGCAGATCATTTTAATTATGTACAATCTGAACTCCTTTTCTGATATTTCATCTACTGTGCTAAATGGATTCTATTATTGTATCATCTTGGTTTGTTTGGAGCACTTTCCTGCCTTGTCTCTTCATGCTTTCCATGTGTCTTCCCTTCTAGCCATGTGGATCCTAGGTATTACAGTTTCTACCCTATAATCTTATAGTGTCTTGCAGGTTTCTAATGTCTCACCTTTAAGAGGGAGATCAATATTATAGCACCCAATGCAAATGATATACAGCCTTAAACCAAATAGATCCTGTTTAGACAATTACAATTTTGTCTCAATAAACAGAAATGATGTCTTCAATTGTTTTCTGCAATATAAACAGTAGTTTTTCAAAAGGTATACAGTTTCTAATAGTGGACAAAGAAACAGGTGGGTATAGGGTGTAGTGTTTATGAGATAGGAGGTGAGAATATAAAGGTATTATATCATAGGAAGAGTAAAAGATGAATCAAAAGAAGTTGTCTGTTAATAGGAGAAAAGAGAGAAAGAAGTGACCCCTTGCATGGCTCTCTCCTCCATCTGCAACAAGATGATGACCATTAATACACCTAGCAGGATAACTCTATTATAACCAAGCCTGCAGGGACCTTGGTGATGGTCTTCTGGGTCCTGGCTGTTGTCCCTAGATGGAAGTGGCCATGTCTCTAGTTGGTGGTGGGGTAGCGTCAACTTGTAATGCCTTGGTGTTGAGCTTCCAGTCCCAGGCTCATGTTCTGAGATAGAAGCTGCTGCAACTAAAGATAGTGGTGGCAGCAGTGGAAGTAATCTGAGATGTCATTGAAGGTGTCCCAAGATGGAGCCAGCCACTTTTAGAAATTGGGTTAAAAGGGCAGGCTGAACGTTACCATTGGGTGACCTCTTTGGAGAGGTAGCACTGTGGTATGTGGCCACTGTCCTCAGTGCATTGGGAAGTCCTGGGCCTGGCCCTGGGCTCCATGCTGGTCTGCAGGGAAGTTAAGGTTTTTTATTTCTTGGTCAATTCTGAAGGATAGCTTTCCTGTATATATAAATTAGGGTGGACTGTTATTTTCTTCCAGTGCTGAAATACATCATTCCATGCTCTCTTGCCCTTAAGAGTTTCTGCTGCATCTCTGCTGTTATTCTGAATAGTTTGCCTTTCTTAGTTACTTATTACTTTCCTTTGCAGCCTTTAACATTTTTTTTTGTTCTCAATTTTTGTCATTTCAATTATGGAATTTCATGGAGAAGTCCTTTTTTGATCATATCAATTTGGAGATCTAAATGCCTCCAATACCTAATGTCCACCTCATTACCAAGACTAGGAAAATTTTTTGATATTAATAAGTTTTCTATGCCATTACTCTGTATCTTCTCTCCTTCCTTAAAACCTATGGGTCTTAAGCTTGGCCTTTTAATTTTGCCCCAGACCTCTTGTATATTTGCTCATTATTTTTTTCTTTATAATTCTTTGAGTGTTCTAATTCATCCACTTTCTCTTAAAACCCTGACACTCTTTCTTCTGCCTGAGCTAGTCTATTCATAAAACTTTCCACTGAGTTATTTCTATAATACTTGCTTGTTTTTCAGAATCTCTATCTCTTTATTGAAATGCTTTTTTTTGTGTCCTGTATTTTCTCCCTTAGTTCATTACTTACAACTTTTTTACTTCATTGATTATTTTGCAACTATTCTAATTCTTTGCCTAGCATTTTCTCCTCCTTTATATCTATGGGTTCGTTTATTTGAGGGTTATAAACTTTTTGAGGCATTTTATGACCTTTTTTCTCATGCTTCCTGATTCCTTGTGGAGAATTGCACATCTGCTGGGATGATTCTCTTTTCCACTGTTAGGTGAAGGTCTTTTTTAATTAATATCTTTTCTCTTTACTATGTTCTCCAGGATTTGGTAATACCTCAGCATCAAAGCACCCACTCATCATATTCAGAGGTCTTAGTCCAGAGACAGCTGACTCCATTCCTTGGGGGCTGGGGCAAGGCAGAATATGGTAGAAAAGTGTGACAAACAAAAGCAGTTTTGACATGACCACCTTGAAGCAGAGAGAATCCACTCCCCAGACATAAAACAGATCCCAAAGTTATGCCCCTAATGACCACCTCATCTATTCACACTCTGTCAGCCTACTGTTACCACTCAGTAAATCCCTATGAGGGGATTAATTCACTGATTGTGTTAACAATCTCATAACCCAATTATTTTACCTCTAAAGCCTCTCTTATTGTCTCACACATGAGCGTTTGGGGGACATCTAATATCTGAACTATAACAAAGACTTTAAGCTTAAAAACAGCAGGATGAGCCGGGTGCGGTGGTGCAAGCCTGTAATCCCAGCACTTAGGGAGGCTGAGACAGGAGAATCGCGAGTTCAAAGTCAGCCTCAGCAACGGTGAGGCACTAAGCAACTCAGTGAGACCCTGTCTCTATCATAAAACACAAAATGGGGCTGGAGATGTGGCTCAGTGTTCTAGAGCCCCTGAGTTCAATCCCCAGTACCAAAAAAATAAATAAATAAAAAATAAAAATAAAAACAGCAGGATGAATTATTGGGTTTTATTTAGTTTACAGATATAGCTATGTCCTAGATATCATTATACTTCTTCACAGAAACTTATTTCAATGTATATTGATACTCATCTGTCCCCCAATAGGAGCAACATATTATTTCTCCTTTATTTGATCTATTTTCAACCAGCAAGGAAGACATGATTCCTTCATAGTCATACAACCATTGCTAGAGAACAGTGATAAAGTTCCTATGTCTGGTGATTGTCCGCTACAAATTAGGGTTACTGTATGAATATAAATGTGGCCACTTCCATCTTTCCCAGGTCAGTAGTAATTTCTCACAAACTTTTAATAACATCAAATTCTAAATGACAAAAATCTTCAAAAGTCTTTCCTGGATGAGTCTATAAGTTATCTTTAAGTACAGTTGGCAGATATAGTATCCTATTATGTTGTTATTTGATGACTTAATTTATAATTGTTTTATTTTTCTTATAGTTGATAGTCTTAAGTTGTTAGTCTACCAGAAGAGAGCTTCCCAAAGGCCTCTATTTGTGTAGATAATTCTTTTCTTCTTATGATTCTTATGATGATGAGCCTACAGAAGTGTTATTTCCAACTATCTTGGTACTACAAGATTGGTTCTCAGTATTTCCAAAAAATATCTAATAAACTGGAGACTACTAACCAAGATATCACGAGTGTTCCTTCCAGTTTAATAATAATGAATAATAGCAACTTAGATATTATATGCATTTACAAGTGTTGTGCACTCCAAGAAACTGTGAATTGATTATATTTTATTCCTAAAGAAAACTCTGTTTGTTGATGATGTAACTATTCTCACAGAAAACCATTTCAAACTCTAGTGGGTCATTGCCATTACTGAACTGTATTACCACATCTAAATTCACTTCTTTTCCATTTGACAGGGTTCTTTTTTTTGCTTAAAGGTATTCCATTCACATTTAGATTTGATAGGGATCAGGTATTTCCCACTGTGCCCAGGCCCATGTCTTATCTATACATTATCTTCATTTTCAGATATAGAAGGAAGAGGTTTTGTTCAGTAGCACCCTACCCTAAAGGATTCATTAATATTAATCCCACATGGACATCTGAAAAATAACCAAGGTGATAAATGTATACAATGAACCATAAAGTGAAGAGAATGATACCTGTGGTGATATAACAATGAGTTGAGGAAAAGAGTATTGCTTCAAATCTTTTATTCACATCATCATTGGAATTCTTAGCCACGGTTGAACATTAGCCAGAAGGAGACTTAAGTTATTCTTTTGCTCTGAGATGTTCTTATAGAAATTTTTCTCTGTCATTGTGAACTACTCATGTGCGTTCTCTCCAATTTCCATGACTTCCTGTTTCCATTTATCAACCACTTTGATCATACTTGTTGCCTCATGATCTGTTTTTCATCTCAGCTGTAGTTGCTACCAAAGGATAAGAGCTTACTAATGCTTCTCCTCTGCCCCATCTCTAGGGGTAGTTCAAGGAAACTCCATACTGTTTTCCACATCTGTACTGTTTTGTATTCCCACCAATAATGTGTAAATTATTCCTTTCTGTATTCCTTGTCAACACATGTTCTTTTTGCTTTTTGACAACTGGAATTAAGTGAGATCTCATTGAATCTCCTGATAATTTATGATGTTGAGCATTTTTATATATTTATAGATCATTTAGATCTTTTATTTTGTGAAATGCCTATTCAGGTCTTTTCGTCTTTTAAATTGGACATTGGGTTACTTGGATTTTTTGTTTGTTTGTTTGTTTTGCTGTTAAGCTGTTTGAATTCCTTATATACTTTGGATATTAGCCCCTTACAAATATATACTCTGCAAATATATTCTCCAAAGCTGTAGGTTGTCTCTTCACTCTACCGATTGTTTCCTTTGATATGTGGAAGTTTTTTCATTGATGTAACCACATTTGTCTATTTTTACTTCTTTTGCCAGGTTTTCAAGTTCTTGTCCAAAAAATTCTTACATAGAGCAATGTCATAGAGCCTTTTCTTTCATTTTTTCCTGGATTAACTAAGGAGAAAAGGGAGAAGATTCAAATAAAATCTGAAAATGAAGACACTATACTGAGCCTCACAGAAATTTTAAAAATATCATCAAGAATTTACGAACAATTATATGTCAACAACTTGGATAATCTAGAAGAAATGGATAAATCTTAGGAATATAACCTACTAAAATTCAGTCAGAAAGAAATAGCACAGACCAATAACATCCTTGCTAAACTATTTCAAAAACAGAACTAAAAGGGCTGTTTTAAAACTCATCTTAGGGGACAAACATTACCCAGATACCAAAGCCAGATAAAGAAACCAAACACACATACACATACACACACACCCCCACACACACCTACAATCCAATATATATACTGAACATAAATTATATATTTTTTTCTTTGAGTTGAATATATTGCTTTAAAATTTACAGACAAGGTATAAATTAATTTCCTGTTCTCAAAAGAGAAATTATAATTTGTTGTTGAAACACTTACTGAAGCATATTCTATAATGATAATGTAAACAAAAGGATAATTTAAGATGGGTAAACACATTCATAGGACATATAAATAGAAAAGTTAACATACATCTAACATCAGCTGCCTCTATGTTGCTGTTTAATTGAATAGAAAGTTAAAGCCTATTTTGGGCAAACAATGATCTAGAATGTTAGCGATATCCAATAAATATATGAAGTTCTATAGTTTTTTTTCAACTATGAATCATGTAGAGTTCAAGATTTATTTCATATGTTCTTTGGGGTAATTACAAAATCCATATCAAATTTATGAGAAGTTCATAAATTGTAATATTTTATTAACATAGACCATCTGATTTTTAATATTTAGAACTCAAATTGCACAATGAACATTTTAAATGAGTAGAGAGCTTTGTTGAGATCTACATCAAACAAGAAGATCTGCATGAAATTTATAGAACATGCTTGACAACAATAACATGGAAAACTATTTAGTATGTCTAAAACAGACACAGGGATTCTGGAGAGATAAAGACAAAAAAAGTTGATTTTTCCTAACTACATTAATCAGTCTGTGCAAATTTTAGGCTTAGCCTTTTACCAAACTCCTAGGGGTCAAACAAAAACAGACTTCAGCAAAAGATTAAAATGCTTAGCTGATATTTGAAACAATAAAAGTGTAGGTAAGACTTGGCTCATTGTCTAACAGAGTAAATTACTTACTAGAACAATTTATCTATGTGATAAATTCTCCAAAAGAATATACTAGAATTCAGAGGTAAGTAATGCATATCTATAAAGTCCAGGATACAATTCATTAATAAAGATGAATTACTAGGAAGAACGAGTAAAATATGATCCATTCTCACAGATAAAGAACAGACAATCAGTCATTGTCAAATCCAAGAAGATTCCAATACTGGTATAATCAGACAAGGACTTTAAAGCGAACAATTCAATGATGATTTCTAAAGTAAAAGGAAGAAAAACAGAATAAACAAAAAGTTAAGAAGCTCACAAGAAAAATATAAAATAGATTTTTAGGTGGAAATTTAAGATAGAAATGCATTATGCAACTGAAAAATTTATTGATTGGGCTTTAAAATATAATATAGATTACAGAGGGGAAAGGCAGTGATCTTGAAATTAGAATGATAGAAATTATATAATCCTTAGAACAGAGACACATATATATTTTTTAAAAAAATTTAGTCTCCAAGATCCAAGATAAAAAGTAAAAACTCTAGTGTATGTGTGAGTAGAGTCCCAGAGGAACACTCAGTCACAAAAAATATGAAGATCAATTCAAAGGAAATCACAACTGAACCTATGCATGTAAAAGCATGAACATAAATGTAGATAAATATAAACATGACTCAATGTAAAAATGAAACAAAAATAAACACAGGTATAAAGAGCATACATTTCAAAACAACAGATGTTTAAATGTAAAAATAACAATATATGGAAATAAAAACCAATGAATGTCTTGATGTTTATTCTACAAATATCACTGGTAGTTACTTTGTCTTTTCTGTGTTTATAAGCTTTTTTTTCTCTTTATCTTAATAGTTGTATTTATACTAACCATTAAGCATTAATTTTCTACTATCAGTAGGAGAGGAAAATGTTAACCTAGCTTATAATGCCTGAGATGATGCTAAAATAAAAGAATTTGAGGTTTTGTGGGATGCATTGTTTTTCATTAGAAATAAAAATATGAAGTTTTTAATAGCCATCACAGCAAAACAAGGCCAGGAACAAGGGGCTCTTTCATACCATAAATAAGAGGAAAGGGGACAGGCAGCAGCCTGGAGACTTGCAATAGCTCCACTTGAGTCTTTAAGCAGTCCTTATGACTCTTGGCTCTTGGTGACATTCCTATACTTGCTTCTAAGGAAAACAGAGCCACTTCACAGTCTATTATGCTTTTAAAAACTGTCTAAAGGTTTTTTTCTCTTTGTCATTTTTAAAAAATGCTTATTCTAGCTGTAAAAAAGAAAATAAAATAAGGTTGTATTTGCCTTGTGATTACTACTGTGGTGCACTTGGCCAGCTTATGATGCTAATGTTTACACTTGTGTCTCTGAGGACACTTTCTCAGCCCTGCCTGTTACTCTCTCAATCCCCAAAGTCTATTACATCAGAGATTCAGTACTAATGTGTAGACAAGGCCACTAAGGACACTTTTGTCTATTTCTCTTAATTGAAAATGGAACCTCTTATTAAGAAGTCAGTTTGTTTTTTTAGAAATATCTACCTCTTCCCAGAAAGGTCAGACCACAGTCAGAGAGAGAGAGAGAGAGGGAGACAGAGACAGAGACAGAGACAGAGAGAAAGGACACCTCATAGGCTTTTAAAACTACCGTTATCTTTATAGATACAGAGAGTAAAGAAAGTACTTCCTGTCCTCAAGAAGAGATGGGATATCTGTCAGGAAGTCCTCATGTTGTATGGGTGGTAGAAGATTTAGTGAAAACTGCTTTGCAGATCTCCCTGTGTAAGGTTGGCTTGGTAAGAATGAGCAGCCAGAGCCCACCCACCTACCTCCAGTGAAATATTATTGGGTGACATTTTTCACCCATTGCCTCACATGTTCCCTGAACTCCAAAGAAAGCACCATTTTATAACTTAAAATAGGAAAATAAAAAGTGATAAAGATACTTACTTTTTTATCTTGCAAAACTAAAACACTACACTTATTAAATAAGAACCCTTGATCTTTTTCACTTCCCCAGCTCCTGGTAGCTACCATTCTGCTTTCTCATTCTATGTATTCTTAAAATGTTTAAGAATACACATGTGAATGAAAAGCTAAGTTAAAAATATTAATCAGGGTATACGTTAGTTAGAGAAAACAGGAAGGATAGGAAGAGAAAAGATGGTGGGATGAATCTGAGATATTTTCCTATGTACATAAATGAATACAACACAATGAATCCCCATCTTATGTAACTACAAGACTGGGAGCCTAATTAGAATAAGATATACACCATATTTGTATATATATGTCAAAATATACTCTACTGTCATGTATATCTTAAAAAAAACAAATTTAAAAAGGAAAGCAGGAAGAAGGTAATGGTAACCAAGATACAAAGAAGCAACTTCTGGGATTCACTTTTCAATTGTGACTTGGGTAGGGGTTACAATGTAATTACCTTAATAAGTTTATTTTAACTAAGCATGTGTTCTATTAATTGACCTAGAATCATAATGCCACAAATATCTTTTTAAAATAGACAAAAAGCTAATACCAGAGTTAACAGCACATAGATTTAGTCCTTTTTTAATAAATTATTATTTTAATTGTTCAAATTAAATGTTCTTTCTTCAGAAAGAACAAGAAAAATAATCAAAATAATTTCTCCTCCTCTTATGTTGATTATCTCAGATATATTTTTCAGTGATGGAAATCTGACCTATTTAGTCCTAACAGAGAAAGATAACGTTCAGACTCTGTACACATCACTTTAGACTGTCTAAACTGTCAAACTTATTGCTTTCTTTCCCATTAAATAGGGATTTGACGACAATGGAGTTATTTGATTCAACCTGTGAGTAGCTGAAGAATTATTGGGAGCAAAAGGACATTATAATACTCATGAAATTACATAACATAGGAAGTCTTTTCTAATCTTCTAATCTTATAGCTTAATTCATTTTAGAGGGGAAAAAAGACTGATAGTAGACTAGTTGAAAAAAATATGTGGCAAAGTCAAGAGGCAACATGGTTCAAAATTATGAACCATAGTACAGTTAAATGAATATTTAAGGAAAGCAATCTCTTCATGAGACATACAATGCTCATCAATAGAGTTGTGACTCAGGTTTTGACAACAGTCATATATCAAGTCAAAGAAGAAAATGACTACTGATGGCAGGACTGGATTTTCTAGCCATTGGCTATGAGATTTTACACAAGTGTTCTCAGTTCAATGTCCTTTGAGTTTGTGACAAAATGGAAAAGTGCGAGTCCCTAATGAGAAACCACACATCATTAACTACATTCATACTTCTGGGATTGACAGATAATCCTCAAATGCAGGTTCTGATTTTTATATTTCTGTTTGTTACCTATACATTGAGTATAACTTGGAACCTGATCATCATTATCCTCACTTTAGTGGATTCCCACCTTAAAAGTGCCATGTACTTTTTCCTCAAAATCTTCTTAGAAACTTTATTTACCATGGCCTGTATTCCAAGGTTCCTCTACAGCTTATCAACTGGAGACAAGACTATTTCCTATAATGCTTGTGTTGCTCAAGTATTTTTTATCATCTTCTTTGGATCTACAAAGAAGTTTTTCCTTCTGGTCATAATGTCCTATGATAGCTATGTAGCCATGTGTAAGCCCTTGCATTATGTGACCATCATGAACAGCAAAGCCCGTGGTTGGCTTGTTATCTGCTGTTGGGTAGCAGGCTTGTTGGTCATACTACCACCACTGTGCCTGGGCTTAAACCCAGGGAATTCTGTGACTATAATGTCATGGATGATTTTCTCTGTGATGCTTCTCCACTACTAAAAATCTCTTATTCATATACCTGGCTCATAGAGCAGAAGACCATTGCTATTGCTGTACTGGCCACCTTCCTGACACTTCTGTGTATAGTTCTGTCCTATATTTATATCATCAAGACCATCATAAAGTTCCTTTCTGCTTAGCAATGGATGAAGGCCTTTTCTACCTGCTCTTCTTATATGATGGTGGTTTCTATCACATATGGGAGCTGTATTTTCATTCATATCAAACCTTCACCAGAAGATGAAGTGATAATTAGTGAGGGTGTGTCGGTGCTTACTACTTCAGTTGCCCCCACGTTAAACTCATTTATTTATACCCTGAGGAACACACGAGTGAAACAAGCTGTGTTATGCCCAAATTCAGGAGTCCACCAGAGACCACCAGGAGTCCAATTCCGATGCAATAACAAGAGGGTCTTTATTTACAAGCTCGAGCAGGGGCTGCACAGGGAAGTGCGGCCCCGAGTCAAGGGGAGAGGGGATTTTTATGGGTTACAACAGCAAGCTGGCGATTACATGCCTTGGCATTACATGATTGGGTAAGGAAAGCACGTGTAAGGGAATTCCAGTCTTGTCATTATATGATTGGGTGTAAGGTAAGTGTGCTTAGCTGACCTTTAAGCTGATAGGTTTGGTTACTATAGGGCCATCCTTTTTTTTTTTTTAATTGGTTGACCCTATTTTGAGGAACAACTTGCTGGTGCCAGAGAACGGTTTGTGGTTTTTCCAGGAACTGGGTGGGGGCTGGGCCACGGGAACAGAGGCCCTAAGTAAAATGGCGTTGGTTTTGTCTCTTCAGCTGTTGCAGATTTAATCAAAAGAATTTTAATCATCTCAAAGTAAAAGAATGTTGAAGTTAAACATTTAAATTGTCAGTATAGAATTGGAAACCTTAAGCATATATTCTCACATTCTGAATTTTTTATCTCTTCCTTATCCCTGGTACATTCTTACTATCTTATTTATAGTACTACTGTTTCTTGAATTAAGGATCAAAAATATTCTTTCACTTTTTCTTTTTTCTTATTGAATTGACCTTCAGTGTTACTTAATGAAAATATTTGGTTGCTTTTTTGTATTTAGCTATTTTATTCTTCACTATCTTTTACACTTTTCATCTGAGATCTCTATGATCTGGACTAGAATGTTTTAGACTTCCTAACTGTCCTTTCTTTTTTTTTCTTTTATATATATATATATTTTTAATTTTTTAAACTTTGTTTTATTTATTTGTTTGTTTGTTTTTTTGTTTATTTTTATGTGGTGCTGAGGATCGAACCCAGTGCCTTACACGTGCTAGACAAGTGTTCTACCACTGAGCCACAACCCCAGCTGCCCTGTCTTTTCTAGACCTGTGATCATGGTGTCACTTCTTAGATTGACTCTCTTACCTACACTCTTCTTAGTCCTCTTGTGTACTCTAGGCCTGGGTTCCGTACTCCTCATCTATGCATACAACACATTCACGGAATTAGCTATAGTCAAATGACAACCTGAAAATCAATACCCTCAAACAGATTTCTGGGTCAGCTGGATGTCTATGGTGATCTGGGGAGCAATCAACTGATTTCAGCTAGGCTTGTTCTCAGGATTGACTTAATGAGTGACTGATCTTGCTATCTAGTAGAGTCTCATTCACAAATATAAAAATTGGATGGCTCTTTATGGAGACTACTAAATCCACTCCAGATGGTGTTTTATGCTACAGGCCACACTTGCTCACATGTGAGGTCATGTCACTCCAGGGCAGCAAGTACAGGTGTGAAAGGTACAATATCCCTCCTACCACATTGTATTACACAAGCACACTGCACAATCAGCCATGATTCAAGGGAAAGAAAATCAATAGAGAAAGGGACACTCATTTTTGCTATTTTTCAGAGACATGACACCTTCCTTGTCTTTTTAAATGTGATATGTTATAGTTTCCTATTTTGACCTTATTGCGCTACTTCTCTTCAGTATGCAAATGGATCCTAGAAAAGAAATGGGAGGCCGACTGTTGCTTTTCAAATTGATTTTTAATGAATTATAGCTGAATAAAACTCAAAGAGAATATCTTTTGGCTATGCTTGTCTTCTTTTAAGAAATGTGTATTCAGGTCTTTCATCCTTTTTTAATTGAGTTTTTTGGGGAGATGCTATTAAGTTGCTTCTGAACTCCTTCTGTTCTATACTTTGGATAATATTTCACAAACATCTCCCAGTTCAAAGGCTGCCTTTTAATTTTGTTGATTTTTTTTTTTCTGTGCAAGAAGCATTGTAGTTTGATGAGTCCCATTTGTTCGTTTTGTTGCCTGTGCTTTTATATGATATACAAAATATCTTTGCTAAGGCCACTATCAAGGAACTTTACCCTTATGTTTTTTCTTTCTAGGCATTTTATAATTTCAGGTCTTACATTTAAGCTTTCGAAAGGTGATGATCGGATAAAAATTAGGAAGGAGAAAATTACATTGTCCCTATTTGTAGATGACATGATCTTACATAGAAAAATCAAAATACTTTTCGAAAAAAATGTATTAAAACTGATAAATGCATTCAATAAATGTTTAGGATACAAAATTAATGTACAAAAATTAGTAGTATATCTATACAGTAATAATAAACTAGCTGAAAAAGAAATCTGGAAAGTCATCCCATTCATAATAGCCGTTAAAAATGTCAAGGAATAAACTTAACAATGGAAGCAAAAGATCTCTACAATGGAAACCATAAAACAATGAGAAAATAAATTGAACAAGGCCACAAAATGGAAGGATATTTCATGCTTATGGATTTGAAGAATTTATATTGTTAAAATATGGTGCTACTCAAATAATTTGCAGATTCAGTGAGATTCCCATCAAAATACCAAAGATATTTTTCATATAACTAGAAAAAAAAATCCTAAAATTCATATGGAAGCACAAAAGGTACCAAACAGGCAAAACAATCTTGAGAAAAACTGGAATACCACAATACCTGATCTAAAAACATAATATAAAGCTATTGTAATAAAAAAAAAAGCCTGGTACTGGCATTAAAGTAAACATATGGAAATGATGCAACAGAATAGATAGCATAGAAAGAAAATTCATAGATATACAGCCAACTAATTTTCATCAAAGTTTCCAGGAATACAATATGGGTAAAGGACAATCTCTTCAATAAATAGTGGTTGGAAAAATATGTATCCACATGTAAAACAATAAAACTAGATCCCTACCTCTCCCTATATACAAAAAAAAAAAACCTCAAAATGAATTTTAGACTTAAATGTCATACCCCAAATTTTAAAACCACTAGAAGACATAGAGGAAATACTTCAGGATATTGGTTTGGGCAAAGGCATTTTGGGATAATCCATAAAGCACAGGAAACAAAAGAAAAACAACTGAGTTTATATCAAATGAAAAATTTTCTGCACTGCAAAGGAAACAGTCAATGGAGCTAAGTAAACCTGCAGAATGAAAATAAATTTTTCAAATTATTCATTCAATAAGGGATTAATAACAAGAGTATATAAGGAACTCAACTACTTAATAGCAAAAATAATAAAAATCCAATTTTAAAATGAGCAAATGGTCTGAATATAGATGTCTCAAAAAGAAGACTTACAAATGGCTAAAAAGTTTATGAAAATACACTCAACCTCAATAATCATCTGGGAAATGAAATTAAACCACAGAGAGATCCCATTTCATTTCAGCTAGAAATGGCTATTAATATAGAAGCAAAAAATGACAAAAACTGGTGAGGATACAGAGAAAAAGAAACTCTCATTGTTGATGGAAATATACATTAATATACCAGTATGGAAACCAGAAAAGAGGTTCCTCAAAAAACTGTAGCACTACCATATGATCTAGGAATCCCACTGCTAGATTATTTTCTTTGGGAATGGAAGTAAGTATGTGGAAGAGATATCTACATTCCTGTGTCTACTGCAGCATTCTTCACAATAGCCAAGATATGGAATCACCCCAGGTTTCCATGAGCAGATTCAAGAATAAAGAAAATGTTTACACAGTCACATACACACACACACACACACACACACACACACACATTTACATAATTAAATACTAACCCATCCATAAAAATATTGAAAATCAGGCACAGAAAGACAAATGCTGCATGATCTCACTCATACATGGAATGCAAAAAAAAAAAAAAAAAAAATTAGTGTCATAGAAACCATGAGTAGAATAATGGTCACCAAAGGCTAGGAAGAATAGGACAAAAGAGAAACAGAGAGAGTTTGGTGATTGAAATAAAAAATATAGTTAGAAAGGAGAACAAGTTCTAGTGCTCTAAGGCACAATAGAATGACTAAAGTTGATAAGTTATTGTATATACAAAATAGCTGGAAGAAAAAATTTTGAATGTCCTGAATACAAAGAAATCATTAAAGTTTGTGATGATGGACATACTGATTACTCTAATTTGATCATTATACATTATATACATGTATCAAAATATCACACTATAGTCCATAAATATACACAATTATGTGTCAACTAAAAATAATTTTTAAAAATAAAATAAATTAATTGTAATAAATGATCTCTATAAGATTACACACATATTAATTAGGAGTACATTTAAAAGTTTAAGTACATTTGACATTATATATCCAATTATTCAAATTATGTTGTTAATGTTTATTTTTAAATAGCACTTATAAATATATTAATGCATTTGTAGAAAAAAATCTAGTATTGTAAACAGCATGGGTTATGTAATTTAATATATTTTTACTGTCTAATTGAAATTTCCCAACTATAGTAATTCATGCAACAAGCTTTTAATGAGAAATGTGATTTCTTATGATCCCCCCTCAGTTTATGTAAAGTGAAAAATTTTGAGAAGAAGCTAAATTTGTGTTTTAGTTCATAATCAGATTCTTCTGTTGTTCTACTGGCTTTTATCTACAGCTGCATCCTCCTGTCTTTAAGGACACTGTCTCCAAGGAAGCCAAAGTTAGCATACTTTTTGTTTAAAACCTCAAATATGATTACTCTGAAGATTCATTAGTAACCATTTGTAGGTCACTGGGAACTCTGTTTTTCATTTAGTTGCATTTATTTCAAACAGCAAATGTTGAGCTAGATACAGCAAAGGTGTCCATTGTCCGGAGAAGTCAGAGTAGCAACTCTCCTAAGGTGCAGATTCCTAACATTGCATAGTCTTCACATTAACATTTTTTCTTTTCTTTCTTTTATTTTAAGGGTATAAAACAGTGCAAGTCCAAGGAGCTGGTTAAAGATGAATACCTTGACATGTTTATGCAACTGAGAGTTGTTATGAATTTGACAGTGGATTCATAAGCAAATGTGACTAGAATTTCACATGAAAATCACCTTACTTGCCATGTCCAGTTTAAAAATTCTAATGCTTTATGTTTTAAAACCAATAGAAACTATGATTGACAGTTAAAACAGTGTGATAAAGTGTATCATTTTAATTTAATTATATTTACTTTTGTGAAATCTAAATTTTATTATTGCTAGAAGATAAAAAATGTAGTTACTCTTAAAAAGAAAAAAATGAATGATAAATTTTATATTTAGTAAAGCATACTTTTTTATTTTTATTTATAAAATCCACTTTCCTTGGATATGTAAAATGTCACTGTTGGGAGATGCTAATACATTTAAATGTTAAAATATGATTGTTATCCAGAAGTATATTATCTATATTATCAACCATACATCAAAAACTAAGATATATGTGCATAAAACAACCCCAGACACCCCAAAGAATGACACAATGGCAGACATTGCATCAACTCTTTAGAGATCATTGTCTTCATTTCAAACATACACTTTGAAGGCAGAATAAACAAAAACAATTAGTCTTATTTAGAGCCTGACCAATATAGGGCTGATTAAGTTTACTCAGTGATGTGATCACTATGTTAACCTGAGAGATCAGAGGGGGAAGTGGAAGAAGGAATTATACCTGAATATCTGGCAAAGTAAAGGCAGCTTCTCTGTTATGAACTATGAAGGTAATAAACAAAAGCAGAAAAGTTGTCTCTTAAAAAGCAAAAGTTGTGCTCCATCTGTGTACAATGAATTTCACTCTGCTATCATGTAAACCTAAATAGAACAAATAAATAAATGAATAAATAAATAAATAAATAAATAAAAGCAAAAGTGAAAAAGAAACTTAACAGTGGTTAAAAGTCACAAAAATTTAAATAAAGTTAACATCAAAACTCACTTCTTCATTTCTATTTTTTTCTTATTTATTGATTGATTGATTGATAGAAATCAGCTATGAGAAACCATATCACAGTAACAGCCTTTATTCTTCTTAGACTAACAGACGATCCACGATTACAGGTAGTGATTTGTCTTCTCCTTCTGTTCACCTACATGTTGAGCGTTACTGGAAACCTAACCACCATTGTCCTCGCCCTATTGGATTCTCATTTCAATATACCCATGTACTTCTTCCTCCAGAATTTCTCATTTTTAGAAATTTCATTCATAACTGGCTGTATCCCCAAATTTCTTTTTACTATGGCAACAAGTGATAAGACCATTTATTAAAATGATTGTGAAGTACAGCTGTTTTTCACTATTCTCTTGATGGCAAGTGAATTTTTTCTCCTGGCTACCATGTCCTCTGACCGCTATGTGGCTATCTGCAAGCCTCTGCACGACATGACCATCAGGAGGTGCACAGTCTGCAACTTGCTGGTCTTTGCTTCATGGGTGGCTCATTTCCTGATCATTTTTCCACCACTCATTATGGGTCCCCAGCTTGATTTCTGTGCAACCAATACTGTAGATCATTTCTTCTGTGATGTCTTCTCTATACTTCAGCTCTTTTGCACAGACACAGATCTAATAGAATTAATAATTCTTTTCTCAGCCATCTGACACTCCTGGTTACAGTGGTGTTAGTAATTCTCTCCTACACAAACATCATCAGGACTACTCCCAGAATACTTTCTTCTTAACAGAGGAAGAAAGCCTTTCTACATGTTCTTCTGAAATGGATGTCATGTCCATTCCTTTTTTGGGGGGGGGAAGTAGGGGATACCAGGGATTGAATTTAAGGGCACTTGACCACTGAGCCCCAGCCCCAGCCCTATTTTGTATTTTCTTTTAGAGACAGTCTCACTGAGTTGTTTAGTGCCTTGCTTTTGCTGAGGCTGGCTTTGAACTCATGATCCTCCTTGTCTCAGCCTCTTGAGCTTCTGGGATTACAGGCGTGAGCCACCATGCCCAGGTTGTCATGTCCATTTCTTATGGCAGATTTATACACTGAGAAACAAACAGGTGAAAGATGCTTTTAAGCACATGACTCAAAACAGTAAATTTTCTCAATGAAGTGAACCATCTTAATGATTTACTAAGGTTAACTGGAGTGTGTCACGGAACTGTTCCATATCTATATTCAATATCTCATGACCTTTTTCTTGACTCATAATTTTGTTGTGATCTGCCTAATCACCAAAACCTCACACTTATCCCTATTTTTCTTCATGCTGAGAGCACATAAGAAAGATACATTTTGGTTTTGGTTAAAATCATTTGCTTTTGTATATTTTTTTCCTTTGTTTATTTCCTCTCAAAATTCTGTCAAAGGGAGACAGAGTTGGATTTTAGTTTTTTCATATTTCTTCTCAATATTCTGGAACTCAGGGATTCAATTTGTCATACATTCTATATAGAGTCTAATACTCTTCCAAGATTTGATCACCCAATGAGCTTATTAGTGTTGGATGCCGAATGTTAAATCTAATTTTAAAAAATTCAGTGTTTACTAGAAACTTGGCTCAAATCAATTTAATAGCATTTTTTTTAATTACACAGTTTGGCAGTTTCAAATTTTTAACCAGCCTTAGAGAGGCTGCATATTTTCAGAAAGTTAAGAATAAGAAAGATTAAATCATTACTGCTACAGAAGTTATCCAATATATATATATATGTTATATATATATACATATATATATATATATATACATATATATATATAACAGCTAACACTTATGGATTACTTATAGTCTTTCATGTTTTGTGAAATATAGTAGTTTCATCTCCAAGACTGCATGATATCTATTACCATGCATGTGTATCCATAAAACATATACAGCTTATAAGTCTTAGATAATCTGCAAACTACAAAATATAAAAAATATGTATGTATATAACACTGATAAAAAAATGGTCTTTTACTATCCACAAACTTCATGCATTGCTAGCAAAATATAGTTGAAAACTCTCTGGCTCTATGTCACTTAGGATGCAAAATAACAGTAAGATCCTTTTAGAGTACTCCATGGATTTAAAGACTGTCATACATAAAATTAAGTCCATATGGTTCTTATAGAGTATATTATTTTTCTAAGTGAATTGAACATTAAAATTAGATACAATGACTAGAGACATGCATGTAAAACAGAATGTTTTGACTCCTTTCATTTGAGTGGTATCATATGTCAGTGTGACCAAAAGAACTTTCCCTAGAAGACTTTTGTAAATTTGCTCTGTGAATATTTGGCTATGACTTAGTTTTCATAGAAGATAACTGGTGATCTTACAGAAAAGTTCTTAATGGTAGGATTTTGTTGACTTACCAAATTGCTACATAGATTTTATCTCAAAATATTTCAAAGGAAATATAACTTGTCAGACCTCCATGCAGGCAAATTAACCTGAATATACAAGCAATATTGACAAATTTTATATTTATGTGTCCACATAAATATTTATGGGAACGTTGAGAATATTCAAATATACTCTTCAAATAGCATGCTTATGTAAGTGGTTTTCATAAAATTGCAATGCTTTAAGAATATTTTATTTGAAATACAAGATGATTTATCAAAGAAACACCCTTCAATTGTCATTTTTTGGCTTCGTTTGCAATCAGGAACTGAATTTTAAAAGCATACAATTTTCTAACTCATATTAGTATCTATACTAAAAAGAAATTTGATTCAAAATGTTTGACATCTGACAAAAATGCTGATGCTAGAATATCTCAGATTTTCCTGTGAACACTCTTGCCCATGCCTTAATTATTTGGCAACTGTAATCATGTATATTTATTTTATATTTTGAAATACTTTATTGCCTGTTTATTAAACTTATGTGCTATATTTAAGCTCTATGTTTAGCTCTTTTTAAAGTCTGATATGAAGGTAAATTCAGGAATCATTTAATAGAGATCAAAGACTAATTTCTCCTCTTTTTCTTTAAATTAAAAAGAAGTATTAAGAACAGTGAAATTCAGGAATATAAATATATTCTTTTAATCCTTTTTAATTGTACATTCAACTACTTAGAATGTGTAAAATTTTTTTTCAATTTCTAGACTATCTGTAAGTAGATAATGGGAAATACAAAAGGAAAAAATCCATAGGCCTAAGCAACAATGAGAAATGATTAGTGGAAGTAAATTTCCATTTAATTTTAAATAAATTATGAATGTGTGAATAAATGTTTACTTGTAAAAATGCCAGAGATGAGACTGGATTGTTTGAGCCTGTGATGTGCAAATTAAGCTAGACATTTAAAATTATTAAAATCTTTAATGTGCACCAATGTCTCCAATTTCTGATATTCTTTCCTCCCTCTGGAACTGAAAGAGAAAGGTATAACTAACATTTATTTTCCAGTAGTATATGCTAAAAAAGTGTTAACAAGAGCTATACTAAAGTATATCAATTCTTGCTTAAATAGTCTGTCTGCCTTTGATCTCTAACTAATTTGCCTCATTGCTATAAGAAAACTTTCTAATTTTCAATCCCACCAACAATGTACAAATATTCCTGTTATGGTTTAGATATGAGATGTCCCTCAAAAGCTCATGAGTGAAGCAATTCTAGAAAGTTTTGAGGTGAAATGATTGGATTATGAGATCATTAACCTAATCAGTGCATTAATGCACTTAACAGATTAACTGTGTGGTAACCACAGGCAGGTAGGTGGGCTAGAGGAAATTGGGTCACTGAGGGCATGAATTTGTTGGGTGACACACCCTGTTTCCTGATGCTCCTGTCCTAAGCTGCTCTCCTCCACCACATCCTTCTACTATGATCTACCTCACAAAGGGCAGTGAAGTTGACCATCTGGGGACTGAGACCTGAAACTATGAGCAAAATAAACATTTCCTTCTCCAAAATCGCTCTTATTGGGTCTTTTGGTCACAGTTGTAAAAAAAAAAAAAAAAGAGACAAAAACAGTTCCTTTGTCCCCATATCCGCACAAGCATTTATTATTATTTATATTATTGATGAATGCCATTCTAACTGGGGTGACATAAAATTTCAGTGTGGTTTTGATTCGCATTTCCCTGAATTTAAGTCATCATACTAAAGTGATACATGCATACTCATATTTATAGTAGCACAATTCACAATAGCCAAACTTTGGAACCAGCCTAAGTGTTCTTCAATGGATGAATGGATAAAGAAAATATGGTATATATACACAGTGGAGTTTTATTCAGCCTTAAAGGAAAAAATGAAATCATGGCATTTGCAGGAAAATGGATGGAAGTAGAGACCATCATTGTTAAGCAAAATAAGTCAAACTCAGAAGGTCAGGGGTCTTATCTTATGTTTTCTCTCATCTGCAGAATCTAGAAGGGATAAAGGAAAAGAAAGATTAAGACAGATCTCACGAAACTCAAAGGGAGATCATTAGAGGAAAAGAAACAAGGGGTGCAATGGAGGGAGGAAGGGGGGAAGTGATGGGAAGTGAAATTGACCAAATTATATTGTTATATTGTGTGAATGTATGAATATGTAAAAACAAATTTACATCACATTGTACAACTATAATGCACTAATACAAAATGTGAAAAAGAAATAAATTAAATGGTCGTTGCTGTTGATCCCATAGCATTAAAGGTAATAAAGAAATACCATTAAGGGGTTGGGATTGTGGCTTAGTGGTAGAGCACTTGCCTAACATGTGTGAGGCACTGGTTTCTCAGCACCACATATAAATAAATAAAAAATAAAGATCCATTGACAACAAAAAATATTTTTTAAAAAGAACTACCATTAAGTAAAATATATCCATACATTTAATTAATTGAATGAGAAGGATAAATTTCTTAAAGAATTGATTAAAAAACATACAAAAGGGGATATATGTGAATACTGTAAAGAGTCCAATAACATTTGAAGACGTTGAGTAGGTAAATAATACCATCAATGAAAAGAAAAAATAGTATAGCTACTGGAATTCTTACTCATTGATGGTGCAAATGCAAATAGCTAGAGCAATGCTTTACTTAAAAAATTATATTTGTACATTATAATTATGCACGGTAGGAGGATTCATTGTGATATATTCATATGTGCACATAACAGAATTTGGTCAGTTTTATTCTGACCAATTATTGTTCAGTTTTATTATTTATTTATTCATTTATTAATTTTTGTTATTATTTCCTGAGCTTTTGATGCCCTATTGGCTAAGTCATTGCATGCACCTCAGTGTTGGAGTATTGATCTTCTGTTTTCTTCTAGCAGTTACTAAGTTTCTGGTCTAATTCCTAGGTCTTTGATCCACTTGGCATTGACTTTTATGCAGTGTTAGTTTCCTTCTTCTACATATTGATATATAGTATTCCTAGCATCACTTGTTAAAATAAATTTTTTAATTTTTAATCTTTTCTAAAAATCATTTCAGTTACAACAGCAGGATTCACCTTGACATAATTACAAAGGCAAAGAACTCAAACCACTCTGATTCAGTCCCCAGCACTATGCTCCCTACTCCACCAATTCCTCTTCAATCAATTTACAGTTTTTATTTATTTATAAAATTAGTATCTTTGTGATATACTTGATGCTGGGACCCACATCCATGCATCTAAATAAGAAAGCTCTTTCAGATTCTTTCCACTGTTCTTCTCTGTTCCCATTCATTCTTCCTCCTCCACAATCCCTTTAGTCTATTTTACTGATCTTTCTTCTGTGTTGATGAAATTCTTTTTCTCTCCCTCCCTCTCACTCTTTTTCTTTATTTTTAAAATATCGCTTGAGCCTTCTTATTCCATATGAATTTTAAGGTTTTTTTCTAGTTCTGTGAATAATATTATTGGTGTTTCCATAGCATTGATTTCTAGATGCTTTTGGTAGCATGGTCATTTTGACAATATTACTTCTGCCTGTTCCCTTCCTTCCTTCGTTTCTTCCTTTCTTCTTTCCTTCCCTCTTTATTTCTGACTGTTCCATTTCAAATTATTTATCTTCCAATTCTGAAATCCTGTCTTCTACTTGGTATAATCTATTAATGTGACTTTCAACTGAATTTTTAATTCAATTTGTTCAGTTTTTCATTTTCATGATTTCTATTTTATTCTTTTTGAGAATCTTTAACTCTATGGAAATACTCTTTCACATGATACATTTTCTTTCTTCATTTTTTACATTTCTTTTTAGTTCATTTTTCATTTTAACTATCAACTTTTTAAATCCCTTTCTGGGATTTCATCCACATCTATATCTGTATATTCAGATGTGGGGGGTTATGGACTTTTTGGAAGCATTTATTGGCCTGTTTTCTCATGTTTCTACCATCCTCTATTTCCATATCTGCTGAGAAAGATTCTTCTTCCCTTTGTAGGTGGAAGTCCTTTAGTACTTATATCTTTAAAATAAGACTGGCTTGGGGCATATAGCTTAGCTTCAACACATCAGATTAGCATAATCAAGGTATTTATTTCAATCACCTTTGAAAGAAGGAGTAGCTGCCAAGAGCTGAAAATTTAGGAGTGAACCATGTATCAACATATGCTATACAAGTTATTATCAATCATCTCTACAATCCTATTATGCAAAGAAAAAAGTGAGTGAGAAATAATATCATATAGAATAAAAAGAAACTTTCATGATATACTAAATTGAATTGGGAGAAGAGATTAAAAATAATAGAAATAGAAAATGGAAGGAAAAAATGAAAAAAAGTAGGAGAGAGAAGAGAGACTGAAGTCTCTCTTAGAATACAGGTAGGTAAAAATGGATGGAAATGAAAAGGAAATGGACATGTGAGTTAAGAAAAAGGTATCAAAGGAGGATCCAAGGGAGGCTCCAATTAATTGACAAAATACATGAAATTAGATATAACTCTGACAAAACACAAAATGCTAGCAGATACTGTGAATCAGTTTATACCAAGCAGTTACTACAATAACTGTCATACAGAGATTCAGTTTCTTTTTTGCTGTGGTTTTTGCAATGAAGGCCTTCCTTTTCAGCGTTTGGTTTTAGAATTTCCCAACTATGTGAAAGTCTATGTGTCACAAACATTGTGCTGTTTGTTTACAGTTCTGATCCCATTTGGCCAAACTTGTTAGGGGAGTCTGTATGCTGAGCTATGCCTCCTCCTTTCCTGGTAGCCTCTTGAGGGAAGCCATCCATGGAAAGCATGAGGACCTTGTCTCAGCATGGCAGCAGCCAGGGAGGAGATAGGGTTATCATTTTGAACTTCCTGTGACACTCCCACAGCGATAGACTGCCCAGTGCATGTGGCCTTCTCTTCCACTCTGCTAGAAAGGTCCTCATCATAGAACTGGAGATGGGCATAACCCATTAGGAACTGAGCAGGCTACCTACACCCACATTTATCCTATTTTGGTGAAGAACCTTTGATGGAAGGCTTTTAATGTTTCCTGACATAAATAAAGCAGATGCAGACACCTTTGTGTTAGAAGCTAGATCTGTCTGGTTAGCTTGCCCATGTGCCCCTGCTTTTGAAACTACTTTCTGTGTTCTGTGGTTATTTTACCATTTATTTATCTTAGTTTTTATTTCTCAACCAGAAAACCAACACTAAAAAACAAACAAACAAAAAACTCAATAAATAAATGGGCTTAGAAACTGAACAGACACTTCTCAGAAGATATAGAGTCAATAAACAAATATATGAAAAAAATGTTCAACTTCTCTAGTAATTAGAGAAATGCAAATCAAAGCTATTCTAAGATTTCATCTCACTCCAGTCAAAATGGCAATTATCAAGAATACAAGCAACAACAAGTGTTGGTAAGGATGTGGAGAAAAAGGGAAACTCATACATTTCTGGTGGGACTGCAAATTGGTACAACCAATCTGGAAAGCAGTATGGAGATTCCTTAGAAAACTTGGAATGGAACCACCATTTGATCCAGCTATCCCACTCCTAGGTCTATACCCAAAGGACTTAAAACCATGCTTCAGTGACATAGCCACATCAATGTTTATAGCAGCTCTATTCACAGTAGCTAAACTGTGGAACCAACATAGATTCCCTTCAACAGATGAATGGATAAAGAAACTGTGGTATATATACACAATGGAATATTACTCAGCATTAAAAGAGAATAAAACTATGGCATTTGCAGGTAAATAGATGAAGTTGGAGAATATCATGCTAAGCAAAGTAAGCCAATCCTCTCAAACTAAAGGCTGAATGTTCTCTCTGATAAGTGGATGCTGATCCACAATGGGGTGGAGTTAGGGAGAATGGATGAACTTTGGTTGGGCAAAGAGGAGAGGGTGGGAACAGGGCCAGGAAACATGGTGGAATGAGATGAACATTCCATCATCATTATGCATATATGACTGCACATAGTGCAACTCTACATTGTGTTCAACCAGAGAAAAAACGTTGTGCTCCATTTGTGTACAGTGAATCAAAGTGCATTCTCCTATCATATGTAACTAATTAGAACAAATAAAAGAAATTTTAATAAAAAGGACCATGGTCTAAATGCTAATTTAAAATTTTATTTAATTTTTATTTAGCTCTAGCAGATAAAAATAAAAAGGTAAAACTGAAGGACTGTATAAGCTTTTGATAAGCAGCTTTTTGGTACACAAAATATTAGTTTCTGAAGGTTACCTTTAAAATTAAAAACAAAGATTCCAAAAATACTGAGGATGAAATTCACTCATTTTGGGAGGGTGTATACCAGGGATTGAACTCTGGGGCTCTTGGCCACTGAACCTCATCCACAGACCTATTTAATATTTTTATTTAGAGATAAGGTCTCACTGGGTTGTAAGCTTTTTGCTATGGCTGGCTTTGAACTCACAATTCTCCTGTCTCAGCCTCCTGAGGTGCTAGGATTACAGGTGTTCACCACTGAGCCTGGCGAAATCTACTCTTAGAAGATATTCCACTTTGCTTCCCCTACCTTCAAGCCTTTGTGAATTTTTAAAAAAATAATTTCTAAGGTCTATTATACTTCAATCCAGTCTGTAATAATTCAATTTTCAGTAATATTTCTATATTTAATAGATTTAAGACTCATCGCATTTTGAGTTATTATGACATATTTCCTGGTTACTTAGATTTAATTGATGTTATTTTGGTTTTTCAGTAAAGAGTCAAATTATTTTTCTAGGTGCTTGAATGCTTGAGGACATGATTCAGTTGTTTACACACAAGTGACAAGTTGACCAAGTATAATCTTCTTTTATTTTTCAAATTTCAGTTATTGTTGAGGGCCAGAGCCAAGGAACTGAGCTAGATGAAAAGAAGGACACAGGGGACTCAAAGCTGCAAAGAGCTAATGATCTTTATTTTAAGTCTGGTTTCCATTATATAGTCTGTCATTATATATTCAGCAGTCTCAGCAGAATATTTGAGGTTGACATAAGCAAAATATCAAAAATAACATTCATACAATTGAGTGTTTATAAACCACTTCCTTAATCTTCATCCTAGATCTAGCCCATAGTTAAGCACAATTCAACAGGAGCAAGTCAACAAAATAATTTCAGAATAATTTTGGCCACAGGGAACTTGAAGTAGGCCTTCAGTCTCAAGAGGAACTTGAGACAAGTCTGATACTGTCAGCAGGGTGTGTCTTGAGAACAATGTGCTGTTCTTGCTGACTCTGGTGTGTCAAGAGCTTGGAGGAATTTAACCCTTAGACAACTGCAGAACCTCCACAAGCCTAGAGACTTAAACCACTCCATCAAGTTATCATTACTTATTAACTATAAAAATTACATAAAGTACAAACTTCACTATTAACCCTTCAGTTTGCCACACATAATCTTTTGGGGTCCCAGTTTTGTTAAGAATTTTCTGATAGGACTGTCCTTTAGAATATAGTTGCAGGGGAAGTATCTCCATTCTTACTTTGCTCTCCAACTTGTAAAAACAATTCCTTCTAGAGTGTGGATTTCAAAAGATATTCTCATGTTAAAATTCAAAATTTTAATTTGAATATGTCTTGATTGAATTCTTCTTTAGAGACTTTTCTTGAAAGGTGGCATATACTTAGGAACTTCATGTTTACTTCTTTATTCCAAGGAAATTTTTCACTTCTTATAATTTTCATTTAAAATAATTTTTTAAATTCGCCTTTAAGTCAAATCATTTTTTTTGTCCTTTGTAGCTATGTTATTTTCTATTATTTAAAAATTTCTGTTTCTCCTATAGTTTATCTGCAGTTTTTCCTACAAGCCATTTGATTTTCAGGCATGTATATTTTTTATCTTGCTCTTTCTAACATTAAATCTACAATAAAATTTTTTTATTCTCAATTAAATTCCTCAACTGTTAGTTCCCATTACATGTCATATTGTATATTTTATGATCTATCTCCCAAGTTTTTATTTACATAAATTCATGTAATTATTAAAACAAAAAAGAATGAAAATTCCTTTTTAGTTTTAACTTCCTTTAATTTTCCTCTAATTTACATATAAAATGGGATAAAAAATTACTACCCTAATATAGATTATTTTCCAGTAGAATTACAAATTAATGTGTTAGTTCTCTGACCAGATAGTATAAAAAGAGAAGTGCTTATTCTTGCTGGCATAATCATTTTTAAAGCTTAAATGAGCATTGCATAACGTTATTTGGTATATTGCTTTGTTAATGTTAGCTCAACGCTACTTATCACTGTTTTTTTTGGAAGACATAGGATGATGAGGATGATGAGGATGATGATGATGATGATTGTTTTTGCATTCAAAGTAGGTGAAAGTAAGAGTACCACACAAGATTGACAATGTACATCCTAGCAGGTTTGACTGATGAGCCAGAATTGAAAGTTATGCTGTTTGTTTTCCTGCTTCTTATCTACTTGTTGAGCATCACTGGCAATCTGATCATCATCACACTTAGTGGATACGGACCCCCATGTACTTTTTCCTTTGGAATTTCTCCTTCTTAGAAATTTCCTATACTACTGTGTGCTTCTCTAAATTGCTGGTTATTATGGCAACTGGTGACAAGACCATTTCCTATACCAGTTGTGTTACTCAAGTGTTTTTTTGTCTTCCAATTTGGAGCATCAGAATTTTACTTGTTGGCAGCTATAGATAGCGGTCCTATGACCGCTATGTGGCTATCTGTAAACCCCTGCATTACTTGACCACCATAAACAGCAAAATCTACATTCAGCTATTCCTCAGTTATTGGCTTGCTGGTTTTGGGGTCATTTTCCCACCACTCATCTTAGGTCTAAATATTGACTTCTGTGACTTCAACATGTAGGAACACTCTGCATACCTTCAGTGCCTCCCCTCCTCCTTTCCCCACCCTATGCTTATGGACTGCATGTCTGACACAGAGCGGTATCACATTGGTTGTAACTTCAGGGCCAAGATTGGTCCGAGGACTGTATAGAAACTGTTGTACTTTCTGGAATAATTGGGTTCTGCGTCTTCTCCAGGAGAGCAGTTTTACCAACCCCTGGAGTCTGGGTGAAGTGACTCTATGACCGTCTACCCCATACCACGTCTCACGGGTCCCCATTTTATCCTTCCTAAGGACCCCTTACTTTTGTCCCCCAGGACACTAGCTCCTTGGCAGACCCACGCAAGGCATGACATAAAACAACACAGACATTGTGGATCATTTTTACCATGACACTACACCCCTCATACGGATCTCCTGCACAGACACATTGTTGCTGGAGATGATGGGATTCATCTCAGCTTTGGTGACACTCTTTTTTTTTTTTTGGCACCAGGGATTGAACTCAGGGGTACTCAACCACTAAGCCACATCCCCAGCCCTATTTTATGTTTTATGCAGAAACAGGGTCTCACTGAGCTGCTTAGCGCCTCGCCAATGCTGAGGCTGGCTTTGAACTCGCGATTCTCCTGCTTCAGCCTCTCAAAGTGCTGAGATTACAAGCATGAGCCACCGCGCCCAGCTTGGTGACACTCTTGGTCACATTGGTCATGGTGATAATATCCTACATCTATATCGCCTGACCATTCTAAGAATCCCTTCAGCTAGTTAGAGGAAAAAGCCTTTTCCACATGCTCTCACATGATTGTGATATCCCTTTCCTATGGCAGCTGCATCTTCATGTATCTTAAACTTTCAATCAAAGAACATCTTTTTCCCAGGGAATTGTGCTCGATACCTCAGTTGCTCCACTTTTGAACCCTTTTATCTATACCTTATGGAATCAACAAGTGAAAAAAGCCTTTGTTAACCTGCTACACAGGATTGTGTCTTTCTCAAAGAAATGAATATTCTACTTAGACAAAGGATATAAAGATAGTATTAGCATTTTCCAAGAGATAGTTTCCCCCTTTTCTTTTTTATTTCTTTGCTTTGATATTCATCTTTACGTCCTTTGAAAAATATTTTTTCTCAAAACTTTGGTCTGAAATGTTGGTTTTGCTTTTAATCTCTATTAAAACTCCCTTTTGTTTTTGACTTTGTTTTCTCATTCTCTCAGTTTTCTTCCTATGGACATATGAAAATTTTGAGCTTCGACTTTTAATATGTCTCTTTTGTCTTTTAAGAATTGCAGTTAGGTTGGGCTGGGGTTGTAGCTCAGTGGTAGAGCGCTTACCTCGCATGCGTGAGGCACTGGGTTTGATCCTCAGCACCACATAAAAATAAATAAATATATTGTGTCCATCTACAACTAAAAAAATATTAAAAAAAGAATTGCAGTTAGGTAGACTATAAAATTTTGTCCCATTTGAAATTGTATTTGATATATGACCTAGTAAAACCAATTTAGAAGTAATATTTATTTTTTATGATTCCAATTAAGTGATGCACATAATAATTAAGTAAATTAAAAGAAAATAGCAGAGTTCTTGATGTTCACCTCTGAGCACTATTAATCTTTGAAGTATATATTTAAATGTTTTATATGTATATCTCTGTGTGTGTATTCACACAAATCTATGTATATGTGCATACGCTCTAAAATAACAAATTAATTTTTAGATGAA
>CM053403.1:55668683-55711812 GCA_028644305.1 Xerus rutilus | reverse complement strand
TTGTGATCCTCCTGCCTCAGCCTCCTGAGTTTCTGAGATTACAGGTGTGTGCCACCACACATGGTTGAAAATGAACAAATTTAAGGACTAGAAATCATCCAATTTTTATTCTCAGGCCATAATGGAATTAACCTACAAATGAGTAGTAGCAATATATTTAGAAAATCTACAAATATGTGGGAGTTAAACAATACAATTCTAAATAACCAATGCATAAAAATCAATGTTTCAGGGGAAAAAATGAAAGTATCTAAAACTATGGAAACATAAAAATATAAAACTTTGGCAATGGAGGAAGAGAAAGTTGGGTGTACCTCAAGTAAAAGGGGAAATAATGAATAAAACAGCAGAAATCAATGAAATAAATAGGAAAATTATAGGGAAAAATCAAAAGCTGATTTTTAAAAGATCAAGTAAGTTGATGAGTATCTAGCAAAGTTAACCAGGGGAATAGATGTAAAAGACATGAAACAAGAAACTCTTCAGCTGCAGTGCTATTGCATAAAAGAATGAGCATGAAAAAAGGTTCATAGTGTGAGCAATATTATAGTAGTAAAAATTATTAAAGGAAGACAGACTAACAATGGAAACAATGAAGGCCTTCAATATAATGTATTAGATCCCCAGTTTGAAAGTGCTCATGGAGCATTGGGTAGAGGTCTGCATTGGGAATTGAGATTCTGAATTTGGTAGCTATCTTCATCCCAGAAAATGACATCAAAGGACAAAAACATTTACATTTTGTGTTGTTATTTTTTTAAATTTTTTCTCTGTCTTATTGGATACTGTCACCCAGGCTTCCTTTTAAAACTTCAATAGTAATGTGTATTGTTTTTATATTCCTTTGAGTTTTGTTTACATTCTTCTTCTGGCAATTTTCATTCACTGAATTGGTCCCTTGAGCTGGTGACAGACAAAATGGATTAAAATATTAAGTACCTCATGGTACATAAAATTTACATAGAAACCATGCCAAACCATTTTAAAGCACTTCTGATACTGTTTATATTTTGTATTTTTGTTCCTTCCTCACAATTTATAGTCAAGGAAATATGTCTGCTTGGAATAAAATGGAAAAATTAAGACAAAATTTTTACAATATCAAAATATACTTTTAAGTGGTATAAAACATACAACAATTTAAAATAAGTATAATAGTTCATTGGAAGAATGAGAAAATATTTTTAGGAACATTGATTTCCTTGGATTGCAACAAAGGTGTTGTCTAATTTTTTTATTATTCCAGTCATTCTGGGTGTTGGTGTTGGTGAAACTGGATGAAAACCAGAGGTAAGTTGGATACCCCAGGTCATGGGCCATAGCCTGAAATGCCTGAGGAGTATTAGAAGTGTATTTTAGTGTGGTTATGAAGCTGAGCTAGAGATTGCCCACACATTGAATTCAGTAATGATTCCTGTTCTCTAATGTACTAACCTTGACTCTGAAAAGATCTTGAAACTTATAACTTGGAAAGAAAGAGTGTGACATGGTCAGATGCTCTGTGAAATTTTTCTAATGATTTCCACTGGGGTTTAACATCAAGAAGAGAGAATTGAGAAAACAAAATATTGAAAAGCTAGATTCTCAAAGTTATTGCATTACTAAGGAAGATTTCAACCGGTGCAAAATAAAAATTTTTTTGCAAACAACCCAGGGTGGGGAAGACATCAGAAATTAAATAAAACCAAAATCTCTCATCTCAGTCTCTAAGGAACATCTTTTGATCCTTTAAACCTAATATATCTTTTACTATAGCGTTTCTCTTTCATATTGGCCATCAAATATATTGCCAATATCTTATTCGCTTTGTATAGATAGATGGTCATTATTAATATTCATTTGGTGGTAGAGATTTGGAAAGTGCAAATTTTATTTAACAAATTATAAATATCACTATTAAATTTCATTTTGAATGACTCAAGGAATCTGTCTCAGATTCTTTAGAAAGAAAATAAGAAGTAATTTTGATGCAATGGGTAAAATGAAATGAAAAATTAATAACCTAAGACATGTTCTTCCAGGAGAAAAGAAGGGTCTGTATTCACAAATAAGAAACTAAAATCGTGAGTTAGATCTTTGCAGATACCCATCATCCTCCACACAAACATATCCTTGGAATTGTTTAAGGCTGTAGGAATCATATCTACCTTATGCAATATTTAATTATTCTTTCAAAGGACTGTGAATAATCATAATTTTATCATGCTCATTTTATGTGAGCAAATGAAAACAATCCATTGAATTTTTATAAATTTTTACAGAAAAGCACAGTATATCACTCCCAATTATTGGTATTAGATATCCTACTGTAAGAGTTTCTTTAAATCCATTTCTTTGGTCTTTGGAAACTTTCTACACAAATGTTCCTTTTTTTGTGTGTGATGTGCTCATAAAACCTTCTTCTATTTATTTTGTCTCTTATAACTCCTCCTACACTTCTTCAGAGCTTTAATCAGTAGCAAAAAAACAATAGTGAGTCATGTTATTATTAATATTCACAAAAATATTAAAATTAACAAAGATTAGGAAGAAAAATAGATATTCAATAAAGTTGGAAACAAGGATAAATACAGTACATTCATACATTTTCACTATGGGATAGTAAATGTAAATGTATTTTTTAAAATATGAGTTTTCAATTATAAAAGTTAAGTAAGTTATTACAAGTACTTTAAACTTGAGATTGTCACCAAATCTTGTGTATTTGATGGGAAGGTAGTTTGTTACTTCAAGGTATTATGAAAAACTCTTGAATTTAATAAAAAGAAACACTGACAAATTAAGAGTGATATTATTTAAGGAGAAGTACAGTGAATTGAAAGGATGGATTATAAAGAAATGTTAAAAAGTAATTTAGAAATAATGTTTAATGAAGTTTTTTTAAAATATATGTATCAATAAAATGTGGTTTCCTTTACATATCTTTTATTTAAAATTTATTCAATATAGGAAATTTGGGTCAAGTGTTTAAGCAAATCTTGTAAGGTAATGTGGAAAAATGCATCTTATAAGAGGAAAATAAGATGTAAGTACTGCCCAGGCTAGAATATAGCATGAAATAGGGAACTGCACCTGATGGTAGCATTTGTTTCAACAACAAATGCAATATTAACTAGCTTTTTATTTTTATTTAAAAAAAACAAGTTCTAATGCTTTTTTAGAGGTAAAATGGAAATGTTATTACTGAAGATATTTCCACAGAAAAGAGTGAGAATGGTTTTGAATCCAATCCACTTCAAAGCTTTTTTTAGCTTTGAAGATAAGATCCTGTTCTTTCAAGAATGTACAGGGTAATGACAGATTTCACAGGAGACTTCAGTACAGTCAAGTGTGGTGGATTGGGAGGAATGACTAAGGGGTTGTTATGACATGTATACAATGGATACATGTCTTGTGATGGAAAAAGGTGATTTGGGGTGTCATTACAATGTGCCACTCACAATGCTAGTTATAGTTTACTGCAAACTTCACAATCACTTCCAGAAAGAGTACTACTAATGTGTATCAGAAAAACAAACTAGCCATGGTTCATGTTGATATGTTGTGAATACTTTATTTGCTCAGGTGCAGTGATCAAATTATGGCCAAGTGTGGGAGTAGAGTGTGCAAGTGTGTGCATGTGTGTGTGGATATAGTGTTAGTGTGGAGGAGGGAGATAAAACATGGTTATAGAGGTCAGTATAAAGTAGTCAGGTAGAAGAACAAAGCTAAGAATCACTTACCTAAATGTGATAGGTACTGTACAATCAGGTAATTCCTACTTTATTATTGTTGTTCTTGTGTAATTCTCTTGGGATTAAATGTATTTGTTACTATTTATTTAAAATAGTCTTTGGCTCAGGACATCATCCTAATACCAAAGGTATTCAGCTCAATGGTTAGGGAACATTTTCTCCCTAGAAAAGCATCAATACAACTTCCATTAAATGTGCATTTTTCCAAATGCTTCATGTACATTAATTTATTTAAATTTTATGATTATCAAATGAAACTTATTTTTATTATAGATAAGGAAATTGAGCACAGAGGAGTGAATGATTTTAAGAACTAAAAAGTGGATTGGATTCAAAACCAGACATTCTCACTCTTTTCTGTGGAAATATCTTCGACAATAACATTTAAACTTTACCTCTAAAAAAATCATTAGAACTTGTTATTTTTTAAATAAAAATAATACCATTAAAGCAAACTTTCTTGGGTTATGCTTATCTATCTCTTTAATGGATAGAATCCTCAAACATTAACAACAATAGTGACATTTATTATTTTAATTAGAAAGCAAAATAAATTGGCTAGGAATCAAGCTCATAAAAATGACACACAACTGGACAAAAATATCATGAAATTTTGCAAGAGATTACATGCAATAAACCTCAGGTTCAAACCTTCCAGTGTGTATTCTGTTTTCTACTTCTTTCACCCCTCTGTCCCTGACACCTGAAGCTACTCATGGCAATGACATCAGGATTTCCAACTTCCAATGAGATAGAAGCAGGAGTTGGAAAAGCTGATGAATGTTAGTAAATGTTGGTAAATGGCTAAGGACAAAACAATCACATTTTAAAAATTACATATCTTTTCCATTTTTGGTAATTTTCAATGAAATTAAACTATTACATAAAGTGAAATGTCTATAGAAATTGGAGCAGTGTCTCCAAAGGAAGATACTTTGTAGACATGTGTATGAAAAATAAGAAGTAACATTTGGAATTAGAAAAGTCTGACTGAAACCCTTGGCCCTACAATTTCAAGCTGTGTGATTCCAAATTATTTTCCTACAATTTTGCTTTGTTTTGTGTTGTTCTTTTGGTACCAGGGATTGAAGTCAGGGGTACTCGACCACTGAGCCACATCCCCAGCCCTATTTTATGTTTTATTTAGACACAGGGTCTCACTGAGTTGCTTAGCACCTCGCCATTGCTAAGGCTGGCTTTGAATCCATGATTCTCCTGTTTCAGCCTCCCAAAGTGCTGGGATTACAGGTGTGCGCCACCACGCTTGGCTTTTTCCTATCATCCTTAAGTTTATTTTATACACATGTATTAATTGTGCATGTTAATGACATTCAGTGTGATATTTCTGTAAATGTATACAGCATTCATTGATCATATTCAATCACCCCTTCCCACCAACCCACCTTTGGATCCTTCCTAATTGCTGCTAATCACTATTCTTGTTTTTTTGTTTGTTTTGTTTTTTTTTAGTTTTCATGTACGAGAAATAATACTTGTCTTCCTGGGTCTAGCATATTTCACTAAAAATAACGCCCATCATTACATCCATGTTGTTGCAAATGATTTCATTCTTCTTTATGGCTGAATAATACTCTTTGAGTATTCATACTACATTTTATGCATCCATTTACCTGTTGAAGAGCACCTAGGTCCTTACTATTTTTACAATTGTGAATTGTGCCACAATAAACATGGGCATGCAGGTATATAATTAGTATGATGACTTCATTTCTTTTGAATATATAGCCAATAGTAGGATTGTTGGATCATTTGGTAGTTCTATTTTTAGTTTTTGAGCACCTACATTGAAGAACCTACTGTTCTTCATAGTGGCTGTAATAATTTACATTCTTATCAACAATTTATAAGAGTTCTTTCTCCACATATTCTCATCAGCATTTCCTCGTGTGTGTATGTGTGTGTGTGTGTGTGTGTGTGTGTGTGTGTTTAACAATAACCATTCTAACAGTGGTGAGATGGCACCTCATTAGAGTTTTGATACTAAAGCAGTTTTTAATCCGTTTTAACTAAAGAGTTTTTCACTGTAAAATAGTGGAAATTAAAGGATCATTTTCATTATCAGGTGACTTTCAATTTATCCTGAAGGTGGAAATGGCATAATATCTTAGCAAAATTCCAGCTTCACACTTGGGTATTTATTAATTGTCAACCCAAATTTTTTTCTTTGTGCTTTCTCTTATAGGTTTGACAAGAGAAAAACAACTGAGGAAGCAGATGAGAAACCACACAGAAGTAAGAGTGTTTATCCTCCTAGGACTGTCAGATGATCCAAGGCTCCAGGTGGTAATATTCATCTTTCTCTTCTTCACCTACATGCTCAGCATCACTGGGAACCTGACCATCATCACCCTTACCCTGCTGGATCCCCATCTGAAGACTCCTATGTATTTCTTCCTCAGAAATTTCTCCCTATTAGAAGTTTCATTCACAACTGTCAGTATACCCAAGTTCCTAGGTACCATTATTTCCAGAGATAAAACCATTTCTTTTGATGGCTGTATAGCTCAGTTATTTTTTTTCATTCTCTTGGGAGTCACTGAATTTTACCTCCTGGCTGCCATGTCCTATGATCGTTACATTGCTATCTGCAAGCCTCTGCATTACATGACCATCATGAATCAAAAAGTCTGCACAATGCTTGTCTTTGCTTGCTGGCTAGTGTCATTCTTAATCATCTTCCCTGCACTCATGTTGCTGCTACAGCTTGATTACTGTAGGTCCAATATCATTGACCATTTTACCTGTGATTATTTCCCCCTACTCCAACTTTCTTGTTCAGACACTAAATTCCTAGAGATAATGGGGTTTTCCTGTGCTGTGTTTACTCTGATGTTCACTTTGGCGTTGATATTTCTGTCCTACATCTACATCATCAGAACCATTTTGAAGATTCCTTCTACTAGTCAGAGGACAAAGGCCTTTTCCACGTGTTCTTCCCACATGATTGTCATCTCCATCTCTTATGGCAGCTGCATTTTTATGTACATTAAACCCTCAGCAAGAGAGAGAGTGTCTTTGAGCAAGGGAGTGGCTGTTCTAAACACCTCAGTGGCTCCTATGCTCAACCCCTTTATTTACAGCCTGAGGAATCAGCAGGTCAAACAAGCCTTCATGAACTTGGCAAGGAAGATTGCGTTTCTCACGAGTTCACGAAAAGATGTGCCTTGATGTAAAGGCACACTGATGGGTAATGAAAAGTACAATAGAATGAAATTTCAGTAGCCAATTCAAATCAATATTGCTTGAGTCTGGCACCTTGGACCACTCGGCCATCCTGACAGCTAACTTTATGTATGACTTCATGCATGTTGTGATTCTATACCACTTACAACCAGAGAAATGAAATGTTATCCTCTAAAAAAAAAAATAATAATAATAATAAAAACAAATCAATATTGCTCTCCTTGTTATTGTTGTTCATTCATTCTTATTCTTTTTTTCCTGTCAAGTTTACTGGAATATTTGTTTAACACATGTCTCACCAAATTTAAATTATTTTCTTATGCCTTTCTGATAATCTGTTTTTCTGGTGCTTGTTTATCACAACTTCTCAAACAATAATTATTTTACAAAGAAAATTCCAATTTGAATTTTGTCCAGGGAAAGAAAATATCCCAATACACAGGAGATTCAACTTATAAATACTGATATATTTTACTTAATACACACTAAAATATAAATTGTGCTTTTATTTATATTTTACAGAAATTCCCTTGAATTTTCTTACATTTTTTAAAAAATGTCTTAAATCCTACATTAGTGAATGAAAAATGTAATTTTCTTTTCATTTAAAAACCAAGAAATATATCTGGGGTTGTAGCTCCATGGTAGAGCACTTGCCTACTATGTGCAAGGTCCTAGGTACAGTTCCCAGCACCACACAAATAATACAAATAATATAATAATTTAAAAGTTAAAAATAAAAATAAACCAAGTGTTTTTTGTCTAGTCACAAAGTAGCATGGACTATTAATAATACATGTCTAGATTTAGGTGACAAATAGACTTTCATATTTCCAAATCCTACTATCTCCCAATGGATGTATAGGTAGACACACATATAGATATATACACACATATGTATATATACACACACAAAGACATAATGAACACATGCTATAGAAAATTATAAAGAAATAAGCATTAGATATATGGGATAAATTTATTTTCTGAAATTCCTTTGTGATTAAGCTCCTTTCTGAGTATGAGTGTGCCTGTTTTGCACATATTTGTGTGTGTATATATATTTGTGTATGTAAAAATACATATCTGTAGATAAATATGCTGTTTGAAACTAATCCAAAACATTATATGTATAATATGTACATTGTAGATATATGAAATATATTAAACATATATGTCCTTTGAACATATTATATATATGAAGAAATACATAGACATGGGTAGAGGTATCCTCATGTTGTAGACTGGTTAGACAAGGCATGTAATCAAATTAGTAGATACTTAAGTAAAATTTTGTAAATTTCTGTCTTGTATAAAATAAAAGCTTCATTGCAAAGAAAAATATTCCATTATATATGAAGTTATGATTTTATTTGTTAAAATTTATATTCCACATATTATATTTAAAATATTAAAATTTTTAAAGTTTTTTTTTTTTGGTACTGCAGATCAAACTCAGGGGCACTGGGCCACTGAGCCACATTCCCAGCCCTGTTTTTTTTTTTTATGTAGAGACAGGGTCTCACTGAGTTGCTTAGCACCTCGCCATTGCTGAGGCTGGCTTTGAACTCATGATTCTCCTGTCTCAGCCTCCCTAAGTGCTGGGATTACAAACTTGTGCCGCCACGCCCCGCTAAAATCTAAGGTTTTTAAGAAAGATGTGGGTATGTCTCTGTGTGTATGAAAAACCTTAAGAATATGGAATCTAAGAAGTATCCCAACATGTGAGAAAACTTACTATAATTCTCATCAATGGAAGTCCATTTTTAATTTTATAATCAATTGAGAGATTGAGTATGAAATTTACTGAGAGCAATAAAAAGGGATAGAGTCTTGAAGGGGATGCTAAAGTTTGCAAGAAAATTGTCAATAACTTGTAAATTACTTTTCTTCTAAGTGAATTGGAATTTTTATTTTAAGAAGTAAATAGTGAAAAAGCTTAGATTTCTATAGTCATAAAGTACATATTTTCCCACCAGGAAATATGAAAGATTATCAAATAAATAAAGCTTAAATTACTTATTATGAGGATGAAAACAAATCTGTAGAGCATATAGAATAATTATGTTATTGACTAATAGCAATTATTATAGTTTTCTCTAGCTACAACTGATATAGTTTTGAACACTTTTAGATAAAATTTGTTATTGGTGTAAGAATACTTGTTATGAAATCTAACCACATTGCCAAATTTTAAACTTACAATACAGCATGGTTAAATAGAGGCACAATATCGTACAGCAGATCTCCAGAATTTATCATCTTGCATAAGGGAAATTCTATATACTGCTTGAATAGTAACCCCTATTTCCTCTTCTGCCAATCCTGTGGAAATTACCATTTTATTCTCTGCTTCTATGAGTCTACTTAGATACTTCTTATGGGTAAAATCATTCAGTGTTTGTCCTGCCATGATTGGGCTTGACTAAATATATTTTCCTTTAGGTTCATTCATATTGTACATTATGGCAAGTTTACCTTTTTAAAAAATAATTGTGTGTGTGTCTAAAATTTTATCTCAGTTATTTTGAATAATACTACAATGAACATGATAGTGAGATAGCTCTTTGTGATCTTCATTTCCATTATTTTGGATCTATACCCAGAAGTGAGATTTCTAGATCATAAGGTGGTTCTACTTTTAATTTTTAAAGGAGCTTCCGTGCCATTTTCCAAAGCTGCTGCACTCTTTTATAGTCTCATCAACCATACACAAGAGTTCCGATTTCTCCACATCCTCTCCAGTGGTTGTTACTTTTGGTCTCTTGGATAATAGCTCTCCTAAATAACAGATGTGATGTGATATCTCATTGTAGTTTTGATTTAACTTTCCCTAATAATCAGTGACATTGAGGCTCTTTCTATACACTTGTTGGTCCCTTGTATGCCCTCTTGGAGAAATAAATATCTACTCAAAATCTTGTCTATTTTTAATTGAATAATTTTCTTTCTTATTTATGGAGTTGTACAAGTTCCTTATATATTTTAGACATTACTCCCTTTTCTGATACTGATAATGAAGTCAGATATAAATCAGGGACATCACTGATATGTCCATAAAAAGGAACTTTTGAAATCTAGATTCAATTTTCTATTAATTCTATTAGAAAAATCACTGTTTAACACAGTTGCATGTTCTTTTTCTTTAGGAAAAAAAAACTTGTTTTACATGGTTGTAAGTCAAAAATGTAATTCTGATGAAGTCTTCTATATAAAGCTTCTATTCTTGTAAAAAGTTGCAAATATCTTTAAAATGATCTCATTTTCTGGCTACTGCCTAGCAGATATCTACTGAGATAGTGTTTTTCCAATGAAACACTGAATTAATAATTTCTTTCAGGCAGGTTTGGACCATTTTCCAGTCCAAAAGTCTACTTAAATTTTTCTTTGCAATCTATAGAGAAAGACTGTGATATGAAATTAGACAGAACTCAAACTTATGTATATTGCAAATTTATCCAGCAATTATTAAGGTAGTTAAGAGGAGATGTCATTCAGAGAAGATTTCTTTACAGATGGAAATGTTTGTAACACAGATATTGGTTGTACTCTGCATTTTTGTGTTCAGTGATCCTTGAAATACATCACCTCTGTCAACTAAAGAGTCTAAAACAAGAGGTCTACATTTTTTTTTATCATTAATCTCTTTTAGTAATATGACAATAGCTTTATAACTTTGATACAAAGATTATGCTCTACTTAATAGTTTTGTAAAGATTTGATCATGTTCTCTAAGTATAGCTCTTATGTGCCAGATATCATAGTTGTTACCATATACTATCTGAAGAATACACTCAATTTTGAAGAAATTTCATTGAGCTAGTGCATATATAAAATGAATCAGGATAAACCAAAACAAAATCTCTGAATGTCAACTTTTTTCTCTATCAATTTGTTTTCTGCAATTTCAGAGTAGTTTAAAACACAGATTTCACAGGGAAAAAAAAAAACTTTGTTTTAAAATCAGCAGTTAGAGAAGACATGTGTCATGAATCATGACCAAGGGGTAAATAAGGGTACCTAACTCCTAAGGCAACAGTGGCAGGAAATAGTAATTTGCCAAAAATCAAATATTTCAAAAAGCCACAAAATAATTTACACAAAGCTGCAAAAAAAATGGAACTGTTAAAAAGCAAAACAGAATATTTAAAAAACATGGCCAAACATAATCTCAGTTCTCAATCTCAGATCTAATAATCTCATAATCTCACTAAGTCAGTGTGTTCAGAATTCATTTTAAGATATTGAACTTATATAAGAGCAAGGGTAGGACCCCCAGTTCTTAATCTTACTCATATCCTGAAAGGTATTTTCTCTAAATTCCTGGGAAATATTAGTAAAAGTTATCCCTACAATTGAACCAATAGGACATTTAAGTACAGATATATGAAAATTCTATATATACCGCAAAGAAGAGGAATTGCCTTAGCAGCTGTGTTAACAGATGTCCAATTCTGCCATCTGCAAACTGGATGTCCACAAAGCCAATGGAGAATCTCTAATCAGTGCCCAAAGATCTGACAATGAGGAGCAAATGACTTAAGGCCTGGTCTGAATTTAAAGCTTTAGAACTGTCCAAGGGCAAGAGTAGATGGATTTCCCAGTTCAAAAGAGAAAAAGTTCACTCTTCCTTCTATCTTTGCGTTCTCTTCGAGCTCTCAACAGCTATAATATTCCCTTTGAGTTCTCAACAGATAGAATGATGTCCACTCACAAAGAGGAGGACCTTCTTTTTCAAAGCAGTGTACCAATTCAAATGGAAACACCCTCACAGATATACCCAGAAATAAAAATTTTATCTGTCATCTGGGTATCCTTTAGCCTAGCCAGGATGACACATAAAATTAACAGGAGCACCCTTAGTCCTTCTAAAACCAGGTCAAGTGGGAAAACCCCAAGATGCAGTTTGATACATTTTGAAAATATTTGAGAAGAACTAAGAAAACAAGCCATACACTTACTATTTTATAATTGGCCCTGTAAAATGAAACCAGGCTCTATGTGGCATAAAATATAAACTATTGAGTCATAGGAGCGGTCTGGAAAATCTGTCAGTGATAATTATGGATCACAAATTTTATGTAATCAACTCAGGTTCTTGGCTTTTCCTGACACTGTGTAAAAGTTTCTATCACCTAAGTCTCTTTAATGTCTTTGTTTGAGCATCACTATTTTATGAGCAAGTCTAAATATCTGACTTAGTCCTAAACGTCACTACTGCAGGATTCCACATAATCCTTAGCCTAATTTAGGTGGACTTTCATTAATTTTTCTGTAGCATTTTATCATCCAATAACATCATTTTTAAAATTATTATGGTTATGATTTAGTGTGGCTTCATCCAGCTCATGTGAATTAGAGTCTCTATCACTTTTCTTGATTATCATTTTTCAAGTATGTAAAACAGTTCTTGATATAAAGTTTCTTTGTATCAAAAGCAAACAAAAATAACCTTTGCTTACTAAATATGAGTCTACAGAGGCCATGATAAGCTAAAGATATTAATAAAACTAATGAAAAATGAAAGAAAACAACAACATACAAAAATGTATATAGTCAGTCAAAAGTTGAAAATATTTATTGGAAAAATGAGATTACAGTCGGAGATGTTGACAGTCTTCAGTTTCTCTTCATCTCATTACACAGACAAGACCACTAGGCTCTAAAGCTTCAAGTATCTGTACAATAATGTCTGCAGAATCTGACATTATTCAGGCTGGAACAATCTCATGCCAATTTTCTGGTAACCTCACTACACCTCCCCCACCCCACCTTATTTTGCTTTAGCTTCTGTATATGAGAGCAAACATTTGACCCTTGACTTTCTTGGTCTGGCTTATTTCACTCAGTTTGACATTCTCCAGTTCTATCCATTTACTACCAAATGTAATGATTTCATTCTTCTTTGTGACTTAGTAACAACTCCATTGTGTTTATCTATCACATTTTTTTAAATGTTTATTTTTTAGTTGTAGGTGACAGAATATCTTTATTTTATTTTTATGTGGTGCTGAGGATCGAACCCAGTGCCTTATGCGTGCTAGGCGAGCACGCTACCACTGCGCCATAAACCCAGCCCCTATCACATTTTTTTTAATCCATTCATCTGTTGACAGGCACCTAGGCTTGTTCTATAACTCGACTAATGTGAACTTCACTGCCATTAAATTAGTATGCATTTATTACTCTATTATGTTGATTTTAGTTCTTTAGGAAAAATTCTAAAGAGTGGAATAGTTGGATCATATAGTGGTCCCATTCCTAATCTTTTGAGGAATCTCCAACATGCTTTCCTGAGTGGTTGAGTGAATTTGCTGTCCCACCAACAATCTATGAGTGTACCATTTTCTTCACATCCTCACAAGAATAAATTATTATTTGTATTCTTGATGATTGCCGTTTCTAAGTGGAGTGAGATGAATTCTCAATGTGGTTTTGATTTGCATTTCCCTGATCTTAGGAATGTTGAATAATTTTTTATGTGTGTATTTGTTGGCCAGTTGGATTTCTTCTTTTGAAAAGTGTCTGTTTAGATCTTTTGCCCAATTATTAACTGAGGCATTTGTTTTACTGGTGCTAAATGTTTGAGTTCTTTGTGTATTCTGAATATTAATCCTCTGTCAGAGGAGTAACTGGGAACAATTTTCTCCCATTCTCTAGGCTCTTCTCTTCATGCTCTTAACTCTTTCCTTTGTTGTACAGAAGTTTCTCACTTTGATTCCATCTTATTTATTGATTCATGGTTTTGTTTCTTGAGTTTTATAGGTTTTCTTAAGGAAGTTGGTGCTTGCACCAATGTATTGAAGGGTTGATATTATGTTTTCTTCTAACAATTGCAAAGATTTTGATATAATTCCTAGGTCTCTGATTCACTTTCAGATGACTTTAGTGCAGGATGTGAGATCAGGATCTAGTTTCATTCTTCTGCATATGGATGACCAGTTCCCTTACTATCATTTATTAAAGAGGCTATCTTTTCTACTACATATATTTTTGACAGCTTTGTCAAGTATCAGATGACTCTGTCTCTGTAACTTCTATTCTGTTCCATTGATCTTTCTATTTTGATGCTAATGACATGTTGGTTTTTGTTATTATAACTCCATAGTATAATTTTAGGTCAGGTATTGTAATGCCTACATTTTTGCTCCTTTTGCTGAGGATTACTTTGGCTCTTCTGGGTCTCTTAGTCTTCCAAATCAATTTCAGGAGTGTTTTTCTAGTTCTATGATGAATGTAATTAGTATTTTGATAGAGATTGTATTGAATCTGTATGTTTCTTTTGATATTATGGCCGCTTTGACAATTTTAATTCTGCCTAAGTACATAGGCTGTCTTTCCATCTTTTAAGGTCTTTTACAATTTTTTTCAGAGTTCTATAATTTTCATTATAGAGGTCTTCCATCTCCATGGTTAGATTAATCTCCAAGCATTTGTTTAGTTTTTTTTTTTCTTTTCAGGCTACTATGAATGGAATAGTTTCCTGATTTCCTTCTCAACATCACCATTGGTATATAGGAAAGCTATTGATTTATGAAAATTGGTCTTATATTCTGGTACTTTGCTGAATTCTTTTATCAGCTCTAGAAGTCTTCTGCTGCAGTTTCAATTCTTTCTTTTTCTTTTTATTTTTTTGAAGGTAGAATCTTATTAAGATCATATTATCAGCAAACAAAGACAATTAGACTTCTTCCTATATGTATTCCTTTAATTTCCTCCTCTGCCTGATTGTTCTGGATGGTTCAACATACATAAATCAATAAATGTGATTTGCCACGTACATAGAATAAAGTACAAGGATTGTATTATCATCTCAATAGTTTTAGAAAAGGCCTTGGACAAAACACAACACTCATTCATGTTAAAAATTCTGAAGAAAGTAGGGACAGAAGAAATTTACCTCAACATTTTAAAGGCTATATATGACAAAAACAAGAGCAGATTCTTATCTCAGTTAACTATTCCCAATCAATGTAAGAAGACTCTGGAGAAATTAGTAATTACAGGTATAATGAAGGAAAGTGCTCTATGAGTTTGGAAAAGTAGATAAGAATAAAGCAATCAGAATTTATAATGTATTTTCAAAAACTATTTTTTAAAAAAACCACCTTTCCCCTAACTGAAGTATTCCAAAGAGGTAGAATTGTCAATTTTAATTTTCCTTGATTTTTGGAAGTCATTTATAAATTATGGATTTTTTTGAGCCAACATAAGGCAGGGAGGCTACTTTTCTGAGAACTGTTGGGTGAAATTCCCCAGTTTGAGAAAGCACAGATCATGCTAGTACCCTGCCTTTCCTCACAGCCCTACATTCAAACACAGCCACCCGGAGACGGGCAGAACCTGCCAAGGCCCAACCTGTCTTCCCCACTCTTAACCTGTCTTCCTCAAGAAGGTTGCCTCACTGAAATCTTTTGATGTATTTCCCCCTAAATAAAGAATTGGGGCCTTTTTCACTTGCTCAGTTTCAGTTCCTATGAAGGCTGGAAGACCCACAAGGTGTGCCCCTCCATTTAAATCTAACTTCTGTCTTTGTCTTTTATTACTGATTATATTCAGACTTTTTATTTTCCCAGTCATTTCACACTTCCAAGCAGGCAATCTGCTCTGCTGGGGTGCTGGTTACCCTGGCACTTTATGTTTATGTCAAACACTATTGTGTTCTAAAATAAATGTTAAAGTTATAAATTCATATGTCCATATGATTCAATATAAAACACTAGAGAACCAACTCAGAATAATAGAGACGAGACAAAGCATTCATCTGAACTTTTCTATAGGAGTTATAATAATAAGCAAATGGTAAATGATGTATTGGAAATATCATAACTTTGTAACATGTAATAAACTAATGGAATCAACAGTTCATTACAAATGGCTTCTGAGAAATTATGGAAAAATTGGTTAAACACATATTCCCTTTCTGAAGCAGTTTAAAAAAGAAAAAAAAAAGAAAAAAAACTAAAAAAGAAAAAAAAAACCTAACCTTTAACATGAATTTAAACCTCTAAATCTAAATATTTATATGGGAAATTTATTCATATTGAATAATTGTTATTGTATAGTATGTATTATTAGTTTATATAATTATATATCAAATATATATGCTATTATTTAATGTTATGACTTAGATATGAAGGGAACCCTAATAAATTTGTGTAATAGACTATGAAGGAATGTTCAGAATTTAAATGATTAGATGATAACTGGAATTTCATCAGTAGATTAATACTTTTAATGGATTAATAATTTGAATACAATACTGAGTGGTCACTACAGGTAGGTAGGATTGGAGTAGAGGAACTAGATCACTGGGGACATGCTCTCAAAGATTTTATCTTGTTCCCTAACTCCTCTCCTTCCCTTTCTCCATCATCTTCTCTGTCTCTTTCTTCTCCTCTTCTTCCTTCCTGTCTTCCATGAGGTGAGAAGTTGTACTCCACCATGGTCCTTTCACTATGATATTCTGCCTCACTGAGGCACAGAGCAATGGAGTTCACTGACCATGAATTGAACCTCTGAAACCATGAACCCCAAATCGGCTTTCCTCCTTTAAGCTGATCTTGTCAGGCATTTGAATCACAGCAATGAAAAACTGGCTAACATATCTTATTTCATATTTTTATTATAAAAATATTGAGAAGCTTGAAGAATATGAAAGAGAATAAATAATTATAATCCACTAACCAGTATTTTATATAAACAAAGTTTTATCATTTTGTGATTATTTCTTATAAAAATGTTGAAGTGATACTAAATAAAGGTAAAGCCAAGAAGAATAGTAAATTGAGGAAAGTTGACATGGCAATTAAATATTACACTTTGTAATGAGGATAAAATTAGTTAAACTATGTAGTGACATTTTTTAAAATTATGAGAACAATATGTTCATTATAATAGTATTATTTAACTTAGCATTATAGAATAACCTTTACAGGTGACCAACATCTAAAAACACAAAGTATTAACAATCAAAAAAGGCATATGTAGAAAATTTTTATCTTTTAAAAATATAGTTAAATGTCATTTAGATTAAGGGTTCAGGTTTTGTGAAAAAGTAGATTTCATAGTTATTTTTATTGCTCATGAAATATTACATAATAAAATTATGTATATGTAATTAATGGAAATAAATAGCTTGTGAATACAGCACTGTAGATTCTCATGGGATACAAAAAGGAATGTAACCATTCTCAAGGGAGATTCACAATAGAGAAGAGTTAGGAGGCTACTGAAAAACTAAAGGATGGCTAATGTAAATCCCTCAAGGTCTTTAAGATAGCAGAGGTATGGCTTGGACTTTGTCTTGTTCCCAACAGATCAAATCTTCAGAAAACAAAACAAGTAGACTTGAAATATTGGAAATATAAAGTACAACCAGTGGGAAGCAGGATTCTGATTTAAGAATCTATATTCCTAATACTCAATGATGTCATATCTTTCTCTGTTCTTCCTTTAAATATTACTTTCTTTAACTTCTAGATCCAATTAGTGAATAGGAACATAGTGTATTGTCACGTTTTCTGAATGTTTCTGACATTACAACTTTATTTTATAAAATATTTTCCTTTAGTCATCATAAAATATAGAAAATACAAAATCAAATTTGAGTTGTGTAAATTTGATTTGCTAGTGTCTGGCAGAAAAGCAATGATTTTATATTCTGTTCTTCACAGCAGAAATTTGACCATCTAAAATATGGAAGAAACAGCTATCAGGACTCAGCAGACCAAATCCACAGAATAGCATTCCCAGGGCAGTGTTTGAAGATCTGAGGACTAATTGAATGAGTTAAGGTGAATTAGAGTGGTTTTCCTGTACATTTGTAGACATCCTAGTGGATGAATGGATCCATGGAATGAATGGCTCATGTGAGACAAAAGAAAAAAACACTTCTCCATAAAACTTAATAGATAAGATAGGATGATGTTCAAATGTATAATCCAAGTGACAGAGCTGCTGAGATCTAAGGGAAGTAGTTACTTTTGAATTTATGCTTCCAAGAAAAATGAAAAATAAATATATGTTCTTTTAACCTCAAAAATGGAAAAAGTCTGTATACTGTGTACCCAAATGTATCTATATATCCATATTTCTAACAAACAAATCATCAAAGATCTCAAGCATTAAAGGTTTTGATAGTATTATAAGATTAATCAATAAGTGAACATATTCCCTGGTTACTACATGATAATTACATTATTTACCTTACAGTAAATATATATACATAATATGTATAAAATGTTTGTATGTTACCTTGCTAATTACTCCAAAACATTAACAGTAAAAATGCAATGAATAGACACCCCCACTGCTGCCAGAGGTGTTTTTCTCTGGATGCAGCCTCTGCTACCTCCAAGGCTGCTGCAGCTGATGCCCAGAGGTCTTTTCTCCACTCTTATGGCTGCCACCTACACTGCTACCACCAACACAGCTGCCACTGATACTGCTGCTGGCCCCCAGAGATCGCCTGGGTGATGATGCTCCTTCAGCCACACAGCCACTGCTACCACTGTGAACTACAGCTACCGCTGGCCTGCTACCTGCTGCTACCACCTCCTGCCACTGCCTCTTCCACCAACCTCTGTCACTACCACTGCCACCACCACCCAGAGGTCTTCTGTCAGGGAGACTCCAGGTTTGGTTGCATGAGGTTGCATCCATCTTGGGACACTGGCCAGGGTCTGTGGGGACAGGGTGCCAGTAGGTTTGCCACCACAACCACCTATGTCTAGGGACTCCGATGGAGACCTAGAGATCCAATGTTGGGGTGCTTGCATGTTTGGCTGTGCCTAGAGTCTTCCTGCTGGGAATGCTTGTGGCCCCATCTTGCTGCTGCTTCTCAGAGTCACTCCCTTTGAGAGTATCCCTGGTAGTGTTTCTGCAAGTTGGAGCAGCATTGAGATCTTGGGATTGTAGCATCACTAATTCTGGAGTGTTTGAAGCCCAGATTGGTGGGATAGTGAGTGGGCTGATCTGGACCTGTTGGTTCCATGAGACATCAGAGACAGGCTGAGAAACTTCTGAACATTGATGAAGACAGTTTGATTTTCCATTGAGATTTATTTTATTTTATTTTTCTATTTGCTAATATCTATATTGTATTCAAAGTAGAGTGTTTTCATGCATCAGTGTGTGGAGAATAGTGACTTATGAATGGTGTTTTAGAGTTTTGTTATATTCTTATACCTTTATATTTTTTCCTTTGTTTATATTCTGCCTATAACTTGTCTGTTTTCCTGGATTCTCTTTCCACCTTTTTTCCAACAAACAGCCAATATCTGTTGGTTCCTCTTTCATGCTTCCTGTGAATTTTTGCTTCTAGCTTCTCTCTTCCTCCCCATTATCATTGCATACTATGGTACTTCTATTCTCTCATCCACCATTTGAAATTGTAAACCATTTTAGCAAATTTGCATTTATACTATATACTGTAGACAGTTATTGAACTCCTCATTTTGGTTTATTGTGAGAAACCAGGAGATGCCATAGTGGGAGCTATTAGGTAAGGCTATATATTGTTTATACTGGGTACTATTGATATTGGTCTCATCCTCAAAGGCAAGCTGCTAGAAACTTTCAGGGAGACTATAGGTCTGCAGAGTAGAATTCGTGCTGCCTTATACCCATACCGATAGATGGAAAAATACATGAACAACATGAAAAAACAAGGGAATAAAGTGCCTCAAACAAACCAAGATGCTCCAATGACAGAAACTTCTGACAACACAGTAGAAGAAATGTCCAAGGAGTTCAGAATATATATAGCTAAACTGATCTGCAAAGTAAAGGATAGTATAAGGAGTGAAATCAAAGAAAAAACATGGGAAGTGAAAGAGCACTTTGATAAAGAGTTAAAGATTGTGAAAAAAAAGCCAAGAAGAAATGCTTGAAATGAAGGAATCAATAAACCAAATTATAAATTCAATAGAAAGCATCACCAACAGACTAGACCACTTGGAGGACAGAAACTCAGGCAATGAAGACAAAGTATATAATCTTGAAAATAGAGTTGACCATGCAGGGAAGATGGTAAGAAACCATGAACTGAACATCCAAGAATTATAGGATAAAACAAAAAGACCAAATTTAAGAGTTATCAGAATAGAAGGAGCAGAGATATAAAACAAAAGAATGTACAACTTTTTCAATAATATAATATCAGACAATTTTCCAAACTTAAAGAATGAAATGGAAAATTGACTAAAGAGGCTTACAGGACCCCAAATATACAAAATTACAGCAGATCCACACCAAGACATATTATAATGAAAATGACTAACACAGAAAACAAAGATAAAATCTTAAAGGCCATGAGAGAAAAATATCAAATTATGTATAGAGGGAAACCAATGTGGATCTAAACTGATTTCTCAACAAGGTGCTCAAAGCTAAGAGGTCCTGGAATAATATATTTCAAGCTTTGAAAGAAAATGGATGCCAGCCAATAATTCTATATTCCAAAAAATTAATTTTCAGATTTGATGATGAAATAAACACTTCCATTATAAACAAAACTTTAAAGAATTAACAACTAGAAAACCTGTACTAAAGAACATTCTGAACAAAATATTTTATAAGGATGAAATGAAAAGAAAAGTGAAAATCAGCAAAAGGAGGAACTATACTAAAGGAATAGTCAACCAAAGGAGAAACTAAGTCAAATTAAAAACCAGAAATAAATCAAAATGATAGGGAATACAAATCATATCTCATTAATAACCTTGAATGTTAATGGTCTAAACTCATCAATCAAAAGAAATAGACTGGCAGATTTGATTAAAAGACAGGCCCCTACAATATGCTGTTTCCAAGAGATGCACCTCATAGGCAAAGACATCCACAGACTGAAGGTGAAAGGATGGAAAATACATATCACTTTTATGGGCTACATAAGCAAGCAAGGGTTTCCATTCTCATAGCAAATAAAGTGGATTTCAATTCACTTCAAGTTAATCAGAATGGACAAAGAAGGACATTTTATACTATTTTAGGGAATTACATATCACCAAGACATAACAATTGTAAATATTTATGCCCCAAATAATGGAGCACCTATGTACATCAAACAAACACTTTTCAATTTCAAGAATGAAATAAATCAAAACACAATAATAATGGGTGACTTTAACCCACCTCTCTCACTACTGGACATATCTTACAAACAAAAACTACACAAAGAAACTATAGAACTAAATACAATCAATAATTTAGACTTAGCAGACATATATATACAACATTTTATCCATCAATAAATGAATATACTTTCTTCTTGGCAGTACACAGCTCATTCTCTAAAATAGACTATATCTTATGCCACAATGGAACTTTTAGTAAATAGAAAAATATGGAGATAATACCCTGCATTCCATCAAATCATCAGGGGATAAAATTAGAAATCAATGATAAAATAAAAAAATAGAAGCTATTTTAACAAATGGAAACTAAATGATACACTATTAAATGAATAGAAATAAAAAAAATCTTAGAAGTAAATAAGAACAAAGAAAATATATCAAAATCTTTGGAACACTCTGAAGGCAGTGCTAAGAGGAAAGTTTATTGCATTGAGCTCATTCATTAAAAGAATAAAAAGTCAATGAATAAATGACCTAACAGCACATCTCGAAGCCCTAGAAAAAGAAGAAAAAAATCAACACCAAAAGCAGTATAGGAAAAAATTAAAATCAGAATTGAAATCAATGAAATTGAAAAAAAAGAAACCAAAAATTGACAAAACAAAAAGGCAGTTATTTGAAAAAATAAATAAAATAGATAAATGCCAAGCCATGCTAATGAAAAGTGAAAGAGAGAAAACTCAAAGTACTAAACTACATGATGAAGAAACATCACAACATATATGTTTGAAATACAGATGATAATTAGAAACTATTTTGAAAATTTACTCCAATAAAATAAAAATTATTGAAGACATCAACAAATTTCTATAGACATATGACCTACCCAAACTGAATGGGGAGGTCATACATGATTTAAAAAGATCAATTTCAACTAATGAAATAGAAAATATCATGAAAAGCCAATCAAGAAAAGCTCAGGGCCAGGGGCGGTGGCACACGCCTGTAATCCCAGCACTTTGGGAAGCAGGAGAATTGCAAGTTCAAAGCAAGCCTCAGCAATGGCAAGGTGCTAATCAACTCAGTGAGACTCTGTCTCTAAATAGGGCTGAGGATGTGGCTCAGTGATTGAGTATCCCTGAATTCAATCCCAGTACCAAAAAACAAAACAAAAAAAGCAAGCCCAGGACCAGATGGATTCTTCTCAGCCAAGTTCTACAAAACCTTCAAAGAATTAACATCAATACTCCTCAAAGTATTCAATAAAATAGAAAAGAAAAGAACCCTTCTAAACTCATTCAATGAAGCTAATATCACTCGATACCAAAACCTGACTAAGACACATAAAGGAAAGGAAAGAAAACTTCAAACCAATATCCCTGATGAACATAGATGCAAACATTCTCAATAAAATTCTGGCAAATCACATACCAAAACATATTAAAAAGATAGTGCACCATAATCAAGTGGGGTTCATTGCAAGGACGCAGAGTTGGTTCAACACACAGAAATCAATAAATGTAATTCATCATGTCAATAGACTTAAAAACAAGAATCATATGATCCTCTCAATACTGATACTTTCTATTTTCCCTCTGAACATTCACACATGTCCTACCTGCCTCTCTTTCTCTGTCTCTCCCTCTCTCTTTGTTACTGTGTCCAGGGGTCAAAATGTAAGTCCAGCAGGGCTGCTGGCCAGCTATCTCACCCATTCCATCTGTATAACAATTTAAGATGCATTGCACCTTTCATTCCAAGAGCCTTTATCCATTTCTTCTGACAGGGAGAGATTTGAGAAAGAAAACACAGGAGCATCACCACTTTCTGGCTGATCCTGATCAGTCCTAGTTCCCTACCCCATCAGCCATGCTCCTTATCCTATGGACCAGAGCACCAGTTTCAAATGAAAATGTTCTTCATTTTTCTCCATTGTGCAGACTGATCAAGCAGATATGGCAGATGCCATGGCCATTATAAGTTTCCACCTAGTCTTTGCCACAGTCTCACTCCTATGTTCAGACAGATTAATAGCACAGGCAACCACCAATCCTGTGAAAAAGTGAAGTCTTTACTGTTTGTTCTTGAGTATTCAAAGAACAAGTATTTCAGGAAAAAAGACAATAAAGAAAAAAATAGAGGGCAAAAAAGGAAAAACAAAGGTTAATGACAGTGATTCCTTGTCTATTGCTCAGGAAATCCAAAAAGTCTTGTTAATCTGTGGCTATTTCCTCACTTTAACTACTTCAGTTAGGGAATGTCAGGACTTTCTGCTGGAGAGTTGCCAGGACTTTCTTCTGCACCTGCGCTATCTGCTGTTTCTGAATTTATTTACTGCCCAAATTGCAAATTTGTTAGATATTGAAATTTGTTTTTCTTCAACTCAGGAGAATATCCTTCGGCTTGTTTGAGGGGAGCTTCTTCTCCCCCACTGAGCCAGAGCATGCCTGATGTTGTTCAGTCTAATCTTTTAATTCTCCTTCTGTTCTAGAAATGAGCACTGTAACAAAAATCTATTCCAGGGCACCTTAGCAAAACCCACGGGGAAAGAGACTGTTTCCAGGTCTGTAGAGGGTACCATGCTCTGTGAGTCTTCAGCCTGAATACATGTTCATCTTAAATATGGCCCTACTCTATCTTGGGCTTCATGAGAGTTTTGCAAACTCCTATCTCATTCTGAAAGATCCCATACAGGAAATATTTTAGTAGATAGCTCCCAAATTATTGTTGCTGTCAGAATTATGAGACGGGAACCTCTTCTTATACCATATTGATGACATTCTTGCTCTTACTGATTTTTTTTCTTATCCTGTTTTTGAGGAAGCTAGAGGCTTTGGTTACAACTCACTATACCTGCATGTAGCACAACATACCACTCTATGTGGAATTCAAATGTTGTTTCATTTTCCTATGTTATTAATCTGAGTAAAATCTAATCACTAAATGAACACTTTTTTCATTTTTATTTTCTATGATGACCTATTTCAGGACTCATTCACTTCTTTGTCTTTCTGGATGCTGCACACTTCTACTTTTCTTTTGGTTTATCCTTTCATCTTAGTTTCTTTATTACTTTCTATCAGATCTTTTATGTTAGCCAGGAGTGGTGCCTCACACATGTAATCCATCTGCTCGGGAGGCTGAGACAGGAGGATCAAGAGTTCTAAGCATGCCTCAGCAACAGCAAGGTGCTAAGCAACTCAGTGAGACCCTGTCTCTACGTAAAATACAAAACAGGCCTGGGGATTTGGTTCAGTGGTCCTGTGCCCCTGAGTTCAATCCCCAGTAGCTGAAAAACAAACAAACAAACAAAACAACAACAAACAAAAAAATATTTTAGTAACAGAAAAAGTGTTTTGTTTTTTTTTTAAGAAATCTTAAGTTCTATATTTCATGAAAAGAAAGATGCTTTGCCTTTCTTAGTGTCTTTTTCTTTCTTTCTTTTTTTATGGTACTAAGGATTGAACTCAGGGCACCTTGACCACTGAGTCCCAGGCCTACTTTGTATTTAAAGAGATAAGGTCTTACTGACTTGCTTAGTACCTCACTTTTGCTGAGACTGGCTTTGAACTCTTGATCCTACTGCCTCAGCCTCCCCATCCACTGGGATTATAGGAATGTACCACCATGCCCAGATCCTTCCTTAGTTTCTAATACTACATTTTAATTTATATTATTGATAGTGTTAACTATATGTATATTGTTACGTGTTTTGTTGAGCAGTTTTAGTTTACTATGATGATTGTAACAAATTGCCACAAACTGATTAACATAAAGCAATGAAAATTTATCTTTCACATATTTTGGAAGCCATAAGTCTGAAATAACTTTTAGTGGGCAATCAAGGAGTTGGCAGTAACTTGCCCTTCCAGAAATTCTATGGTAAAATCTATTCTTTGCTTCTTCCAGATTCTGAGGGCTGCTATTGTTACTTGACATATGATCACCTTATTAAGTCTCTAACTCTGTCATTACATCACTTTTTACTCTTCTGTCCTTTTCAACTATCCCTCTGCCCCCTCTTAAGAGACACATGTAATTTCATTAGGGCTCACATGGTTAATCCAAGATCTTCCCCAAATGAAGGTCCTCCAATACCCTTTCATAATAAATACTCTCAAGTAATAGGAACAGTTGGAATTTAGCTCAACATAAAAGTCCACGTTTATAATCCCACAGATGATGTCATATTCAGTGGTGAAAAACAAAAAAAATTATATATTCTATCATCAAGAAAAAGGAATTGCTGACCAATCTCACTACTTCTATTCAAGAGAGCACTGTAAATTCTAGCTGGAGCAACCAGTGCCAAGAACAAGAAATCGAATAAGATATGAGAAAATAAAATCTTTTTTTTTAAAAAAAACAATACTGGATGTTGAACCACAGGACACACTGCCACTCAGAGAACTGCATTCTCAGTCCATTTTATTTTTTGTTTTGTGACAATGTCTCACTAAATTACCCATTTCTAATCCTCTTGCTCCATCCTCTCAAGTGCTTTGGATTACAGGCATGTACCACCATGGCCAACAAAATCATTTGTGTTTAATGATAAGATAATCTTATAGACAGAAAATCCTAAGCACTCCAAAAAAAAAAAACTATAACAAAGACCAATTTTTACAATTGTTGCTAAAAGTAAGTTTGTAAGATACAAATCAACTTGGAGAAAGCAGTTGAATTTCTGTACCCTAAAACAATCTGAGACTCTAAGACAGCAACAACATGATGAAAAAAGTGGGCCATGCGTCTTTTTCTCCTACAGTCACACTGAGTAAACACTTACACATAGACCAGTTCTGTTCAAGAGAAAGCCAGAATCCAGTTGAAAAACTCCTACAGAAGAGACAACTGAGAAAAAAGCCATATCAAAATATGAGTAGGAAAAGCAGAGATAGTCTTTTGCTCTAAATTTACATATGTCACCCTATTATTGGGATGGAAATTTCAATTCTCAGCTTCTTTCCAAGAAGTGAAGGGCTTGTATCACACATATAGTATCCACTTCTAATAGTCCTTTCCAAAGAGCTCAGCTTCTAAATAACCCTACTTGAAGAATGGCAAGGACAGAAAAGTAGAGAGCTCTCCTAACACCCAAAGATCAAAGTAGAGGTTCTGAACTACGAAAATACTCTTAGAAGCTGTACCTCTGGGATCAACCCCGTTTCTAATTCCCCATAGAAAGCTGGACTTCATCCTCATCTATGAGTTCCCTATGAATCTGGACTCTCACAAAGAAGTATCTAGGAGCCTACATAGTAAATAAAGAATAAAACTATTTTAACCTTATTTATTTATTTTTTGTACCTGGGATTGAACTCAGGAGCACTCAAACACTGAGTCGCATCCACCGCCCTTTTTTGTATTTTACATAAGGACAAAGTCTCGCTGAGTTGCTTATCTCCTTGACATTGCTGAGGATGGCTTTGAACTCATGATCCTTCTGCCTCAGGCTCCTGAGCCTCTAGGATAATTGGTGTGCACCATGGCACCTGGCTGACCCTCTATTTCTGTTTTTGTATCCAAAATGCCTGACAAGAGAATAGCTTAGAGGAGGGATAGTTTAGTTTGACTCATGGTTCCAGAGGTTCAGTCCATGGTCAGCTGGATTTATTGCTGAGTCTGAAGGAAGAAATAACATCATGGCAAAAGGGAATGGTGGAGGACTTCTACTCCATTCATGGCAGACAGGAACAGAGAGAGGAAGGGGGAATGGGGCCACAGGGAAGAAGAACCCCTCCAGGGAATGCCATCAGTGACCTACTTCTTCAATCCTGCTCAAGCTGCCTACACTTATTACCCAGTACATTTAAACTAGGATGGACTGTTTGGGTTATACCTCTTATAATCTAACGATTACACCTACAAATATCCCTGCTTTAGCACAAGGAGTTTTGGGGGAATACCTCATATCCAATAACAATACTCAAATGGGACATTTGGCATTCTCTGCACTTTCTTCCCTGGGTTTCTCCAGTGAAAATTCCAGTCCTAAAATTACTTGATGGAAAGAAGTTGAAGGGTGCTGCTACCAACAATGGGAGGGAAGGCATGCCCCACATCTCATCTCTGGCATACTGGGGATAAATTTCCATAATCTTTAACTATAGGAGGGTAGGGTATCTTTTATGCTGCCTCAAAAGAAAATGAAAATGCTCCCTACATCATCTTCTATTGCTTGCTTCGGTAATAACTGCAGACCACAAGTCTCCTTTTGCTACCAGAATGTGAGACGTCTGCTTGCTCTCTGCACATTCTTTCTCTACTTCCTTCAGGGATCATAACAGCCCTACAATCTCTCCATGGATGGAAATTTTCTTTCAGGGATAACAGAAGGAGGAAACCCCTTGTCTTTACCTCCCCAGGCTTCTTTCTGAGATTTAGTCGTATGATTTTTCATTGAATAAAGACAAGGATACCTTCAACATTCCCAAGAGAGAAAGTTTACCTTCCTCTTTGAACTGCGTTAGCAATAAGTACATATCAGAAGAATCCCCTTACTAGAAGGATGAGAGACCTCTGTTTATTTAAACAGCAGGGTGGCTGTTCCCTACATCTTTTCTCCCAGATTGTTCTAGCAGTAAATCTAGATCTTTAAATTCTCCTTGGAATTAGGTTCTGCAAGCACTCAGTCTCTCAAATTTTCAGTGTTCACTCAGGATATTTGTTACTAAATCACTGTATTCTTGGAGTTGACAGAGTTCAGAATTCCTGAGTCTCTTAGACTACAAAGCATAAAAAGGTAAAGTTAACATTTCCAAATTCTCTCTCTAGCTTAAATGTGAGAAGGTTGACCAAGATTGCAGGCATCTGCCTCATATCCAATGCTTATCTTATCAAAATTTTAATGTCATTTTCATAGAAATAGAACAAGTAATTTTAAAATTCATGTGAACTAAGAGACTAACTAGCCAAAGCAAACTTGAACAAACAGAACAAAGCTGGAGGCCTAAACTTCCTTGATTTCAAAATCTATTATGAAGCTATTATTATCAAAGCAGTATGGCACTGGTATATAAACAGACACAAGAAGAAATTGAAAATGATATAAAACCCAGATATAAACCTCAAATCAGTTTATTTTTAACAAAGTTGCCAAGAACACAGATCAGAGATATAGCAATCTTTTGTTGCATCCAACCCGCACCTCTCCCCAAGAAGTGTAGCCCAGACAACTCTGCAGAAAGCAGCAAAGTTTATTGAGGAAATAGGCACACAGGCCAATCGATTGGGGTCAGCTCTCCTTTCCTTCAGAGAGTGACCCCGAAGTGAGGGTTTCAGAGGTTATTATAGGGTAGACTAGCTACATGACTCAGGAAAAAATGATTTGGCAGGTATTCAATTATTTACAGCTCAACCATGACAGTGCCTCCTATGTCCCCTTTCAGTTCCTGGAACTTTAGGTAACTGGCCAGGGGGTCTGGCAGCCTGTGGTTTTTCCCCCCCATCTGTGAGAAGCAAGCATAGCAAAGCATTAATCACAGAAGCACAAAGAGCAGGTTAGCGGATACATGCAGGCCTGAGCCACAGTGACTCCATTTTGAGTTTGGATTTTACATTTTTGATAGAGTTGGAGAAACTGAATATTCCTATACAAAAGGGCAAAGCTGAACTTTTATCTACACAGTAGATTTATATGCTTGTTTCAGTATCCTTCTCTAATATTCAAACTTCAGCATGTGAAGAAGTAGAACTTGTCACTGGTAACTGGCGGTATCAATGTTAGTAGATCTAATACTTAAAAATATGTTTATCTTTGAATGGAAACATAATGTCATCTTCTTAAGCCTCCATATAGATCAGTAGGAAATTAAATGAAACATCAGATTCCCCAAAATTTAATTTTCTCAATGAGAAAATTTATACCCCAAAATGTTCAAAGGGCTCATTAATTATGCATTATATGAGAAACCATAATTTAAAAATTTATTATTTAAATATCCCCTAAGATTGTTATCATTTGCATATGAGGAATTTTCAAAGGTCAAATGATTTGATTGTGAGAGCCATAACTTAATCAGGCCCTAGAAGTGTGAATCTTCCCCATGCACCAGCCCCTCCTCATTCCTAATTCTACTGTTTATTATCTGAGCTGCTTTTCTCCCCTGGGCCCTTCTCCTATGATGTACTGCCTCACTTTGGGCCCAGAGCAATGGAGTTGTCCATCTGTAGGCTGAGGCCTCTGAAACCATGAGCCCCAAACAATTCCTTCCTGTAATTTGTTCCTGTAGGAGACATTGTCACAGCAAAGAAAAGCTAACTAAAACAGATATGCATCCTCATCTTTTACAGTGAAATATCAAAAATGAATTATTCTGATGACATTGATCATGTAGGCAATCTATACTAAATAAAATTTCTAAGGAAATATATGGCAGGGATAAAAATGCAAAAGATAAAAAAGATAAATATGAAATAAAAATTAAGAAAAAAATTCATTCATAATAATAATAAAAGAAATAAACTGGGAAGACATTTAACTAAGGAGTTGATAGCCTACTGCACTGAAAACTATACAACATTGATGAAAGAAAGTTAGGAATACATGAGTAAATGGAAGACGTCTCATGTCCATGGATTAGTTAATTTGCTATTGTTAAAGTATGCATACTGCCCATCATTATTTACAGAGCAAAACTAAACCAAAATTCCAATTACATTTTTATTGGCAAAATTACATTTTTATTGCCTACTGTATCTATTTAGCAATTGAAATATGGTTAGTATGATTGAGAAACTGACTATTAAACTTGAATTAAAAATATATATCTTTCCACATATGGCTAGTGGCTATTTTCTTAGGCAGTATTGTCCTAAGTTGTCTTCTAAAGAGTGGGTTAAAAAAAGAGACATATTATATTATAAATCATTTTGTTGGAAAGATGATTAAAATTCAGTTTAGTGAGAAGGTTCATCTTTTGTGGGTATAAGGCTGGATGAACTTTGACAAACATATGTAATTATGCAACCACTAGCAAAATCCAAATATAAAATGTTTCTGTCACCCCAAATAGTTCTTCTCTAGCAAATCCTTGCCTTCAACCCAAGAACCATTCACTGATTATATTTCTGTCTCAATATTTCAGTCTTTTCCAGACTTATGTAAATGGAATTATATAGTATTTTGTATGATTATGAAAACAATTTATACTGCTTTTTTCATTCAATATAGAGTTTTTAAGGTTCATTCATTTTTTTGTATATAGATAGTTCATATAATTGTATGTGTAAATCACTTTGGGATTTTTCATTGTTGCCCCAGACAGTGAATTGTTGATGTTCCTTTTAAATATTTTATTGATTTTTTTCCTAATCATTTATGATACTCCTCAGGGATAATTTCTGTTCAATTTTGACTTAAGCCACAAGGTAACCTTTTATTGCCAATTATTAGTACTTTTGTCACACTGGTCCCCAGAGAAGAGTTTGTTTTGTTTGATTTCAACAGATTCCCTGGAGTTAGTAGTAAGTAGAAAATGATATGACTGTAGCATTTATAAAGATACAGTTGGCTATGTGGTATCTCTTTCTTGGAGAAATTATTTATGTTTCAATGGTTACTTTACATTTCATTACCCAGTTTTTATTTCATTTTAAAGAACATGTATCCAAATGAGGTTTTGACTAATAGCAAAACATTACTTCAAAAGTTCAGCATATCTAGAATGGAAGCTAAGTGCATGTGAAAACATTTGACATTCAAGTCCCAAGTTTCCAAACACATGTGAATTTGAGGAAAGGTGGAAAAACTTTACTTTGCCTCTCTCCATAAAAATCATTAGTAGTAAATCTCCTTATTGGATAATAAAATATCATTATATAAACAAGTAAAATTATCACAGAGGGGAATGAATTATAGATCAAAAAAGGTAAGTGCACTATAATTTTAACTTAATTTCAAAATCAGATGAACAAAGAGTAACTCCTAACTTTATATACTAACAAGTAATATAATCTATTTTATTCATATAGTATTGATTCTGTTTTACTTTCTTTCTCTGACATTTTTAATGAATTTTTGGCATGGGTGAAGTGATGCAGAAAAAAAGTACTGAGTGATTCTTCCCTAGAATTTGAGATAGCATGGTTCTAGAGCAGTCTGTTAGATCCATGTTTCAGAAATTTATGTACTAATTCCTAGAAAAACTTGAAAATCAGAATAGAGTAAAAATGGGAGTCTTAGACATAACAATGCCAGAAATATACAATTCTACAGTAAAAGTTTGCAACCAGTTAGTAGCTGAAGACTGCAGGTGTTCAGTTTTCATTAATAGATATTAAAATTTCTAATATCTATTTTGGAAAATCACATTATGCATGAAAAATACTAATGATTTTTTCATATTTGTTTATAACAGAAAAGCCATATTAATATATGGAGTGGAAAGCAATATTAATAAAACAAAGGCAAAAGAATAAAGGTAACACTGGTCTTTAGTAACCCATTTCTTTTAAAAGTCCACAAATAATGCATATAATGAAGCAGATGGACATGTTTAATTAAAGAGAAGAATAGTGTAATATAGGACTAGATAGAAGTCCTATTTGTAGAAAAGTTAGGAAATAATATTCTTTCCCACATATTCAATAGTTTTGTAAATAATATGGTGGAAGTAAAACAAAGTGCTCAAATCACATAAATAGATAAAAGAATATGTTAAAAAGATCATCTTAAATGAAGACAAAATATCATTTATTAAAATATATAATATATGTGATTTTATCAGTTTGTCATATATGATGGTAAATGGATGGTCTCTTGAATAAAAAAAATACAAGAAAATTGATACTACTGATAGTATACTCTTAATGCAGAGAGTATTTCAAAGCCATGAAGTAGAATTTTCAACTTTTAGAAATCTGTAGTACCTTAGTCACTGACCAACACAGTAATTGTAATATAGTCCTGATTTTGAAACACCACTGATACTCATTCTAAAAAGACAAATTTAGAACAATTTGTGCAAGTAGGATAAAAGTAATAGAAAAATAAATTTTAAATAATTAATACATAATTTATATGTGCAGATAAGAGGTCATTTTGAAATGATAATCTTAAATGCATATTAACTATATTAACTTAAGTTAATATATATAAAGATATATTATTCAAATTCTGGTGAAAATTTGCTTGGATGCTAAAGAAAGCAGACTAGAAGGAATTTTGAATTAAACTAGCATATAATTCTGTGTCATCTGCTATTTTTGGATAGAAAAAACATTTCAAATGAATACATTTGAGAATATATATCCTTTTATGCTTTTTGTGTGTGTCTATTCTTATGCACATAGATTTAAATGCTTTCTTCCTTTACCTATGCAGATTTGATAAGGTTAACAAAAAAGAAATGAAGAATGAATCAACGGAAATAGAGTTCATTCTGTTAGGATTGACTGATGATCCACAATTGCAAATTGTGATTTTTCTGTTTCTGTTTCTCAATTACTCATTAAGCCTAATTGGGAACTTTATCATTATCCTTCTCACTCTGCTGGATTCTCGCCTAAAGACTCCCATGTATTTCTTTCTCCGTAATTTCTCCTTTTTGGAAGTCATATTCACAACTGTGTGTATTCCCAGATTCTTGGTTACCATTGTGAATGGAGACAGAACTATTTCTTATAATAACTGTGCAGCTCAATTATTTTTTATCCTTTTACTGGGAGTTACAGAGTTTTACCTCCTGGCTGCTATGTCCTATGACCGCTATGTCGCCATCTGCAAACCTCTGCATTACCCAACCATTATGAACAGTAGAATGTGCTACCAACTTGTGCTGTGCTCCTGGACAACTGGATTCTTAATCATCTTTCCCCCTTTGGTTATGGGACTCAAGCTCGATTTCTGTGCTTCCAAAATCATTGATCATTTTATGTGTGAAACATCTCCTATCCTACAGATCTCTTGCACAGATACACATGTCCTTGAAATGATGTCGTTAGTCTTAGCTGTGCTGACACTTGTGATCACATTGGTACTGGTGATCATTTCTTACACTTGCATTGTTAGGACCATTCTGAAATTCCCTTCTGCACAGCAAAGGACCAAAGCTTTCTCCACCTGTACTTCCCACATGATTGTTGTCTCCATGACATATGGTAGCTGTATCTTTATGTATATAAAACCATCCGCAAAAGAAAGAGTGACTGTATCCAAAGGTGTAGCTTTGCTGTACACCTCAATTGCCCCTTTACTAAATCCCTTCATTTATACTCTAAGGAACCAGCAGGTGAAAGAAGTCTTTTGGGATGTATTACAAAAGATTTTATGTTTTTCAAAAAACGAAATTTAAAAATTTGATACATATTACAAATTTACCTTAAAACTGAAAACCAGTTTTTATACATTTGTCATGGTCATGTTTTTCTACCTCATCAGTTACCTCATGAAGGAGATTTTCTTGGAAATTCTTATCACTCTATTGCGCCCTTCCTTTTATTTTCCTCGCAAAGGATTTCACTCTAGTATGGTAACTTCTTTCAGTTTTAAATCCAAATTGTAACTCACATATCCTTAAAAAATATTAAATTCCCCAAAATATGACTTTTAACTTTGCATAAGTGAAACTTGATGGATAGAATTCATTAATTAATTCAACATGTATTTATTATATAGTTATCTTTTTCCAGAAATTGAGGGGAATAAAATCCTTAGTTTGAAGAAGTTTTCATTATCTAAATGACATATGCAAATAAGCTGAATATTGCTGCATAGTGTTTAATCAGTGTTATATTAAAGTTCTACAAAAAATTATGGTGAGGATGACTTCTGTGGAATTTAAAAGATAATGAATAATTTTCAGAAGAAAGTAATAACTCTGCGGAAACTAAAAATATGTGTAAGGAAAGATGACTGAGTTGCAAATAGGTGCAAATAACACAGGGGTGTTAGATAACCATATGCATTTGAAGACAGTAAGACTAATGGTTAGGTTTTGACATATTTAACCTGGTTCAATAAAATTTTACCACACATTCTGTGGGACATGGCATAAATCATGCGAAATTTTCTTGCCTTAGTTTCTCCACATGTAATGTAGGAGAGATGAAACCCATTCAGTAAATACATGCTACTGGAACAGTTTATACTCAGTAAAGGATAACACTTAAGTTTGTGAAGAATTCAAGAATGTGCTACTTGATATGTTGATGCAGGAAGAGGCAACAATAATTAAAAAGGTGGAAAGATTAAAACATGTAGGGGCCTATTAGCCAGAATACTGTTTTGGAATTATACCTAATGAATCAGTAATTACCAAATATTTTACAGTGATTATTTAGATAGATTTAAAGTTTAATTTTTTGTTTTCAATTGATGCATAAAATTTGTACATATTTATGGGGTACAGTGTGATATTCAATACATGTACACATAGTGTAATACTCAAATCAGGACATTTAATGTATTCTTTTTTTTGTTTGTTTGGTGCCAGAGATTTGAACGCAGGGGCACTTGACCACTGAACCACATCCCCAGCCCTATTTTGTGTTTTATGTAGAGACAGAGTCTCACTGAGTTGCTTAGCGCCTCGCCATTGCTGAGGCTGGCTTTGAACTTGCGATTCTCCTGTCTCAGCCTCCCTAAGTGCTGGGATTACAGGCTTGAGCCACCGTGCCCGGCTTAATGTACTCTTGATCTGTACATTCATGAGTTCTTTATGGTGCATCAAGTGTTTATTCCTAGGGCTTCTTTCTTTAAATTTCAGGCACAGTCAATACATCTTTTATTCAATAAGCACCTCAAGTTATTTTGGGGTCATTGGCTTTCTTGACACTTCCAAGTAAAGTCATTGAATATGTATGAAAGGTGGAAGTTTTAATATACACTTCTTTCATTTTAGGGAATTTATACTTGGAAATAAAATTAAGCAGGGAGTGTTTAAAATCAGGGGATAAGGGAGGTATCATTGTTTTAAGCTATTTATAAATTTTGAGGCTTAGTATATAAATGTGACTGTGGGTCTAGAATACAGGTAATAGAGTGAGGAGCAATTATCCACATTTTATTATTTTCACAAATTAAAAGTTTAATTGTCTTTAATTTTTTTTCCTAAAAAGACTTCATTAAACTTTTAGTTTGTGAAAAAAAATCAAATGGGTATAAGTGGATTTAATTCACCATTCCCACTCTCTAAATATATACATTAAATTATTTTAAGAAAGTTGTTCGTAATCATCTAATAAATATTTTTGAGCACACAGAAATTACCTAAATGAGTAGTTCTCCAAATAACTAGATCCCTTGATTAAATAAGGACTTGGGTGAACCAAGATGAAAAAAGATAAAAAGATTTACTATGGTTTTAATTATATTTTGTTGCCTTTCTGACCTGATAAATATTTATCTATAGCTTCAGTTATATATTTCTTTCTTTCTATTGTTCAGACCACTCAGCACACAGGAAAATGTAACATTATGTTTTCCCCTCAACTTCCACATAGCTTTCCTTTTGGGCACTCCTCATCCTTCTCTGAAGCCAAGGTTTCCTAGGGTCCTTGATTACTATAACATCTATATAACATCTATAGAAGCAAGTCTTTAGAAATATTTGCCTAATTTTACATACACACATAGATATTTAAATGTTTTCAACTATAAGTGAATATCTCATAAAGCAAAAACAACTTCTTTTAGCTGAGTTTTAGGACTCATGCTACAGGTTTTTAATTGTAACTAATTATAAAAGGCCTACTTTATTCATTTGGAATATTTTATTAACTTATGTATATTACACTCAGAATTTTCTGTCCTACTACCTCTAGATCTTGGATGTTTCTCTCCACAGGACAGAATATTCACTCTGTTTAGAGAGAATATTCTAAATGAATGAATGAGCGTGCTAATGTGCTCATATATCAGGTTCTGCAATCCACTCATATCACCTGCAGATGTATCAAGGAATATTTCCAGCTAAATTGTTTAGGAGAATCATATTCTCATGTCTTTGGTAAACTTACTTCCTATTGTATGTTTTCTGTTGGATCTCCCAGGACTGTCTTTCAAATGTGAAAGTAGAAGTGCATGTGACCTCGGATCACTCATTCCTTATGCCTTAGTCATGTTATTCTAAAGCAGACAGAAATTCTGACAATGAATGTTTTGTTATTGATTTATGACAATTTTTATGTCATCTAGGGAATTGATTTACCTCCAAATTCTAATTTTATATAAGTCTCATCTCCACTTTCTGAAAGCCCAGTTTATATCTTCATAATATAAAATTACAGCATCATTTGATTTTCACTATGAAAATATTCTTTCAGGTAATTATCTTTTCTCTGAGGTAACTCACAACCCATGATCTCAGATAACTTTCTTCAGCTCCTTTAAGTGGTAATTTGCATTATCAGGACAATCAAACTATCTTCATTTTTATCATCATATTCATCTTGTCAATATCACATTTCAAAGACATGTAAATATAGGAACAAAACTAATTTGAGTTTTTATTGACATATGAATGTCATCATCATCTCTATTGATCCTCTCATTTCATGCATTATGGACAATAAAATAAAATTCCTCCTTTTGTTTATCATAGAAATTATTAAGTTTTAACTTATGTTCAATGTCTTTACTGCTCAAGTTTAAGCTAAATTTTTAGTAAGTTATGAAAAAAATATTTATAATAACGGTAGGTGTACATATGATGGCATTTGATAAATTAATTCTTATAATTTTCTCTCAATTATATAATCAAATCTATACCTTGAAAATGAAATTCAGTAGTAATCTTCATAAAAATTCTGAGCATAATTTTTTTTATAATTAAATATTGGTTTTGAGAAGGAATGATCATTGTACAATCTCATAATTGCTGTAAAGACTTGACTAGATCTGTAGCTCTACCTTTGATGATACCACAGATAGTTTAGTTTTAGGTCAGATCTCCTTGTACATGTTCAGATGAAACCTACTTGTTGAAAGACAACCAATAATACAAGGGCTTTATAGAACATAATATTATGTAGGTTTTAAAATCCTTTCCACAAGAAATAAAAACTAATTTGTATACATTAGGATTTTTTGAATCTTGAAAATATTAACACTTCCAACCTGATGATTTTTTGTTCTCTATGGCTGTCTTTCAACAAATGATATCTGAGAAAATGAATATCCATTTGTAAAAATATCAAACATGATTAATAGCTCATATGATATATAAAACTCAGTTCAAATGAGTCATAGCTATAAAAACCAAAGGTATAAAACTTTCAGATTAAACATAAAAGAAAATACATGTGATCTTGGGCTAGGTCAAAACATGATCCATAGAGAAAAATAATTGATATATTGAAAGAATTGATATTCAATTCTTCAAAATACACTGTTTTGTAAATGAAAATACAAGCCACAAAATGGAAATATATATTAAAATTGCATATATATATAAATGATTTGGCATAAGGAAGGCATAAGGAATACCAAAATGTAATAATAGTGATAAAAAACTAAAATGGGCACATATTTAAGTGGTGATTTTATCAAAGGAATTATACAAATGGAAGATAAGCATTAAAATGATGATCAGCATCAGTAACTTTAGGAGAAATGAAATTATGATTACAATAAGATACAACTATATAGCTTCTGGAAGTGTTAAAGGGAAAAAAAAGATTTGTCAAAACAAGTGTTGGTAAGAATGTGGAGCCAATGAAGTCCTCACACACTGCTAATGGAATGTAAAATTATAACATCATTTTATGACATAATTTTGCACTTTCTTAAAAAATCAAACATTCATCTACCATATAACCAAGCTATTTTAGTCCTAGATGTTTACTCTGGAAAAATGAAAGCATATGACCCCATAATATTTTATAGTCAAACATTCATAGCAGCTTTATTTATGGTAACCAACAACAGAACACAATCCTAACACCCAACAACAGATGTTATGAATTAATAAGTTCAGGTACAGCAGTAAAATGGAATCCTGTTAAGCAATAAGAAATAAACTATCTATATATGGAATATCATGGATGAATTATCAAAATTATCCAACTGTGCTAAAGAAGACTAGTTAAAATGAATACTGTATTATTTCCCTCTACAATATAGTAGAAATTGAAAGCAATCTATAGAGATATAAACTGGACACACCATTCCAGAAGAATGCCAAGAGAGACATGGTAAGGGGGATTACTATGTTGCATTAGGAATCTTTTGGTAGCAATGGCAATGTTCATTATCTTGATGTGGTAATGATTAAACTTTATATAATTCTTAGAAAATATTAAATATTTTATACATTAAAGATTATTGTACACTTTAAACATAAGTGCTTTATGTGCAGTATAGTTTAATAAAGCTTTTAAAATGTATTGAACAATATTGAACCATCCGGGTGAATAAATACTGTATATAAGTATGAGGTTTTGCTCATATGATCTAACCTGTTTTCTAAAATTGTACTATTAACAAAAAATTTAATGTTTCATATTAGGACAGTGTCAATTAAAACCATTAGCTGATATAAAGTTTATGTCTCAAAAGACAAAGTCTTCTCTAAATCCCACTTCCTTTCATTCATATATATACATACATATATACATATATGTGTGTGTGTGTATGTTAAATAATTCTGTCCTAAGGCTAAAATACATAGACTCTTCTCAGGTAGTACTACTGTGGGTCTGTAAATTCCACATTTCAGCCAGATTCCAGCCAGAAAAAAATACATTTTCCAGTTTAGGTGTTTTACTCATTAAATTGGCTTCAGGAAGGTGATGGAATCACTTCATTTCTCCAAACTACTTTCTTGTTTATTTTTTTTATAAGATTAATACTCTCACCTCTTTGATGACTATCTCTAGGATCTGATAATCTATGCTTTATATTTTGGACTTCTATAGCAATTCATAAAAAACCTGAAGTTCACATTTAATATTTAACTTTGTAAATTTTATATTTATTACTAAAAACATGATTACCATTATTATCATTGGATGATTCTGAAAATCTTCTCAGACTGCCAAATTTGAGGTAGCAGTCAGGAGAGACTCCTAGAGTTCTATTTTCAATTTCTGAAAGGTTCATCTTTGGGTATTTTGATTCCCTGATAAACAAGATTATTGTGAAGATCATTTAAAAATAACACTCAGTTGGTCCATCTTATTCATTTATAACTGAAAACTATTAAAACTAGTGTAACTACAGAGAATATTACAGATATCTATCTAGAGTTTATGAAGCCATAGAGCATAGACAAGAAACATTTGCCCAGAGCGCCAAGCAAGTCCCCTTGGTCCTAATGTCGTAGGAAGGCCAGGAATATCACAGGAGGATGTGAGTCCATTGTTCCCTGTGTCCCGATCAAGGATCAAGCAGGATTAGTGATGGCCTGTTTTCTCTCTCACATGGTTGCACATGTCAAAGGTTTATTGAAAGCAAAAGTATATTCAGAGGAGACACGGAGTGGTCCTCCTGTAGTCAGAGAATAGCCACTGAGTTCACTGGGAGTCCCATCCATATACCCATTTAGTCCTTGTTTTTTTTCAGGTCTGCAGACCTAATTAAGAGCAACCATGGTATTGATAGGTCCTTTTTCAAGTGCTCAATGTGCATGGGGATGTTTACTGATGATTTATGTTTTAAGGCCTGAATTTCACATGGGAAGGGTGAGACCTTGTTCTGCCTTTGTGGTTTGTAGGCCCCTCAGGCTGAGACATCCTATTCTGTAAAGATAGCTGACTACACGTCTTCTCTGCCTGAGAAAGTTGATTTTATCTCCCTCTGTGACTGTGTCCCTGTGACCTCCCATTATTCCTGCTTATCCCTATCTATCCTACTCATCACTAACAATGCCCTACTGGACTAGAAGGATTTTTAATTTTCTGGTAATTGAAATGTAAATTCCTTATGATTAGTAGAATTTGACTTCTGTAGGTAAGAAGTAAGCAGAAGAAAATTTATTTTAAAAAACGGCTCAAACCTGTAATCCCAGCAATTAAGGAGGCTGAGACAGGAGAATCGCGAGTTCAAAGCCAGCCTCAGCAACGGCGAGGCGCTAAGCAACTCAGTGAGACCCTGTCTCTACATAAAACACAAAATAGGGCTGGGGATGTGGCTCAGTGGTTGAGTACCCCTGAGTTCAATCCCTAGTATCAAAAAACAAAAAACAAAAAAATTTCTGATCCTCTAAATACTTAGAATTCTGTATCCTATGTTTTAATATCCAAATATATTTCATGTACTATGACATTTTACTTTATAGACCTCACTCTACTATCAATGAAATTATCAACATTCAATTTCCAGGAGCATGTCTATTTTGTTTGGTAGGACACAGGATCTTAAATAGCTGTTTGGTGAGGTAATGAATAAAAGAATGAACATAGTTTTCTTCCCAGGATTTGTGTTTTGATGACTGAGAGGAATTTGTCCCAGAAGAGATTAGAGTAGAGATACTGTTCTACCTGGGACCCATATAGATCGTAAAACCTAGACCTGTTTTAGCTTTGCAAAATCAAATTGCTTTAATAGTAATGTATTTCCTTATGTTTGTTGCTCTTTTTCATGATTCTCTCTGCATCAGAAATCATCTACTATGCCCTCTAAAACCACGCACACCAACGAGAACATCAAAGGCATATGAAATAACATGAGAAGATTTCATGGATGTAAACATTCATAATGGCCAGGAACTTTAAATAGTCCTATATAATGAGGTTAAATTGAACAAGAAGATGAAAAATGTATCTCATCACTCCCAACCTGCCCACAGCACTGACATCGCTCTTTGAGTAGAGCCAGCGACAAAAGCAGTGATATATACTTTGGTTTTCCTAGAATCTGCATTGAATTATATGTTGCTGAGTCAACATCACACAGGACCTTCCTAGTTTTTCTCAAAGAGCAGAGGACCAACTGGCAGGCCATTTCCGAGGGTTTCCTTCTTAGTATAATAAATTAAAACCAGGAGAGGACTTTGTGCAAAACTTAAAAGTGGGAAGAGAAGCAAAGGTTAGCATTCTCCAGAGGCGTTTTAGTCAGGCTGCTGAGTTAATGTGACATTCAGAGTATCTTCTCACTAAGTGGGAATTACCTACTTTGCTGTTAAGGTTTTGGTAAACATTCTCTCAGAAATCAGTGAAATTCATTGCCATTTCCCATTCACACTTCCTGTACCTTCTCTGAAGGGCTCCAACCTGAAATCTTCAGTATTAGTTTTCTCAACATTCTGTCATCAACATTCAAACTTTGGTTTTTGGCTCCCTCGGGTCTTTAAAATCAAGTTGAATCTTAGAGTCTGTTAAACTACAGAAACAAGTTAACAAGTTTATTTTCAGGAGAAGTGGGCTCATAAAGAGAACATCAAAATGTGAAATGTGTTCCTCTACAGTTATACTTCTTCTTTTCCTTGAGGGACAATTTCTTAAGCTTCTGTGCCTGGATGATGAGAATTGAGAAATGGAATCAGCCAGACATGAGAAGAGAGTCCATTTGTATTAAAATCCCCTTTGAGAGATTTTATTTCAAAAGGGCATATGGAAAGGTAAAATCAGAGATTGGCATTTCTATTTATTCCCTTTTCACACTAGTGAAAGAAATGATACACTTTTGTGGAGATATTCCTGAGAAAATAAAATACCAAAAATTGGAATAAATGAGGAAACCTGGCTATTTTCAAAAGACAGGAGACATGCTGCTACATCACATCAACATGAGAAAGAAACTATGGATGCATGCAATAGCATGGGTGAACTTTGTTATGTTGAACAAAAGAAGTCAGAAGTCAGCTTAAAATATATAAAACTTCCCCCAAATCAAGATATAAATGAATTGTTAGTCAAATTTCTTTTAGGAATTAGTGTCACTTTTAGTGTTCAGAAACCATAAATTTAAAACCAAAGCCTGGAGTTTTTCTATATTTACCCCAAATGACAACTACTTATGTTTACATATAACTTATTTGTAATCATTGTGATTCCACAGAAAAAAATTTTTCAGGAGAATATCCATTCCTTTTATATGTTATAGCGCTCATCACAAGGCCCTTAAATTTTTCTTATTCATCTTTCAAGTTTCAACATAAGTGCTGATTCTTCTAGGAAGTTTACTTTCAACTTTAAAGTTCCATAATTTTCTACTTCTTATCTATGACAACATCAATTACATTACATAAAAAATCATCGTGTTGTGTGTCTCTGACAATTTTAGAATGTAAAATACTTAAAAGCAGATGCAATGCTTAGCAATTAAAACACATCAAAATACTTAAGTATATCTAGTAAGGTTATCTTTCAGTATATAAATTACCCATTAGGAGAATAGATATTTCTAGTCAAAGATAGAATTTAATATTCTGGATTGAAGAAGGAAGTCTATTCCTGGAGATTAGGAAAATCTACTCAGAAAAAGCATAGAGAGGTGCAGATAGACTTTGTAAACCTAATAAGATATAAATACTCCAGGGAAAAAATGGCATAGATCCAAACCAATGAAATAGATAATCATATTGAAATTTCTCATTCATATTACAACAGCATGTTATTTATGTCTAAACTCTGTCTTGTCCTTTTTGAAAGAACAAAACCTTTGGAGCATTTGCTGGAGAGCTTCTTTCTCCAGCTGGTTCCTCAGGGTTTAAATGAAAGTGTTTACTGAAGGAGTAACAGAAGTATTGAGCACAGGTACGCTTAAAGTCATCCATTCTTTTCTGATGGTTTCATATACATAAAGATACAACTCCCGAGGCTGGGGTTATGGAGCAGTGGTAGCGTGCTAACCTAGCATGCGTGAGGCACTGGGTTCGATCCTCAGCACCACATAAAAATAAAATAAAGATATTCTGTCCACCTACAACTAAAAAATAAATATTAAAAAAAATTTTAAAAAAAGATACAACTCCCATAAGTAATAGAGACAACCTGTTCCATGTATGAGGAACAGGTAGTAAAGGTCTCCCTTTATTGTTGAACAGGAGGGAATTGGAGAATGGTTTTGATGATGAATGTGTAGGAGAGGACCACTAATAACAATGTGAGGACAAGTGTCATCACAGCTAAGGTAAAAGCCATCAATTCTATGAAACGTGTATCTGTACAAGAGAGCTGCAGGAAAGCAGAAGTGTCACACAAGAAGTGATCAATCACTTTGGAAGCACA
>CM053403.1:55652420-55668183 GCA_028644305.1 Xerus rutilus | reverse complement strand
TCATAGGACATGGCAGCCAGGAGGTAAAACTCTGTAATCCCTAATAGGAAAAAGAAGAATAATCGAGTTGCACAACCATTGTAGGAAATTGTTTTTTCTCCAGTGAGAATGCTTATTAAGAACCGTGGAATGCAGACTTTTGTCAATGAAATTTCTAAGAAGAAAAAAAATTTGGAGGAAGAAATACACTGGAGTCTTGAGGCAGAAATCCAGCAGGGTGAGGCAGAGGATGATTAAGTTCCCCATCAGGCTCAAGATGTAATTGAAAAATAGAAACAGGAAAATCGTAATTTGTAGTAGAGGGTCATCTGTCAGTCCAAGCAAAATAAACTCTGTCTCCACTGATTGATTCTTCATTTTTTTTGTCCTCTTAAAATTATGAAAAATAAAAACTAATATCACAAGTAAGTTATTTCTTTTTTTTCAGCTATATAAATTCCATTTTCAGAAACTTCCCAATTCACAAATATTTCTCAAATCAGTTTAGAATTCATCACAATTAATGTATCCTCCTCTTGATTAGTCATGTTTATAAGAACAATGAGACATCCTTCCACAGCTAAGTAAATTCTACTTACCAGTTTATAGGACACTTAATAGTCATTTGAAATGTAGCTTTTCAGTTTGATTAGTGTTAATCTCTGACCAATCTTTCTAATGCTTTACTACAATAAACTATGCAAATATTTGATTTTGTTTTTCCTACAAGGGATTGAACCCAGGAGCACTGAACCACAGAGCCACAACCACAGCCTTTTTAAAATTTTATTTGGACAGAGTCTTACTGAGTTGCTTAGGGCCTCACTAAGTTGCTGACATTGGCTTTGAACTTGGGATACTCCTGCCTCAGCTTCCCAACCCTCTGGAATTACAGGCAAGTATCACCACACCTAGCTTGATATTTAAAAAAATTTTTTTAATCTCTGCCTTTAGCTAATATTTCAAGCAAATTGTCACTCATGTGACACAAAGGTTATAGGAAGTAGTTTTCTTTCCTATAGACATAATAACTAAAAACTTACAGATACATATAATAGTTTAGGATATTTCTAAGAAGGAAAATATATATGAGGGTCTAGTGAGTATCCAGAAGAAAGGATGTGGAGATGATCAGATGAAAGCAGTGCTTAGCAAATAATTGAGAAACATAAAACAAATTACACAACTTTCAAATGTGGGTCATCCTTGAATCCACTATGATAAACAGTGCCACAGCTGTACAGTACCATCCTCTGTATTTTACTAGGTCTGAATGGTGGGAGTTAGGGAGGAAGCTCTGTCTAACAACAGTAATAACTAGTGCTTAAGTTCAGTTAGCAAAATTATGTTTCAGATAGAGTTATGCAGTGCTCATTCATGCTTTACAGAGAGTTTGCTGGTAAGAAAAATAGTTTGTATTTCCAGAATACTTTAATAGGAAAGTAACACTTTATATATTCTAGCAAGATTAATCTTCTATAAATGTAAGGATCATTGATTATTGAAATTAATATTCAGAAACCCATAAAGGTAGGAGAATGAAACTTCTTGCATAATGTGAGTTGAGATGGTATATCAATTCTTGACTAAGAAGTTGTAAATTAGAACAACATATAAAACAATTTATGTTTGGCATTTAAACTACACATTCTTAGAAACAAGTCTAGTGTAGTTAAATAACCAGAATGTGTCCACCTCTGCTGATTTATTCAATGTATCAAAGCTTGCCATGCCAGATTATCTAGTGATGTTTATGGCTAATGATACTGGTGGTCCTCAAATATTTCTAAATAGGGAACAAATTATTTGCTTTTCTTGTGATAATTTCCAACTTCTTGACTCTCATGACACCTATTACAGATGTCACTCCTTTTCCAATACATTTTCAGTATGAACAATTTGGTAATGCTCTTATAGGATACAAAAAATAATATATTTTTCCAGTTATAGTTTTGAAAACAGATAAAATCAAATGATGTGAAATGTACAATAAAGATTTTGAGAAGCACATAAATAGAATGGAAATGCAATGTGAGAAAAAAGAAAGTATCATAGAAACCTCAAAAATTATTATATTTGTAAAAAATTAGGGGATTGAGCTTATGGAAAGCTATCTATGCTAAATCAAAGGCCAACATTATCCTAAATGGAGAAAAAGTTGATAGCATTCCCTCTTAAAACAGGAACAAGACAGGGATGCCCTCTTTCACCACTGCTATTCAACGTAGTCCTTGAAATACTAGCCAGAGCAATTAGACAGATGAAAAAAAATAAAGGGACATGAATAGGAAAAGAACAACTCAAACTATGATTCTTTGCTGATTAAATGATTCTACACTTACAAGATCCAAAAAATTCCACCAGAAAACTTCTAGAAAAAATAAATGAATTCAGCAAAGTAGCAGGATATAAAATCAACACCCATAAATCAATTTCATTTCTATACATCAGTAATGAATCCTCTGAAAGAGAAATTAGGAAAACTACCTTATTCAAAATAGTCTCAAAAAATAAAATAAAATACTTGAGAATCAATTTAACAAAAGCAGTGAAAGACCTTTACAGAGAAAACTACAGGACACTAAAGAAAGAAATTGAAGACCTTAGAAAATGGAAAAATCTCCCATCCTCTCGGATAGGCAGAGTCGATATTGTCAAAATGGCCATACCACCCAAAGCACTATATAGATTCAATGTGATTCCAATTAAAACCCCAACATCATTCCTTACAGAAATAAAAAGGCAATCATAAAATTCATTTAGAAGAATAAGAGACCCAGAATAGCCAAAGCAATCCTTAGCAAGAAGAGTGATGCAGGAGGCACCACAATACCAGACCTTAAACTATACTACAAAGCTATAGTAACAAAAATGGCATGGTGCTGGCATCAAAATAGACATATAGACCAATGGTACAGAATAGAAGACACAGAGACAAACCCACTTAAATACAGTTATCTTATGCTAGACAAAGGAGCCAAACACGTACACTGGAGAAAAATAGCCTCTTCAACAAATGGTGTTGGGAAAACTGGACATCCATATGCAGCAAAATGAAACTAACCATCTATCTCTCACCATACACAAAATTCAACTCAAAGGATCAAGGATCAAGGACCTAGGGATTAGACCAGAGACCCTGCACCTAATAGAAGAAAAGGTAGGCCCAAATCTTCATCATGTCAGCTTAGGACCTTTCTCCCTTAACAAGACTTCTATAGCACAAGAAGTAAAATCAAGAATCAATAAATGGGATGGATTCAAACTAAAAAGCTTCTTCTCAACAAAAGAAATAATCAATGAAGTGAACAGAGAACCGACATTCTCTGAGCAAATTTTTGCCACATGCAATTCAGATAGAGCACTAATTTCCAGGATATATAGAAAACTTAAAAAAACTTTACAACAACAACAACAACAAAGCAACCCAATCAATAAATGGGCTAAGGAACTGAACAGACACTTCTCAGAAGAAGATATACAAATGATCAACAGACATATGAAAAAATGTTCTACATCTCTAGCAATCAGAGAAATGCAAATCAAAAAAACTCTAAGATTTCATCATGTACCAGTCAGAATGGCAATTATCAAGAATACAAACAACAATAAGTGTTGGTGAGGATGTAGGGGAAAAGGCACGCTCATACATTGCTGGTGGGACTGCAAATTGGTACAACCAATCTGGAAAGCATTATGGAGATTATTTAGAATACCTGGAATGGAACCACCATTTGACCCAGCTATCTCACTCCTTGGTCTATACCCAAAGGACTTATAAACAGCATGCTATAGTAATTCAGTCACTTCAATGTTTATAGCAGCTCAATTCACAATAGTTAAACTATGGAACCAAACTAGATGCCCTTCAATAGATGAATGGATAAAGAAACTGTGGTGTATATACACAATGGAATATTACTCAGCAATAAAAGAGAATAAAATTATGACATTGGCCGGTAAAAGGATGGAGTTGGAGAATATCACACTAAGTGAAGTAAGCCAATCTCAAAAAAACAAATGCCAAATGTTCTCTCTGATAAGTAAATGCTGACCCATAATTGAGGAGGAGACAGGGAAAGAATGGAGGAACTTTGGACAAAGGGGAGGTGGGGAGGAGGCATGGGAGCAGGAAAGATGGTAGAATGAGATGGACATCATTGCCCTAGCTTCATGCATATATAGTTTGATTCTACATCATGTACAACCAGAGAAATGAAAAGTTGTGCTCCATCCATGTACAATGAATCAGAATGCATTCTGCTATCATATATACCTAAGTAGAATAAATAAATTAAATTTAAAAATTAGAGGAATGAGCTTATAGAAAAAATGAAAGATTGAAATTAAGCAAGATAATGTTTTATATATATATGTATGTGTATATTAACAAGTAATAAAGAAGGAACTTTGCAAACTGAATGTGCTTTTATTAATAAAACCTACCTTTTTGCTCATTCCATAAAGTATAGACTACAATTTTGAGTATACTTTATGTCAGCATGATCTACAGGGGGAGAAAAGTAAGTGATAATGTCAAACTTACCCTGAGTGGTTGGACTGAAGTTCAGACAAATTTTGGATAGCATATAAGCCTTCTCAATATAATAATATTCAAATGTCAAGTAAACAAGGTACTAAGTCAATAACTATAATCTTGTGCCCATTGAAAACTGTATATGCATCAATTACAATTCTTGCATTGGTTGCATTGATGATAATAACAAATATTTTCAACCTCTAAAGCATAATTTATTCTTGAGACAGCAGGATGCTTATTAAAAAAAAAAAACCATAAAAGAACCAAAAGCTAACCAGAAAGTTAGAGGTATTCCCAGTGTTCTTTACAGGAATTTAAAGGAGACATATGAGTATTTGGATTTGTAGATGGGCCTTAGAAGAAGATGAAAAGATGAGACAAGATATGTTAGGCAGATGAATCAGGGTAAGCCAAAGAAAAGTAATGGCTCCTGAATAATTTGGTTGTAAACAGTATGTAGAGTTCCCCTTTTAATCTTCTTTAATGAAAGTATAAACCATTGGAAAGAGCAGTGGCCCAAGTCCAGAGTACTATACCACATTCAGATGACTGTGAAATTATATATTATAAAATTGTCTCATTTACACAAATCATTCCCAATGGCATCACTGACATAAATGTTTAATTATATAATAGACTAGAATTTCCTCATATAAAACTATTGATTTTTCCTGATTAAATAATCACACATACCATGTATCTTTACAACACATGTGAGGGAACATAAGATCATATGAACACAGGCAAATAACTGCAATTATGTGCGGTTTTGTTGACAATAGTGAATATCACACAAACATTAAAACTTAAAAAGCTTGACAGTTTTAAATCATTATTTTACCTATAATCATTCTCTAGTATCTACAAACTGAAGTATAGATAGTTAAAACACTAACCTTTAATAGTTTAACACAGATTTTGTATATGTTTATTTGGGCAAGCCTGTATTTTCACATGTAATGTATCATTCTGGTGAGCAGAGAAAGCACTGATTATTAGTTTTTCTCCCTAAGCACTTAATACTACATAAAACGTGATTAATTTTAATGTTATTTTAGAAACATTATTTATGGCTAATTTATTAACTATTGTTAGGAAATTTATCAAATTACTTTTTCTTCTAATATTTACTATAACCCACTTATCTAGAGTATTGGTACCCCTCAATAAATGTGATGTGCAATAAAATATGAAAATTGACCATCTCTTCATACTAGGAAGGATTTATGTCTTCTGTCTTACAAGAAAATATCTAACAAGAACAAATAATTCTCAGGATAACTAAGATCCCAGAACATCAATTCCTAAGGAACTGCCAAATTGTGAATTACAGAAAAGTTTTCTACACACACACACACACACACACACACACACTCTTACATAACTATGCATCCAAAGAATTTTTTATATGTTGCTATACTAGTTGATTGCCTACCACTCACTCAGTCCCAGATACATAGTTCCATAGTTTAGCTCTTGTGAATTGAGCTACTATAACATTGATGTGCCTATATCACAGTAGTAAGTCCTTTGGATATATGCCAAGGAGTGGGATAACTGGATCAAGTGGTGATTCCATTCCAAATTTTCTGAGGAATTTCCATAAATGCTTTGCATAGTGCTTTCACCAATTTGTAGTTGCAGCAGAAATGTTTGAGTGTACATTTTCCATCATATCCTCACCAACAATCAATGTTGGATGTATTTTTGATAATTGACATTGAGTGAAAAGAGATAAAATCTTGGAGTAGTTTTGATTTGCATTTCTCTAATTGCTAGAAATGTTGCACTTTTTTCATATATTTGTTGATCAATTGTACATCATCATCTGTGAAGTGTCCATTCGGTTTCTTTGTCATATTGTTGGTTGAATTTTCTGTTTTTTTCATGTTAAGTTTTTTGAGTTCTTTCCATATCTTGGAGATTAGTGCTCTGTCTGAGGTTGGGTGGCAAATATTTTCTCTGATTCTGTAGGCTCTTTCTTCATGTTATTGATAGTTTTCTTTGCTGAAAACTTTTTAGTTTGATTCCACCCCATTTATTTGATTCTTGATTTTATCCTTGTGCTTTAGGACTTTTGTTCAGGAAGTCAGTTTCTAAGCCAACATGATGAAGATTTGGGTCTCCTTTTCTTCTATTAGGGACAGGCTCTCTTGTCTAATTCCTAGGTCCTTGATCCACTATGAGTTGAGATTGTCAGGGTGAGAGATAGGGTATTAATTTCATTTTGCTACATATGAATTTCTCATTTTCCCAGCACCATTTGTTGAATAGTCTATCTTTTTGTCCAGTGAATGTTTTTGGTGCCTTTTTCTAGGATGAGATAACTGCATTTGTGTGGGACTGCCTCTGTTTCTATTGTGTACCACTGGTCAACATGTCTCTTTTTGTGCCAATGCCATGATGTTTTTGTTTCTATAGCTCTGTAGGATAGTTTAAGATCTGGTATTGTGATGCCTTCTGCTTCACTCTTCTTGCTAAGGATTGCTTTGTCTCTTCTAGGTCTCATTTTTTCAAACAAATTTCAGGATTACCTTTTCTATTTCTATGAAGAAAGACATTAGGATTTTAATAGGAATTGCCTTGTCTGTATAATGCTTTTGGTAGTATGGCCATTTTGACAACATCAATTCTGTCTATTCAAGAACATGGAGACCTTTCTATCTTCTGAAGTCTTCTTCATTTTTTTTCCCTTAGTGTCCTGTAAGCTTTTATTTTAGAGTTCATTCACCTCTTTGTTACATTGATTCCCAAGTATTTTATTTTTATTGAGGCTATTGTAAATGGGGTAGCTTTTCTAATTTCTCTTTTAGTGGATTAATCACTGATGTATAAAAATATATTTGATTTATGGGTATTGATTTTTTATCCTATGACTTTGCTGGATTCATTTATTAACTCTAGAAGTTCTTTGGTGGAATTTTTTTGGACCTTCTCAATATAAAATCACATCATCAGCCAATAGTAATAGTTTGAGTTGTTCTTTTCCTATTTATATCACTTTAATTTCTTCTTTCTAATTGCTCTGGCTAGAATTTCCAGGACTATGTTGAATAGAAGTGGTGAAAGAGGGCACCTCTGTCTTGTTCCAGTTTTTAGAGGGAATGTTTTCAATTTTTCTCCATTTAGAATGATGTTGGCCTTGGGCTTAGCATTGATAGCTTTTATAATGTTGAGGTGTGTTCCTACTATCCCCAGTTTTACTAGTGTTTCAAACATGAAGGGGTGCTGTATTTTTCCAAATGATTTTTCTGCACCTATTGAAATAATTATATAATTCTCATCTTTAAGTCTATTGATGTCATCAATTGTGTTTATCAATTTCCGTATGTTGAGCCAAGATTGAATCCTTGGGATGAACCCCACTTGATCATATTGCACTATCTTTTTTTAAAAAACTATTTTTGCAGTTGTAGATGAACACAACACCTTTATTTTATTTATTTATTTTTATGTGGTGCTGAGGATCGAACCCAGTGCCTCACACATTAGATATGAATACTCTACCACTGAGACAGAACCCCAGCTAGCACTATCTTTTTAATATGTTTTGTATGCAATCTGCCAGAATTTTATTGAAAATTTTTGCCTCTATGTTCACCAAGAATATTGGTTTGAAGTCTTTTTTCCTTGATATGTCTTTGTCTGGTTTTGGTATCAGGGGGATACCAGCCTCATAGAATGAGTATAGAAGGTTTCCCTTCTTTTCTATTTCGTGGAATAATTTGAGGAGTATTGGTGTTAGTTCTTCTTTGATGATCTTATAGCACTTGACTGAGAATCTGTTTGGTTCCAGGCTTTTCTTTATTGGTAGGCTTTTGGTGTTGTCTTCTATTTTATTGCTTGAAATTGATCTGTTTAAATTGTGTATGTCCTATCATTCACTTTGGGTAGGTCATATATCTCTAAAAATTTGTCGATGTCTTTGAGATTTTCTACTTTATTAGAATATAAATTTTCAAAATAGCTTCTAACTATCTTCTGTATTTCAGTAGTGTCTGTCACAATATTTCCCTTTTCAACGTGAATTTAGTAATTTGAGTTTTTCTTTCTCTTTGTTATTATGGCTTAGGATTTATCAACTTTATTTTATTTTTTTAAAAAATCAACTTTTCATTTTGTCAATTTTTTGAATTGTTTCTTTTGTTTCAATTTCATTGATTTCAGCTCTGATGCTAATTATTTCCCATCTTCAACTGCTTTGGGTGTTGATTTGTTCTTTTTCTGGAGATTTGAGTGTAATGTTGGGTCATTTATTTGTTGACTTTTTATTCTTTTAATTAATTTACTCAATGCAATGAACTTTTCTCTTAGAACTTTTCACTTAGTGTCCCAGAGATTTTTATATGATTGTTCAAAATGTGAATTAATAAATTTGATACAATATGTCATCAGAATGAAGGACAAAAAATGATCATTTCAATTCATATAGAAGAAGGATTTGATAAAATTTATTACACCTGACAAAACTGAACAAATTAAGTTTAGAAGAAAAGTAATCCTACATAATAAAGTCTGTATGTAACATCCCAAGGAGCTAATATCATACTGAATGGGGAAAAGCTGAAAGCTTTCTAAGATCTGGAACAAAATAAAGATGACTACTTTACCAATTTTATCAATATAACACCAGAAGTCCTAGTCAGAGCATTCCGGCAATAAGAGAAGTAAAGTGCATTCAAATGGAAAAGGAAAAAGTTACATTGTCCATGTTTGCAGATGACTTGATACTTATAAAGATTCCACCAATAAACAATTGAATTAGTAAATGAATTCAGCAAAGTTGCATGATACAAAATAAGTACATAATATCAGTTGCATTTCTATAAGTCATTGGTGAATTAGCTAAAAATCAAGAGAGAAATTCCATTTACAATAGTTACAAAAAGCATAAAATATATAGGGATAATATCACAGTGAAAACTATAAAACAACAATGGAAGAAATCAAGGAAGAAAGACACAAAAATAAGAAGACATTCCATGTTTTTGAATTAGAAGAATCAAAAGTTAAGATGACTATGTTACCCAAAGTTATCTACAGACTCAATGCAGCTCTATCAAAATACCAGTGGCATGCTTCACAGAACTATAAAAAAATCCTAAAACTCATATTCAACCACAAAAGACCTCACATAAGCAAAAACACTTGAGCAAAAAGAACAAAGCAAGTGTTACATTACCTTCAAAATGTGCTAAAAAAAAAAGCTATATTAATCAAAAGAGCAGGTATTGTGATAAAAAACAGACATAAGAGCCAGTGGAACAGAATAGAAAGCCCAGAAGCAACCTACACACCTACACTCAACTGATTTATAAAAAAAGATGCTAAGAATAGGCATTGGAGAAAAGATAGTCCTCTCAATAAATGATGATGGGTTCCCATCTCTCCCCAGTTCCAAAAACTAAATCAAAGAGAAGGAATACTTAAATGTGAAACATGAAACTATTAGAAGAAAATATAGGGAGAATTTTTAAGTCATTGGAATGGGCAAGGACGTTTGGATGAGACCCCAAAAGCACAAGATACAATAGCAAAATACATGAATGGAATTATTTTAAACAAAAAGCTGTTCAACAATGTAAGCAGCCAATATGTTGGATTTCTTTTCATCATTGATATAAGAAAAGAGTTTCTCACTGTTAATCAAATTCAAGCACAATAAAAATGACACATTTGAAAACACAAAAACTTTCTTTGAATATACTTACATAGGCACAACCTCATAAACAAAATCAAGTCACAATCAAACTAGGAGAATATATTTATAACATATCAAAGATAAAAAGATGGACTGCAGAGCTACCACACAGTGCACAACTACCATGCAGTGCAGAACTATAGCACAGTGGGCTCCCCACTTACCAACACTGCCACCCACCATCATTGAGCTGTCTGCCATTGCTGCATCCTCTCCCAATCCATCTGCTTCCATCTTGGGACACTACAGCCACTGCCATAGCCACTTTGACATGTTAGCCTTAACCTTGAGACACCATACAGGGCCTGGATACAACTGCCCACCACAGCACCACCAGCTACAACACTGCATCTCCGAACATGGCCACCCACGATTATCCTGTTCTCTACTGTACTAACCTAGACTCTGAATAGATCTTGAAACTTAGGAGTAGTACGAAAGGAATGTGACATGGTCAGATGCTCTGTAAAATTTTGCTAATGATTTCTACTGGGGTTTAATTGAAAAGGAGAGAATTAAGCAAACAAAATTTTGAAAAACTAGATCCTCAGAGTTATTGCATTACTAAGGAATATTTCAACTGGTGCAAAATAATTTATTTTACAAACAAACCAGACACACACACACACACAGAGATCAGAAATAAAACCAAAATTTCTTACCTGAATCTGTAAGGAACATCCTTTGATCCCACAAACCTAATATATACTTTATTATAATGTTTCTTTTTCACATTTGTCATTAAATATACTGTCAATATCTTATTGTCTTTGTATATATTAATATTTATTTGGTCATTATTAATATTTATTTGGTGGTAGAACTTTGGAAGGTGCAAATTTTATTTAAAAAATTATAAATGTCACTATTAAATGTCATTTTAATGATTCAAGGAATTTGTCTCAGATTCTTTAGAAAGAAAATAAGAAGTGACTTTGATGCAATGTGTATTCTTTTCTGCCAGAAAGACCAAAGTGGCAAAAAAATTGACCTTATTCCTGTCTACTGTTAGGTTCCACTGAGGTATCTCAGGGGTCACTCTTGGGAACTTGTGAGTTAATCTTAAGTACAAATACAGTAGGATGCTAGTGTGTTCGCTATTACAGTAGAAAATGATGGAGTTGGAAGGTTTATCGATAAGTAGTGATTATGTGCTAGCCAGCTTTACAATGGTTCTAGTGCATATGACAAACTGTCCTGAGCTGTTAGCTAAAATGTATTTATTCAGAGCCAAGTAGAAACCCAGGAGACTTTCACATCGGCAAATAATAAATCTAAAGCATCTTTATACATTGCAAAATAGCAGAGCTTTCTCCCATTAAAGATTTAAAAATTAAACATACAGCAGTGATGACTAATTCCACATAACCATTCAACTTAACCATTTACCTCTCCTGATACAGGTAGATTTTAGATGATGACAGCAAACCCTCAGTTAAATTGTGTAGTAACTTTAATTGCATTTCCTTTCAAGTTCTCAAAGTTAGTGGAAATAATTGGAAAACATTCTAGTACTAAATATCAGGTTATTGATTTGGTGAATGCACTTTTGCAGATTAATATATAATACAAGAGCAGTCTTCTTAAATTGTCATGTGAAATTACATATGCTCATTCTCTTGACCATTTCCACAACATATTCCTTGAGCCAACAAAGGTGGTAGCCTGCAGGCTACATGCAGCCCAAGGGCTCTTTGAACAGTTTTCCATCTAAGAAAGTCTTTTACATGTTTAAAGGGCTGTCAAAAGAAGGAGAAGGATGCAGATTTTATAATTAATCCGTAGTTTTTTAACACCAAAATGTTCTCCCTCACATTGCCCATTATCCAATTCAATCTACTAATTCTTCTATAATAGACATTTTGAACCTAGTCTTATGTTTTTTATATTAATTACCATTCAATGTTACCTTTAAATCTTAATTTACTCTTGAATATATTAACCTCATTAATCTCTTGCCATTCATTGTTTCACTCATTTATTTATTCCTAAGTAGTCACTGGGTTAGATGACGAGGGCTTAGAAATCTGTAAGAGGTAGAATCCAATCCAAGAATTGAATGCAGATAATTTTGTGTGATTTCATAAGCACTATTCATATTTTATTGCAAGCACTATGAATGTTTGAATATGAAATGACACAAATACTTTTTGATTTGACTGTTCCATGAAGCTTCATATTAATTAACTTCAACTGATGACTGAAGTTTTATAAGCCAGCAAAGAAGATTTGAACAAGGTCTCTGCATTCTGTACATGTGAATGCATGCATACATTTTGTGCAATAAGCTTAGTTGTTCAGTGTAGTTGAGGCACATGATTTGTCATAGCACCTTTTATTACTTTTGTGTTGAGATTTGAGCATCTGTTGGGATGAATGGATATCTTTTGCTGTTATTTGATGGCCTTGTTGGTATGCAGTTTTCTCCTGATGATGTCATCCGGGGCATTGGTTTGCTGTGTAATGATGTATTTATGTCCAACTGGACATGATAGGATAATCCTCCAATAGATTCTTTGACTATGATTCATGAATTTGGGCACATAGTGTATCGTATTAGAGTTGGAGAGACTCACTGCATGTGCAAGTCTTGTAAGAATGGGGATACTATTGTACTTGAGGTAGATAGCGTGTAGGCAATAGGGTATGTACCCTCTGTGGTTACTCCTGCAATAAAAATGGTAGTCCCTATCAATGTGCACTGTTGATATTAGCTCTGTTACCTGAAAATGATTGTAATTTTTGTTCCATTCTTGGTGAAGGGCCTATCCTCTCATTGGACAATGTTACAGATATATGAATTTTACCGTGAGACATCAGGTCCCAAATCACAGCTTCCACTCAGTGAGATTCACCTCCAGTCTCATTGGCCCTTCATGATCTGACAAGATGTGGTCACAATTCAGTAGAGGACTCTTATAGATGCAGTATTAGAAACTGTTGGGTTTTTCCTCTCTGCTGCTACTGTAGAGCTGTCTACCTAGGAAAGTACCACAGGTTTCTCCTAACTGTGACCACCTTGATAAAGTCAACAACCAGGAACCTATGCTATTTCTACTCCACCAGTGCTCAGGAGGGAGCATGGCTGGAGATGCACAATATTCCTTTCAGCTGGACTGTGTGTGTAGCTCAGCAGCAGAGTGCCCATTCATTTTGCACAAGGCTTAGGCTCAATGTCCAGCACTGAAGAAAATAAAGAAAAAAAAGGATGGAGAAGGAATATAATGTGTAAAGAAAAATAAATTTAAGAAAACTTAAAAATGAAAAATAATTAAAATAAAAAGCAAAATAAATAAGAAAAAGTGTTTTTAAAATAAATAAAATGAAGGAGATACACAAATTCCACCTAGTGGAGGTGATCACATGTGCTAGCACTGGCAGATAGATAGTCATGGGCTATGTTGATCCAAATGTCTCTTCAGGTCTTCTTAGGTTGACCATCTTGGAGGCAAGGAATTGTCCTGGGCTTTTTTATCCTGTTTCTTTCAGAAGAACCGGCCAGGTGTGACAGTGGGTAGCTCATAGGTGAAGCTAGTTACAACTTGTCTCAGTTGGATTTCTCTCAGAATGAGTTTGGGCAGAATTAGAGCCATGCAGGTTTTGTGTTCCCTGGGAACCCTGTAATTGAAAACCTGGGACCTGAGAACTTACAGAAGTTTTTGTGGGTCTTTCCTACCAAACAAATAAGGGTATAACATTAATGGCACCAGGTTCACACTCACTTCGAGATTTACAGTTGTGTATCCAATGGCAGAGTAAGTGATAAAGCTTTTGTGGCCTCCTAGATGCCTTGAGGCAGGATGGGGAATCACACTTGAACCAAAATTCTGCACTAGGGGTACCATGGGAACCATAAGATTTGCCACTCTCCAAATCTGTGACTTCAGTCCTGGCCCCTGTGCACAATCACATGCAACTTGTCCTTTCCTGGTTATGAATTGAAAGAACTGAAACAAAACAACAGCAACAAAAAAAACTCATGCCAACCAGTAATATTTTACCCAGTAAAGCTGACTTTCAAAAATGAAGGCAAGATATATTTTCCCAGAAAAATGTTTCTATGTGTTTTCTTATTTTTGAAAAATAAATTCATTTTTAAACATACATAAAACATCAATATTATACATGATCATAGAGTACCATGGAATGTTTCAATAAATGTGTACATTATGTAATGTTTAAATTATGTTAAACATATTTATCTTTTTACACCAATGTCATTTCTATATGGTGAAAACTTTCAAACTACCTTGTTCTAATTTTTTGAAATACACAGTAAATTATTATTTGTAGCCACCATGCTGTGCTATAGCACACCAGAACTTTTGGCTCCTGTTTAAATGTAACTTAGTACACATTGGTCAACATTTCCCTTTTGTTCCTTTCTTCATATTCTCCCCAGTCTCACCTTTGGTCACTATCTTTCTACTCAACTTCTATGAAATATATATATATATATATATACATCTCACATGAGTGAGATCATCTATTACTTGCCTCTGTTTACAGCTTCTTTGAATATAACCATCTCCAGTTCTACCCATGTAGTTGCAAATTTTGAAATTTCATTCTTTTCTATGGCTAAATAATACTTCATTATGTATCACATTTTATTTATTCATTTTTCAGTTGACAGATAGTTTCCATTTCTTGGCTATTGTGAATACTGCTACAATAAATATTGAAATGTAGATGTGTCTTCAACATACTGAGTTATTTCCTCTGGATATGTAACTAGTAGTTGGATTGCTGGATCATATGGCGTTTATATTTCTAATTTTTTGAGGAAACTCCATTTTGTTTCCCTAAGTCCTACACTAATTTGCATTCTCAGTTGCACTGTGCAAACATTTACATTTCTCCAAATCCTCCCCAATACTTATCAAAATTTTCCTAATAGTAGCCATTCTTATTGGAGTGAGGTAATAGCTAATTGTGGTTCTGATTTGCATTTCCATGATGTTGATCTTACAATAAGAAACTAATCTCAAAACTTCAATATGGTCTATGAAGCTCTGGTGTTTCTAATTTTCTTAAAATTTTATTGAAGGTAAGTTAAGAACAAATACAATAACTCAAAAATTCAACAAATATTTCTCCACACATTTATCTAAAGAGAAAGGTGTCATATAGCTTGTAATTTGTTAGGTGATCACAGATATGACTCCACTAAAATAAGACTCAGTATTTGAATGGATATGCAAATACATATACAATTAACTTTTTTCTTTCATTTTTTACAGTTGAAGAGACCAAACTGTTCTTAAGAAAAAACATCTTTTGTTTCCTGAGTTTGATCAGAATCACAACTTCTGTTCTGACATGGTAGTTCAGTTTAAACAATTTAACCACTCACACTATTTGTGTGACAGCGTTGATAAGTAATTAGCCACTGGCAAAACTACTACTACAAATGCTGTAAGAGTTTGAAAAGCCATAATTAAGTTTATGTGGTTAGTAATATGTCTGACAACTCTAAGTATTAAGAGAATGTTAGTTATTAGTAACATGTCTATTTATCTGAGGCTTTGAGATATTGTATT
>CM053403.1:55631883-55651920 GCA_028644305.1 Xerus rutilus | reverse complement strand
CATTTTCTGTCTTATCAGGTCTGATTGGTGGGAGTAGAGGGGAAGCTCTATCTAATAACAGTGATAATGAGTGCTTAAGTTACACTTAGCAAAATTATGTTTCAGGTAGAGTTATGCAATGCTCTTTTATGAATTACAGGTAGTATGCCAGTAAGAAAAATAGTTTGTATTTCCAGGATACTTTGACAGAAAATTAGAATTTTACATATTCTAACAATATTATAATCCTATAAATGTAGTGAGTGTTGATTATTTATATGAATATATAGAAGACCCATAAAGCTAAGAGAATGCACATTTTTACATAACATACAAGAGTTGAGATTGCCTATCATTTCTTGACTATGAAGTTGTAAAGTAAAACAACATATACAACAATCTATATTTGGCATTTAAAATATAAATTCAGAGAAACAAATCTAATCTAAGTAAATAACCAGAATGTGTTCACCTCTGCTGTTTTATTCAGTTTATGAAAGCTTAGTATGCCTGATTATTGAGTGCCTTTTATTGATAATAATACTTGTGGTCTTCAAAATATTTCCAAACAAACAAATACCAATGTATATACTTTTCTTGTAAGAATTTCCATCTCCTCCTCTATGTTGACACCTATTGCAGATGCCTCTCCCTTCCCAATACATTTTCATTATGAACAATTTGGTAATGCTGATATAGATAACAAAAAAATAATGCTTTTCTTCTAGTTATAGTTTTGAAAACAGATAAGATCCAGTGATGTGAAATGAACAGTAAAGTTTTATATAGAAGCAGATAAAAATAAAAATGTGTTTGGGATTTGTCATGAAAAGGGAAATACAATGCAAGAAGAAAGAAAGGGTTATAGAAACCTAAAGAAAAAGAACATTTTTTAAAAGTTAGGGGAATAAATTAAAGGAATAATTGGATCATTAATATTAAGAAAGATAATTTTATAAATACATAATGTATGTAAAGATAATTTTATAAATACATATATGTATTAAAGAAGTAATAAGGGAAGGACTTTTAAAACAGAATATGCTTCTATTATTAAAACATACCTCTTATTTCCTAGACTACAATCATGAGTATACTTTAATTCAGAATGAACTAGAGGGAGAAAAGTATGTGATGAATTTCAAACTTATACTGGGTTGTTAGACTGTTTTTCAGAGAAATTTTAGACAGCATGTATAGCCTTCTCAAAATAATGATATTCAAATACCAGGAAAACAAACTACTAAGTCAATAACTATAACCTTGGGCTTTTTGAGAACTACATATTCAACAATTACTGTTCTCAATGCTCTGCGTGTGTTAAGACAAATGAGATTAAACATTAAAAACAAAATGTACCCAGGCTTGTATTAAGAGCAAGGAGTCAGATTAATATAGGTTATTTTTAGAAGTCATGGCTTTAAAATTGCACAGTTGTCTAAAAGCTTTTACTCAAGATTTCATAGAAGTTTTCACTAGAAGCTGAATTATGGAACAATTCTTCTAAAAATTATTAGTGATACCCCTACAGAAAAATTATTTCTTAGGTGTTTTTATGTTCATAACAAAATAATTAAACCTATTTTAAACAGTTGCTATGTAAAATCTTGTGTTTTGCATTGAGGATATTAACAATTATTTTCAACATCTAAAGCATAATTTATTCTTAAGACAGAAGTTATATAAAAATAAATACGAAAGAACCAAAGCTAACCAAAAAATTAGAAGTCTTCTCAGTGTTATCTACAGGAATTTAAAGAAGGAGATACCTGAGTATTTGGATCTGTAGATGGGCCTTAGAAGGAGACGAAAAGATGAAACAAGATATGCTAGGCAGATGAAGCAGGATAAGCCAAAGAAACGCAATGGCTCCAACATAATTTGATTGAACATAGTCTTTAGTGTTCCCCTATTTAATCGTCTTAAATAAAAGCATAAACCATTTGAAAGAGCAATGGCCCATGTCCAGAGTTCCTTACTACATTCAGATGATTGAGAAATTATATATTATAAAATTATCTCATTTACACAAATGATCCCAATGAGAACACTGATATAGATGTTCAATTATACAAAAACAAAACAAAACCCAGAATTTCCTCATATCAAACTGTGGATTTGTCCTGATTCAACAATCATACATACTGTGTACCTGTATAACACATGCTGTGAGGGAAAATAATACAAGATCATGTGAACACAGGCCAATAAATGCAATTATATGCAGTAGTTAATAAATGCAATAGTTAATAATCACATAAAAAAATAAAACCTAAAGTGTTGTCAATTTTAAATCATTATTTTATCTTATCTATAATATCTCACCAGTATCCACAAGTTGAAATATAGTTAGTAGTTAAAACATCAATCATGTAATAGTTGAACACAGATGTGTACACACTTACTTGGGCAAACCTTCTGTATTGCCATACTTAACTCATCGTTCTGTTGAGCAGAGAGCACTGATGATCTGTTTTTCTCCCTAAGCACTTAATTATATATAAAACATATGATTGATTTAAACGTTATTTTAGAAATATCATTTTTGACTTATGTATTAGATGTTGTTAAGAAATTTATCAAATTACTTTATTTTCTAAAATTTACTATAACCCACTTATCTGAAGGACTGTACCCCTTGCTAAATGTGCTATGCCATGAAATATGAAAATTAACCATCTCTTGATACCGTGAAGGATTTATGTCTTCTGTCTTACAGGAAAACATCTAACAAGAACAAAGAATTCTCAGGGTAACCGAGATCCTGAAACATCATTTCCTAAGGGACTGACAATTTGTGAATTACAGAAGTGTTTTCTACAACCCCCAAACACTCACTTTTACTCTTTCTTCCAAGAATTCTGTGTATGTTGCCGTGCTAGTTGATTGCCTACTACTCACCCAGTCCCAGATACATAGTTTAGGGTTTAGAAACAGAAAGAAGAATATTTATAAGTTGATATGAAAACTGAGAATATGAGATGAAAAAATACATCCTCTTGTAGACCAATTAATCTCGTTCTAAATATTATACTACAGATATCTTGTTACCTTTTGGTTTATTCACTAAACAACCATCTCTTGTCAAACACACTACATCAATTCATGGAGATACTTCAGCTTTGTTATGGCTGTATAGTCCTTCTTTGTAAGGATGTGACATAATATATTGAATTGCTCTCATTTTTGGCTAATAGATTATTTCCAATTATTGACAATTTAGAGTGAACCAATGAATAAAATCATGCATATATATTTTTATAATGTTTTTAATAAAACAGAAATTATATAATATTGGAGGTCATAATGTTAAACCTTTAGTATAAATTCCCAAAATTGAAATTTCTGAGTGAAAAAGTAAACCTCATGGACTTTCAGTTAGCAATGTTAAATCATTTTTTACACACAGTATTTCAGTTCCCATTAAACAGTGTTCTTGTTTCTTAACAACTTGAACAACAAAGTAAGTTTTTATCATTACAAAATATTGGTTATTTTATGGGCTAGACATCGTAATTGAGAATCATTTCACTTTGCATTTCTCTAATTATATGTGTGGTTGAATATAATTTCACAAATGAAATAGCCATTTCCTATATAATTATGAATTGTTGATATACATCTTTAGCTTATTTTCTCTATCAAGTTTTTATTTTTTATACCTTTTAAGAGTTATTTATTGGCTGGGGATTATAGCTCAGTTGGTAAAGTGCTTGCCTTGCATGCACAAGACCCTGGGTTCAATCCTCAGCACCTCACACACACAAAAAAGAGTTATTTATATATCATTAATATCATCTTTACATCTTTGAAATGTTGCAAATATTCCTCCTAGTTTGACCATGATTTGATTCTGTTTATGAAGTTGTGTCTATGTATGTGTACTAGAATAAATAAATAAATAAATAAATAGTTTCTTCAAATATGTCAATCATTATTATTGTGCTTGAATTTGGTTAACAGGTAGAAATCGTTTTCTTATATCTAAGATAAAAAGAATTCCACTATATTGACTGTTTCCTGTGTTGAATTGCTTTTTGTTTAATATAATTCCATTCATGTTTTCTTGCTTTTGTGTCCAATGCTTTTGGGGTCTTGTCCAAAAATCCTTACCCATTCCAATGACTTAAAAATTCCCCCTATATTTTCTTCTAGTTGTTTTTTAATTTCAGGTTGCACACTGAAGTCTTTCCTTCTTTTTGAGTTAGTTTTTATAAAGCATAAGAGATGAAAATTTAGCTTCATTCCTTAGCATTTGTATATTGAATTTTACCAGCATCATTTATTGAAAAGACTCTTCTTAAATGCATGTTCTTGGCATCTTTGTCATCAATCAGTGGTTGTAGGTATGTGGGTTGATTCTGGGCTTTCTATTCTATTCCACTGGCCCATGTGTCTGTTTTTATCCTAATATCATGCTCTTTTGATTACCTTTGCAGTATATTTTGAAGTCAGGTAATGTAATGCCTCCTGCTTTATTCTTTTTGCTCAAGAGTGTTTTTGGTTATTTAGGTTCTTCTGTGGTTGAATGTAAGTTTTAGGATTTTTTTCTAGTTCTGTATAGTATATTAGATCACCTCTTTACAGTAATTATTCATTGAATCCATACTGCATGTTTCCCAAAATGCTTTATTAAATCAATCAATCCTGATACTATTGTATTTTGTGTTCCCAGAATGAAAATATCCAAAGATGATGAAGAATTTTCAGGAGCATATGATCTCCAGGAGCCATTTCCCAAAGGCTCGCCAATTTGAATATCATATGATTATTTTCCCCAGACATTCTCTATTTTTAAAAACTAAATATAATTTTTAAAAGGTTATATTTAACTAGATCACCAGAGAATTAGGTATAGAAGGGCCTAATATGTTTTTCCTTCTCTTTGTGCAGAGAAAACATCTAAACTTTTCAGGGAAGGCATTTAAGATATACCATACAATTCAGATGATAGATTACCCTTGCCTCGAATATCATTTCCCTGATCATTGGTATAACTTGAAGTTTCTGATTCAGTAACTTGAATTTGGAGGGGCTGAATGAATGTAGTCATTTCAATCTATTTCTTCAAGCCATCTGACATATGCCATGGTCAGCTGCAATCAGTAAGGAAGAATAGTGCTGGGGAGGATCTCTGTGCGTTTGGTTTGGAGGATGGGTGGGTTGAGGGAACTGTAGATGCTGGAGTAGCCTCTATTGTCTCTGTTATCCTAAAAAAGTCCTCAGACCCAAGAGTTAAATTTAAGTCTGACATCAGGATGTCCAACCCAACAATTAAACTTTCTTGAAACAGTTTGATAGTACTGCATGGAAAGTTTTCTTCTTGAGGATGGCTCCAGAAACAGTTCTCAAAGAAAAACATCACAAGTACTTCTCCACTGACTTCTGAAATCTAAAGTATTTACTCCTCAGGTGGGAGTGATACCTATCTTGGAAATGAGGAACAGGTCTTTGTTCCCCAGTGTTGAAGATTAAACACTGAGGAATACTGAAGCAAGCCTAGAAAGCAAGTTTTATGGAAAAAATTATAGAGACAGACTTCTTTGAGGAGAAGAGCCCTCAAATCTGAGTATCCATGGGCGTGAGTGTTTCTTATTCCTTTATAGACTCCAGAGCCCCCCTTTTAATTATTCCTTCCTCTTTCTTCTCCCTCTGTGTGCCTAAGGGCTAGAAGGAGCAGGAGCATGGACATTAATCATTAGCAACCAGAGTGACCTGCAGCATGATCACAGAGATGAACACCCATTGCCCTCTGTTTGGTAACAGGTCCTCATTCTCTCTTTACCCTCATCAGTCATTACTTACACTGCCTGCCTGGACTTTGCCCCTGACTAGTCCAGGCGCAGCTGCAGGCAGTTGGCTTTTTGGCAAAGAAAGCATGTGCGGGGTCAGTACAATAGGCTCATTTTATAGAATTATTCTCTTAACCTTAGGTACCCACCATCTTCATCTAGCAGACCCCTTGCAACAGGTTTACTCTATTTCCACTTCCACAAAATCTGGCAGGTTAATTCCAGATGCTAAAGTTACATCTTTTTATTTTGTTTATTTGGTTTTTCCTCTGTCATTTACCTTTGGAAAACCAGAACTTTCGTCTGGAAGGTAGATAAATGGCAAGGTCATTTTGATCAAAGTTAGCTAAAATAAAGTTTGAGTTTCTTAGACACCTCTCAGTCAATTTTCTAATGCTGTATCAGAGTATGTGAAGACAGTTATTTCTAAAGGAAAGAGGTTTATTTGGCTCATGATTCTGGGATGTGAGATGTCCAAGATCAAAGAGCTGCCTGAGGGGAGGAACTCATGCTCATTAAACTCATGATAGAAGTCAGAAAAGCCAGTGAACCCATGCAGGAGAGAGGAAAGAGAATTAAGCTCCCACAATAAAAAGCCCATTCCTGTGATAAAAGGATTCAGCTATTCATGAGGACTCTGACTTTATGGCCCGAACGCCTCCCCCTAGACCCAACCTTTCAACACTGATAAATTCAATAATTAAGGTTCCAACACATAGGCTTTGGGGGAACATACTTAAACAATAGTACCTACTCGTATACAGATTACAACCCCGAGGCCATGCCAACCAAAAACAACTGGGTTTGCTATTAAGGGAAAAAAAAATACATCATTCCCAGGAGTGATCAAAATGGAATCTTGACTTTTCGAAAAAAGTACATTTAACTTCCTACCTCTATTTCTTGACCATTAACCAGGAAGTAGTTGAATGGAAATAATTCCTTTCTGGAGAAAGATCTGTTCATTGACCGTATTGCCTTACCTGAGTATTGGCTCAGGAAGAAGGCTAGTAGGTGCAGGATAGTAGTCCTTTGCCGAGCAGCGTGTTTGCTAAAAGTGCTCAAACTGTGGGTGTTCTGAATACGTGACTCAGCTGAATGCATGACCCAGATGACTTTCATTGACCACAAGTGTGCAACTCCCTTCACCAATGCCTGGAAAACACCTATCTGTTTACTCTCACTATCATTTTGTCTTCCAGCTCTTGGATTCTGTCTTCAGAATGGTCTACTTTATTATAGAGATTTTTAATTGAACATTTTATTTGATTTATTGTGTCTTTCATTTCCAAGATTTCTGTTTGGTTCTTTGTCAATGCCTTATTAAATTTCTCATTTGAATCCTGTACTGACTTCCTTAATTTATTCAGTTGTTTCTCTGGGTTCTCTTGGAATTTATTGTCCATCTTGATAATCTTTCCTTTGAATTATTTATCTGATATTTAATTCACTTTCACATCTTTGAACTTACTTGCTAGGAGATGTTTGTTTTACCTTTTTTTCATATTCTTGTGTTCATGTGTTGGGTTTTATGCTTTTATTTGCATGGATTTCTCTTCCATTCTTATGTGTGACCTTTGTAGGTGCAGCCTTCTCTTGCCAAAGGTTCCTAGAGTGATCTAGATAGAGACCCTCACTATGTGTGGCATCCACAGCCTTTGTGTTAATTCTGTTTTTGCTGTAGGAGTGGACATGTATGTGTGTGACTTGAGGACCCAGGAGTGGACATGTATGTGTGTGACTTGAGGACCCACACTTAGCCATTTCTACTTGCAGTATGGTCACTAATATGTTTTGTTTTGGTTTTGGTTTTGGTTTTTGGTTTTTGTCTCTTCTATCCTTTGTATTAAAATATAGCTGAAGTTTGAGTATGGTTAATTCATGTGTGGAGCAAGGTGTGCTATCTTTTGGCTGGGTTTAGTTCAGGAGCAGAATCTCTACCTTGTAAAATTTTAGTGTCTCAGTAGATTCACTGGGAAAGCACTGTCAGCTTAAAAAGAGTCTCTGTTTTGTTATTATCAGTGTGCAGATCTAGAACCACAGAGATCAGGGGAAGGCTATGCTACAACTCTCACCACTTCATACATATTTGGAGTCAAATTGGTAGAAAAAAAGTTTTATATAAACCTGCTAGGAAGGAAGATAGAAGAAACATAATTGTTTCATAAGTATCATCTTGAAATTTCTAACATTGAGCACCATTTTATTTATTTTTTATTTTTTAATTATTTTTTTTTCTGGGGATTGAACCCAGATGTTTTACCACTGATTAAATTCAGAGTCTTTTTATCTTTAAATTGTGAGACAGGGTATTGGTAAGTTGCTGAGGCTGACCTCAAACTTGTGACCCTCTTATTTCAGCCTCCTCTGTCACTGGGATTAGAGAATTGTAAAGAAGAAGCAATGAGATAAGACAGGAAATTTACATATACAGATTTATTTAACCTGTGCTAGATTGATCAGAAAAGGGGACCAGTTTGAATTTTCAGATTGTTTGGTGCTTGTCAGTTTGGGGGACACTATTCCTCCAGAATTTACTCTCAGCATGATGAAGCTGTTACAAATTTTAGAAAGAGGCCTCCCAAATTCAGTCATTTTTGGTTTGGACTTCCTGAGTGGGAGACTAGGAATCCCTGCAGTTTACCTTGGTTTCATATTTTGCTGTCTCCATTTTTCTTCTTTTTTGTCTTGCTCTTGGTATACTTTGTTTTTGAATACTCAAGACCAAACAGTCCTTTAGTGTTCATTTTTCAGTGGACAGGTAGGTGTGCGTGCTATAAGTCAGTCTGAACACAGGTGTGAGATAGTAACGTAGACTAGAGAAAAACTCTGGGTGGCCATGGTAGCTATAGCTGCCAGTCTTCCAGTGTGCAGAGAAGAGGAGAGTGAAGCATGCATTTATTTGAAATTGGAAGTCTGATTTCTGGGATAAGGAACATGGATAACTAATGGAAGACGGAGTAGGACAAATCTGTGTGAGACAAAAAGCAGTAACACCCACTCGAATGTGACCTTCCCCAGGCCCATAAGAAGATGAAAAATAGGCTGGTAAGTTCCATACACCTCCCCCATCACACAAACTTAGGTTTTTGAAATAAGAGGTGTGGTTCACAACAGATCAGATTGGCCTACAGGCAGAGCAGGACAGAGGGCTGACCAGCAGTTCTGCAAGACAAACCCAGTCATAGTGATAAAGGCATATTTAGGATGAAGTCAGCTGTGAATCAAACAATGCTCCCTTACCAGAGGCTACCAGGAAAGCATATCTCAGCATACAGACTCCCTAACAAGTTTGGCCAAATGAGATAAGAACTGAGAACAAACAGCACAATATTTGTGACACATAGACTTCACATAGTTGGGAAATTCTAAAAACAAAACACTAAAAAGGAAGGCTTCCATTTCAAAAAACACAACAAGAAAAAAACTGAATCTCTGCATGACAGTGTTTGCAGTAACTGCTTGGTGTAAACTGGTTCACAGTGTCTGCGAGCATTTTGTCAGAATTTTATCTAATTTTATGTATTTTGTCAATTAGTTGTATCCTCCCTTCATATCCTTTTCTTATTTCATGTGCTCATTTCCTTTTCATCTCCATCACCAGTTTATTGTTTATTCCAGTAGTTTAAAAATGGTTCAACATACACAAACCAATAAATATAATTAATCACATTACGTAATTAATGACATAAGTTATATAATAATCTCAACAGATGCAGGAAAACCTTTCACAAAATTGAGCCCCCATTTGTGACAAAAACACTGAAGAAACTAAGGATAGAAGGAACTTGCCTCATCACAAAGGCTGTATACAACAAGTCCAAAAGCAACTTCCTACAGAACAGGAAAAAGAAAACCCAGTTCCTCTAAAATCAGGAAACATTGAGAATGTTCACTCTCAATATTCCTATTTAATATGGTACTAGAAATTTTATCCAAAGCTATTTGTAAGGAAACAAAAGGGAAACAGAGGCAAGACGCAGAGGCAAAAGGGCTGCTCCCCCAAGCTTCCAGCTATATTTATACCAATAGGTTCTATTAGGTCTCTGGCATCATTAATACATTATAGTTTATTGTATCTTTAAACAGTATACAGTAGGTTATAATGTAAGATGTTCTTGCTTATGATTAATATATTCTGACCAAGCATGTATTAGTTATCTTAGTAGTTCATGGGAAAAACTGCAAAATGTTCCAGCTGTGGGAAATGAGAGGCCTAGTTTCCCCTGGGGGTATGCTCATCAGACAAATACTGTCTTAAATTTCCACAGCCAGAACACTTACAGCTCCAATTTTTTTGTTCTATATGAACTTTTGGATGAATAACATTTGTTTTCTCTTTAAGATTGGCAGAGGCAAAAAACAAGGTAGGCATTGACAACAGCAAGTAAAACATAACAATCCCCGTATTACTAAATACCTACTTATGAATAGTTGTTTAATCCAAGTAAAATTTGATAACCACAGGGTTAGCCAACCTAACAAATTTAAACCTCCATCATCCTGTTGGACTTTTTAAATTATGTCTTTAAGGTAATCTAACTCTTTTGAAATGGAGTTATTCTTATCACTTAAGTTAAAGCAACACATATTGTTAAGTTCATGACAGCCTTTATGATGTAATAATAATAAATAATCAATTGCAGCCTGATTGTCAAGATATAGTGAAAGCTATATGCATCACAAGAAAAGAACCATCCTGGTGGTAAAGGAATATAACCATTTCCATATACAATGGGTTCCACCTTGGGAGAGTTCAATGAGGGTCATCCCAAAGGGACACATCTCGGTGTATAGGTTTGAACCTCAGTGCAAGTGTTATTTGCATTTATGGCAACAGTGGATGTAAGGAACATCATAGCACTGGAAGGTTTGGCATATTGAGGACCTCTCCAATTATAAAATTCTTTGTAGGATACTGGCTTTTGGATACATTTTGGAGAACATTGTCATATTTGTAATCTAGTGTATGGGATGGCACACAGGAAGAAGACAGGAGCCAATATGCTCCCCATATCCATATCCTGGTGGATAAAAATCTCAGATGAATTGGCAATTTTAGGCAGGCAAACCCAGATATTATAATGTGCTCTAGAAGCTAAGAAGTTTGATTTTACTAGATCTCTCATAGCTGGGGTACAAGACCAGAAAAACATTATCATAAACATTAAAACATTTAAAGAGTTTTGTGTAAGTTTAGCAAACAAAGCAGTAACCAAATTTTCCAGAGTGCATTCTAACCCCATTTGAGCCAACAGCTATTGAGCCAAGGCTCTTAATGATTTTATATCTCCCCAAGTCACCAGAGGTCTAGTATCTTGGGCCCTCTTGTGGTGTTCCTTCTCTTTCAAGGAATGTGATCATCCTTTTCTTTGGTGAAATCCTCCTCATCCAAAATCAAATGGAAACTGCAGATCAGGTTGTGAAGTCCCTGATGTCAATTCATGATTAATAGGTCTCATGTATAGAGCCTGAATCCAAACAGGACCTATTGGTGTAATCCCAAAGTATATCCTTTTCCCCATGTGATCAGAGGCACAGGATCCTGCCCTCCTGGGTTTGGTGGAACCCTGTATTTTGCATAAATTTTGGGCAGCAGTTTTTTGGCAATAAAATGTGTATCCAAAGGAGATGACCAATTTTGAGTATTATCTTTGTATTGTGTGTTGAGTGCATTAACTAAATAGAGCAATATTTAAGGCATTGTTAATATAAGAGAGGCTAGGTTCTCTTTTTTGTTTTTGTTTTAAGAGGCAAGTCATAAGGGTGTAATGTGCTCATTAAACCAAGAGCAGTCTGGTAGGTTTATGAGAAATTCCATGGGTTAAAATTAAATTTCCATGAGTTTAAAATTGTGCAAAAGCACAGGATGTATATGCAGGACATTGTCCATTTTTAAATGGGCAGGCTTGCGTATAGTGGCCAAGTAGAGTAATAAGTGATAAATGCAAGCAGATACATTTTCAGATCTATGAGTACTAGCCCAAAGAAACCCAGAATGAGTATCAATGATCAAACCAGGGCAGTGAAAAACCTCTACAATGAAAATTATAGAACATGAAGAAATTGAGGAAGATATCAGAAGATCAAAAGTCCCCCCATGTTCTTGGATAGGCAGAATTAATAATCTTAAAACGACCATACTACCAAAAGCAATCTAGAGTTCAATGCAATTCCAATGAAAACACCAAGAATATTCTTCATAGAACTAGAAAAAAAGCCCTAAAATTCATCTGAAATAAGTAGCCTCAAAAGATATTAATAAAATAAAGCAAGAATGAAAGAAATAAAAAGGAAGAAAAAAGGGAATTTCATCAAAATGGGAGAAAAATTAGTACAATAGACTAAGGGTATTTTTATAGGAAGAAGAAGGGACAGGAAAAGAAAAGAACAGTGGAAAGAATATAAAAGAGCTTTCCTATTTGGATTCATGTATGTGGCACAGTGGGTCCCCACATCCCGTATAGCCACATGACACTAATTTTGTAAATAATAAATTAATAAAAACTGTAAATGAATTGAAGAGAAATTGGTGGAGTAGGGAGGGGTGTCTGGCGACTGAATCAGAGTGGGTTGAGTTCCATGCATTTGTGATTATGTCAAGGTGTATCTTCTGTTGTATTGTAACTAAAAATAATTTTAAAAAGAAGATTAAAAATTTAAAAATTCATATGGAAATTTAAAAGATCCAGAATAGCCAATTATAAGCAATAAGAGCAATGCTTGAGGCAATACAACACCCAGTTTCATATAATACTACAGAGCCATAGTAAGAAAACAACATGTTAATAGACATGTAAAAAAATAATGAATAGAACAGAAGACACAGAGACAAGTCCTCATAGATACAGTTATATAAGCCTTGACAAAGTAACCAAAGATAGCCTTTTCAACAAGTGATACTGGGAAAAGTGTATATAAATATGTAAAGAAGAAATCTAACTCTCAAACTGCATAAAAGTCAATGCCAAGTGGATCAAAGACCTAGGAATTAGACCAGAAACTTAGCAACTGCTAGAGGAAAACAGAGGACCAACCCTCCAATATTGAGGTGCAGGAAATAACCTAGCCAATAGGACACTTAAAGCTCAGGAAATAGTAACACAAATTAATAAATGGTACTGCATTGAATTAAAAGGCTTCTGTACAGCAAAGGAAACAAGAGCAAGAAGCAAGATCCTAAAAAAAGGCAAGAAAATATTTTTCAGATATTCTTCTGACAGAGAATTAGTATCCAAAATATATACTCAAATAAAAAACTTAACAACAAAATAATAACCCAGTCAGTAAATCCACAAATAAACTACACAGATATTTCTCAAAAGAAGAAATGAAAATAACTGAGAAATATGTAAAAAATACTTATTATTTTTAACCATCAGGGACTTGCAAAACAAAACTGCACTGAGGATTCATCTCACTCTAATTGAAATGGCAATCATCAGGAATGAAAATAATAATAAATGCTGATAAGGATGCAAGGGAAAAAGAACACTTATACTCTATTTTGGGGATTGTAAGTGATGGCAAGCATTATGAAATTCAGTATGGAGTTTCCTCAAAAATCTAGGTGTGGAATTATTATATGACCCAAGCCTACCAGTCCCTGGTATTGCTCCAAAAGAGCTAAAGATAGTAGTAATAGGTGCACACTCATGTTTATAGCAGCCTAATTGATAATTGTAGTTATGGAACCAAGTAGTTGTCAGTCCACAGAAGAATGTAGAAGTAATATATATGAATAAACAATGCAGTTTCACTCCACCATAAAGAAGAACAAAATTATGTCATTTGTAAATGAGTGAAATTGGAGAGCATAACGTTGAGTAAAATAAAGTTAGGAAAGTCAAGGGTCATGTTTTCTCTGATATGCAGAAGCTATACAGAAAAAAGGAAAAGCAAAAGGCAATGTCAGAAAAATATAAGGGTGCCCAGTGTAAAAGAGGAAAGGAATCAAGGGGAGTGAGGAAGAAAGGGAAAGGGGAGGTACTAGAGAATAAAACTGTCCAAATTCTGTTATGTGCATATATGAATATATCACAATGAATCCCCCTATTAAGCATAATTATAATGCACAATTTTTTAATAAAATGTACCTCTAACTATTTGCATTTCTACCAGCAATAAATAAGAATTTAAGTAGCTGTATTATTTTTTCTTTTCACTGGTGGGAGAGGTATTATTTACTCACTCAACATCTTTAAACATTATCAGACTATTCATAGTATTTACATATATATCCCCTTTTTGATGTTTTTCAATCAATTTTTCAAGAAATTTATCCTTTTCTTTTAAGTAATGAAATGTACAGGTATATTTAACTTGTTCGTGTTTCTTTATTACCTTAATGTCACAGGATTAATAGCAATGACTATTTCATTTCTTTCTTTTCCACATTTTGTATTGGTGCATTATAGTTGTACACAACGACTTAATTTGATGTTACATACTCATACATCCTACAATATAGCAATATAATTTGGTAAATTTCACTCCCCAGCATTTTCCCCCTCCCTTCCTACCACCCAGCCCTTGTTGCTTTTCCTCTACTGATCTCCCTTTGATTTTCATGAGATATGGCTTCATCTTTCTTTTCCTTTTTCCTGTCTAGCTTCTGCATGTGATAGAAAACATAAGACCCCTGGCCTTCTGAGTTTGACTTATTTTGCTTAACATGATAATCTCTACTTCCACCCATTTTCCTGAAAATGCCATGATTTCATTTTTTCTTTAAGGCTGAATAAAGCTCCATTATGTATATGTACTGCATTTTAAATGCAAATCAAAACAACACAAATTTTATGTCAGTTAGAATGACATCTATCAATAATATAAGTAATAATAAATGTTTGTGGGGATATGGGGACAAAGGAACTGTTATAGTCATCTTTTTTACAGCTGTGACCAAAAGACCCACTAAGAACAATTTTAGAGAAAATGTTTATTTTCCCATAGTTTCAGGTCTCAGTCCTTAGATGGTCAACTTCACTGTCCTTTGCCCAAAGTGAGGCAGATCATGGTAGAAGGGTATGGTGAAGGAAAGTAGCTCAAGACATGACCATCAGGAAACAGGGTGTGCCACCCAACAAAGGCATGCCCCCAATGACCCATTTCCTCTAGCCACATCTTACCTGCCTATGGTTTCCACCCAGTTAATCTGTTTGAATGGAATAATGCACTGATTAGGTTAAGGCTCTCATAAACCAATCATTTCACCTCAAAACTTTCTAGAATTGTTTCATTCATGAACTTTTGAGGGACATAGCATATATATACCATAACAGGAACATTTATACATTGTTGGTGGGATTGCAAATTAGAAAGTTTTTTTTTATAGCAATGAGTTAAATGAGTTAGAGATCAAAGGCAGACAGGCTATTTAAGAGAAAATTGATATACTTTAGTATAGCTCTTGTTAACACTTTTTCAGCATATACAACTGGAAAATAAATGTTAGCTATACATTTCTCTTTCAGTTCCAGGAAGAAGAAGGAATATCAGAAATTGGAGACACAGTAAGGATTTTAATATTTTTTAAAATGTAGCATAATTTACATATAAGAGGCTCAAATAATTGTCTCATCTCTGGTATTTATAAAAGTAAACATTCATTCACAAATTTATGATTTATTTAAAATTAAGTGGAAATTTACTTCCACTAAGCATTTCTTGTCATACCTTAGGATTATGGTTTCTTTCCTTTTGTATTTCCCATTATCTATTCATAGATAGTCTAGAAATTGAAAAAAGAAATCTTACATATTCTAAGTAGTTAAATGTAAAATTAAAAAGAATCAGCTGGGCACGGTGGCACAAGCCTGTAATCCCAGCACTTAGGGAGGCTGAGACAGGAGAATCGCAAATCCAAGCCAGCCTCAGCAACGACGGGGCTCTAAGCAACTCAGTGAGACCCTGTCTCTACATAAAACACAAAATAGGGCTGGGGATGTGGCTCAGTGGTTGAGTGCCCCTGAGTTCAACCCCCAGTACCAAAAAAAGAAAAAAGAAAAAAGAATCAGCAAGAAGATACTTATTTTTCAGAATTTCACAGTTATTAATAATTCATTTTAATTTAAAGAAAAAAAGGATAAATTAGTCTTTGATCTCTATTAAATGATTCTATTAAATGAATTTGCCTTCATATTAGACTTTAAAAGAGCTAAACAGTTAGAGCTTAAATATAGCAAATAAGTTTAATAAATAAGCAATAAAGTATTTCAGAATATAAAATAAATATTATACATGATTACATTTGGCCCCCAAAAAATTAAGGTATAGGCAAGAGTGTTAACAGGAAAATCTGAGATATTCTAGCATCAGAATTTTTGCCATATGTCAAACATTTTTAATCAGATGTCAAACATTTTTAATACATATATACAGGATAGTTATCCATTTGTAAATGAGTATGTTTGCCCATAGTGTCAAAGCAGAGTAATAAATGAGAAATGCAAGCAGATACCTTTTCAGATCTATGAGCACTAGCCCAAATGAACCCAGAATCAGTATGAACAGAAACATGGAGAAAGAAAAAGGAATGAAAGGGAGGGAAATGTGTAATGTTCATTTGCCAAAGTTTATTGGAATGTAGGTCCTGTGGATTTATAGATTGCCACATAGGGCCTGGAAAGGTGTACAGTGAGAACAGTTATTAAGAATGGGAAAAGCCTGTTGGGAAGAAGTGGAAAACATCTACATTAGTGAGTGAGCGTTTTCATGGAAAAATCCATGACATTCTATATCATTGGAAAATAAAGGATAAAGGGATCTTATAGCTGTATCTGCATGAGTGTTACCTTCCATCAGAGATCCAGGAATTTTGGTGAAACTGCATATATGAACAAGGAAGATAGGGGATGTACAATTTAGTAAAACAGTTTGAAGGGTTTAAAAAAACAGATAATAAATTACAATCCAAATGAGGTGATAACACAGCTACAGAAATATGGGGAACAAATTTAGCTATATACTAAGAATCTGCAATAATATTTAAAGTAGTAGAAAATAATCTCATTGTCAAGATAATGGTGGCTAATTCAGCTCACTGTGGGGAAATCTGAGGTAGGGTATAATAGTCCATCCACTTATCGTTAACAAAAACTAATATTACCCCTCATTGTTTACCTCCATCTGTTTATACCATCAACTCATCCAAAAGAGGAATGGTAGAAATCAAGGAGAGGGGGTCGTGTAACCTGACATATCAAAGAGAATCGTCCAACATGAGGAATATGAAAGGCAAGTGGTGCTAACAAAACAAAAACAAAAACAAAAACGGTTAATACAGCCCAATAGTAGGAGAAGAACTTTAAGTATTGGAGATGGAACGTTTTTCCATAAGTAAGATATAAAACATGAATGTCTATGCCTGTTAAGGATAAAATTCTTGTGCAATCATCAGCAATTTATTGAGCATATATATCAGCAAAAGGCAGAACATTACAGCCTGAAAAATTAAGAGAGTATTACCATTCTAATATATATAACACTTGGTTATAAATAGCAATTACTGCTGCAAAAGCATGAGGTTTTCCAACAAAAACTACCAATGAAAATGGCACATTAGGAAGTTGATCTACCATTACTGTTAACAGTTTTTTGTTAATTTTTTGTAGAGCTTGTTTTAGAGAAGGAGTCAAATGAAGGGTCGAACCAAGGTCCTGCTGTTCTTTTAACAACTGGAAAATAGAGAGTATATTGGTAATTAATGAACATAAGTACATGCTCAATTTAAATGTCCTAGGAATTGCTATAAATGGACCAAGGAAATTTTTGAAGGAAGGGTTATATTTGAGATGTGAGGAATTGAATATTTTTGAAGTATTGTGTGTCCCAAGTCACTGATAGGAAGTTGATGTTGATTTTTTTCTGTAGCGACATGGAGTCTTGCTTGTAATAATACTTCCTGTAATGTTTGTAGAATTCCATCCGTGATGAATTATGCTGTCAGTAATATATCATCCATATAAGGTAAAGAAGTATGTGAGGAAATTTCTGAGGAAAAGGGAGTAAGGCTTTATTAACAAAATATTGACACAATGTTGGGCTATTTATCATCCCTTGTGGGAGAACTTTCCAATGGAATCTATTAGGAGGATTATGATGGTTAAAAATATGGACAGTAAAGGCAAATTTTTCTCTATTGTCAGAAAAGAAGCAATCATTTAAGTCAATGGCATATAAAAAAATTCTGGAATTAAATTTGGGTTTGGCAATCTGCATTGAAGCAGACACATGGGTTGTATACATTTATTAATTTCTCTTAAATCTTATAAAAATCTCCATTTTCCTAGTTTATTTTTCATATTGAAAATAGGCATGTTCCAAAGGCTAATAGAAGGTTCAATATGTCTTGAATTGTAGCTGTTCTTGAATAAGGGCCTCTGCAGCTGCCACCTGTTTCTTTGACAATGGCCATTGCTCAACATAGACAAGGGTGGTGACTTTTCACTTTAGTGGCAAGGCAGTCAGATCTGCAGAGACCCCTACAGAAAAAATTCCATAGACATTTGGAGTTTATGTAAAATGTTTCTGCCCCATATGGGAAAAGGTATTGCCATCACACATGACTGAATATGAGTGATGACTTCTTGTGGATTGGAAGGGGCAGAGCTTCACAGGGAGCTCTTGGACACCTGTTCATTATTGCCACCTATGCCCTAAGCCAGCATGGCCCTTTAAAGGGGCCATGATCAGGCCATACCCAAAGGTGTATAACTATGACATCAGCACTGGTGTCCAACAACCCTGTAATTGGTTGCTCATTTAAACACAGTCAATTTGGGTCTACTTTCAGTGATCGGTAAACATGCTCCAATGACAGTAGAACCAAACCCTGCATTTCCTGTTTTGTTTAAATGTTTTTGAGCTGAAACATAAGGAATCACAATCAGTTGAGCATTAGAGGATCCTTTGGGGATGCATAAGGGCATATGAGACCAGATTTGGACATATACTGTAACAGTATAATTAAAATAAACCACTCCCAGAATAACACATTTTTCTTTAGTACTATCAGAACAAGACAAAATTAATCCAAAAGTACTTTTGGGTAAAGGTGCCTGGATTTGAGTGGTAATTTTACATATTTCCCCAGGAAGCCATACTTTGGCATCATCAGTAGTAATTAAATCTATGCTAGTGCTCCTTCTAGTGGCATGAAAGAATTTCTGGAAAGATGTTCTGTTTGAACTGGAAGAGTTCCCAGTGTCTGCACTGGGAACATTTGTGTCATGGAATATTGAAGGGACAGGAATAAATGGATTCCCTCTCCTTTTCCCTGGGTTGGTGGGTGACCCAAAATGGGGTTTCCTGACATCAGCCTTAGATCATCATTGATTTGCCCAAAGAAATCCTTTTTGACATATAGGGCACTTTTGACTGGGGCATTTTTGAGACCCTTTTTAACCTAATAGTCCTTTTGAAGATGACCAAGTCTTTTACCGATATAACATAATTTACTATGGAGTTTTAAAGCAGCAGCAAGTAAAGTAGCTTTATGAGTTTTAGCCCCCACCTTCCAACATGCCTTTATCATATTTGACAAAGTAGTATCCATTTTATGACAAATAGATTTTATTACTTCATTGGAATCTTGATTGGTATTCACATACACCAATTGTTTGGTTAGAATATTAGCAGACTCCAAGTCGACAACTTGCAGCTCTATTGCTTTAGGTAAGCAATTAACAAAATTTAACAAGCTCCCCAGAAGCTTGTCTTATTACTGCAAATGATTTAGAGGGATCCCAGGTGTCAGGAATCTGACATCATGCTTTACATACAAGTGTTCTCATTTGAGCAATGGCAGAAGCAGGTAATTGAGTTTGTTGTGGCAGAGTAGCCTATTGCCCAACTCTGAAAAGATCATCATAATCAATGTTAACAATTCCTTGTGCATTATCTTCAGCCCGGACATGGGCCAGATCAGACTACTCTTGTAAAAACAGTATTTTGAGCAAAAGAAGTAACCATCTTAATTAATGCTTTCCAATCAGTAGGAACCAAGGCATATCTTATTCCTAGTCCCTCGAACATATTGAGGGTAAGATTACTATTCACACCACTTTCCAAAACAGTGTGTGTTGCAATTCTTTCAATACAGCAAAAGGCAATTGTTCATGCTCTGGGGGCCAGTGAGATTTAGCCTAATGGGACAAACAGCTAAGGTATGAGTTTCTTCCTCCTCTGATTCTTGCTGTAAACATTAAGGTTTGTATATACAGCAGTGGCTGAGAGAAGAAACACCTCCATAGAGGACACTACT
>CM053403.1:55587395-55604079 GCA_028644305.1 Xerus rutilus | reverse complement strand
CATTTTCTGTCTTATCAGGTCTGATTGGTGGGAGTAGAGGGGAAGCTCTATCTAATAACAGTGATAATGAGTGCTTAAGTTACACTTAGCAAAATTATGTTTCAGGTAGAGTTATGCAATGCTCTTTTATGAATTACAGGTAGTATGCCAGTAAGAAAAATAGTTTGTATTTCCAATATACTTTGATAGAAAATTAAAATTTTACATATTCTAAAAATATTATAATCCTATAAATAGAGTAAATTTTGATTATTTATGTGAATATATAGAAGATCCATAAAGCTAAGAGAATGCACATTTTTACATAACATACAAGAGTTGAAATTGCCTATCATTTCTTGACTAAGAATTTGTAAAGTAGAACAACATATACAAAAATCTATATTTGGCATTTAAAATATAAACTCAGAGAAACTAATCTAAGTAAATAACCAGAATGTGTCCCCCTCTGCTGTTTTATTCAGTGTATGAAAGCTTAATATGCCTGATTATTGAGTGCCTTTTATTGCTAATAATACTAGTGATCCTCAAATATTTCCAAACAAACAGATACCAATGTATGTGCTTTTCTTGTAAGAATTTCCATCTCCTCCTCTCTGTTGACACCTATTGCAGATGCCACTCCCTTCCCAATACATTTTCATTATGAACAATTTGGTAATGCTGATATAGATAACAAAAAAATAATGCTTTTCTTCTAGTTATAGTTTTGAAAACAGATAAGATCCAGTGATGTGAAATGGACAGTAAAGTTTTATAGAAGCAGATAAATATAAAAATGTGTTTGGGATTTGTCATGAAAAGGGAAATACAATGTGAGAAGAAAGAAAGGGTTATAGAAACCTAAAGAAAAAGGACATTTTTTAAAAGTTAGGTGAATGAATTAAAGGAAAAACAGGGGTCATTAATATTAAGAAAGATAATTTTATAAATACATATATGTATGTAAAGAAGTAATAAGGGAAGGACTTTTAAAACAGAATATGCTTCTATTATGAAAACATACCTCTTATTCCCTAGACTACAATCATGAGTATACTTTAATTCAGAATGAACTAGAGGGGGGAAAATATGTGATAAATTTCAAACTTACACTAGGTTGTTGGATTGTTTTTCAGAGAAATTTTAGATAGCATGTATAGCCTTCTCAAAGTAATGACATTCAAATGCCAGGAAAACAAACTACTAAGTCAATAACTATAACCTTGGGCCTATTGAGAACTATGTATGCAAAAATTACTGTTCTCAATGTTCTGCACGTGTTCTTTAGGACAAATGAGATTAAACTTTAAAAACAAAATGTGCCCAGGCTTGTATTAAGAGCAAGGAGTCAGATTAATATAGGTTATTTTTAGAAGTCATGGCTTTAAAATTGCACAGTTGTCTAAAAGCTTTTATTCAAGATTTCATAGAAGTTTTAACTAGAAGCTAAATTATGGAACAATACTTCTGAAAATAATTAGTGATACCCCTACAGAAAAATTATTTCTTAGGTGTTTTTATGTTCATAACAAAATAATTAAACCTACTTTAAACAGTTGCTATGTAAAATCTTGTGTTTTGCATTGAGGATATTAACAGAATTATTTTTAACATCTAAAGCATAATTCATTCTTAATACAGTAGAATTCATATAAAAATAAATGTAAAAAAACCAAAAGCTACCAAAAAATGAGAAGTCTTCCCAGTGGTCTCTACAGGAATTTAAAGAAGGAGATATCTGAGCATTTGGATCTGTAGACGGCCCTTAGAGGGAAATGAAAAAATGAGACAAGTTATGCTAGGCAGATGAAGCAGGATAAGCCAAAGAAATGCAATGGCTCCAACATAATTTGATTGAAAATAGCATTTAGTGTTCCCCTATTTAATCGTATTTAATAAAAGCATAAACCATTGGAAAGAGCAGTGCCCCATATCCAGAGTTCCTTACTACATTCATATGATTGAGAAATTATATATTATAAAATTATCTCATTTACACAAATGATCCCAATGAGAACACTGATATAAATGTTCAATTATACAAAAATAAAACTAGAATTTCCTCATATCAAACTGTGGATTTGTCCTGAATCAACAATCACACATACCATGTATCTTTACAACACATGCTGTGAGGGAAAAATAATACAGGATCATGTGAACACAGGCCAATAAATGCAATTATACGCTGTTTTGTTGACAATAGTGAATATCACATAAAAAATAAAACCTAAAATCTTGTCAGTTTTAAATCATTATTTTATCTTATCTATAATATTTCACCAGTATCTACAAGTTGAAATATAGTTAGTAGTTAAAACATCAATCATTTAATAGTTGAACACAGATGTGTACACACTTATTTGGGCAAACCTTCTGTACTGCCATACTTAACTCATCGTTCTGGTGAGCAGAGAGCACTGATGATCTGCTTTTCTCCCTAAGCACTTAATTCTACATAAAACACATGATTGATTTAAATGTTATTTTAGAAATATCATTTTTGACTCATGTATTACATGTTGTTAAGAAATTTATCAAATTACCTTCTTTTCTAAAATTTACTATAACCCACTTATCTGAAGGACTGTACCCCTTGCTAAATGTGCTATGCCATGAAATATGAAAATTAACCATCTATTAATACCATGAAGGATTTATGTCTTCTGTCTTACAGGAAAACATCTAACAAGAACAAAGAATTATCAGGGTAATTAAAATCCCAAAACATCATTTCTTAAGGGATTGCCAATTTGTGAATTACAAGTGTTTTCTACAACCCCCACTCACTTTTACATGTTCTAACTTTCTTCCAAGAATTCTGTGTAAGTTGCTGTGCTAATTGACTGACTACTACTCACCCAGTCCCAGATAAATAGTTTAGGGTTTAGAAAGAGAGAGAAGAATATTTTTAAGTTGATATGAAAACTGAGAATATGAGATGAAAATATATAGCCTCTTGTAGACCAATTAATCTCATGCTAAATATTATACTACAGATATCTTGTTTCCTTTTGGTTTATTCACTAAACAACAATATCTTGTCAAACATACCACATCAACTCATGGAGATCCTTCAGATTTGTTATGACTGCATAGTCCGTCTTTGTAAGGATATGTCATAATATATTGAATTGCTCTCATTTTTGGCTAATAGATTATTTCCCATATTGACAATTTAGAGTGCACCAATGAATAAAATCATGCATATACATTTTTATAATGTTTTTAATAAAACAAATTATATAATATTGGCGGTCATAATGTTAAACCTTTAGTATAAATTCCTAAAATTGAAATTTCTGAGTCAAAAGTAAACCCCATTCACTTTAGGTTAGCAATGTTAAATCATTTTCTACACACAATATTTCAGTTCCCATTAAACAGTGTTCTTGTTTCTCAACAACTTTAACAACAAAGTAAGTTTTTATTATTACAAAATAGTAGTTATATTATGGGCTATACATAGTAACTGAGAATCATTTCACTTTGCATTTCTCTAATTATATGTGTGATTGAATATCATTTCACAAATCAAATAGTCATTTTCTATATAATTATGAATTGTTGATATACATCTTTAGGTAATTTTCTCTATCAGGTTTTTTTTCTTTACCTTTTAAGAGTTATTTATGGGCTGAGGATTATAGCTCAGTTTGTACAGTGCTTGCCTTGCATGCACAAGGCCCTGGGTTCAATCCTCAGCACCACACACACAAAAAACGTTATTTTTATATAATTAATATCATCTTTACAACTTTGAAATGTTGCAAATATTTCCTCCTAGTTTGACCATGATTTGATTTTGTTTATGAGGTTGTGTCTATGTATGCGTACTAAAAAAAAAAAAAATTAAAAAATTCAGCTTCTTCAAATGTGTCAGTCATTTTTGTTGTGCTTGAATTTGATTAATAGGTAGAAACCTTTTTCTTATACCTAAGATAAAAAGAATTTCACCATATTGACTGTTTCCTATGCTGAATAGCTATTTGTTTAATACAATTCCATTCATATTTTCTTGCTTTTGCACCCAATGCTTTTGGGGTCTTGTCCAAAAATTCTTACCCATTCCAAAGACTTAAAAATTCCCCCTGTATTTTCTTCTAGTTGTTTTTTAATTTCAGGTTTCACACTTTTATAGTCATGTTTTTTAATTTCAGGTTTCACACTTTTATAGACAAACTTTTATAGTCTTACCTAATTGCAATTCTTAAGGGACATAGATGACACCAAGTAAAATTCTGATGCTCCAGGTAAGAAGACACTTAAGTCTTTCACACTTAAGTCTTTCCTTCTCTTTGAGTTAGTTTTTAGAAAGCAAAAGAGATGGGAATTTAGCTTCATTCCTCAGCATTTGTATATTGAATTTTACCAGCACTGTTTATTAAAAAGACTATCTTTTCTCAAATGCATGTTCTTAGCATCTTTGTCATAAATCAGCGGCTGCAGGTGTTGAGTTGACTCTGGGCTTTCTATTCTGTTCTACTGGCCCATGTGTCTATTTTTATCTTAATATCATGCTCTTTTGATTACCATAGCTTTGCAGTATATTTTGAAGTCAGGTGATGTAATGCCTCCTGATTTATTCTTACTCAAGAGTGTTTTTGGTTATTTAGGTTCTTCCGTGGTTGAATGTAAGTTTTAGGATTTTTTTCTAGTTCTGTGAAGAACACCACTGGTATTTTTATAGAGATTGCATTGAGTCTGTAGATCACATTGGGTAATATGGACATCTTAACTTTTGATTCTTCTAATTCAAAAACATGGGATGTCTTTATTTTTTGTCTTTCATCTTTGATTATTTCATTAATGTTTTGTAGTTTTTATTGTGAGATTATTCTATGTGTTATATATTTTTCTAACTATTGTAAAGGGAAATTCTCTCTTGATTTTTAGATACATGTAGATATGACATATAGGTCAGACAATTAATATTTGAACACAAAACAGAATTAGCATTGTTCTTACTCCACAATGATTCAAAAATCATTACAATTTGCTTTAGGAATATACCAAGTTAATTTGAGGAGTTTAAAAATATCAAATATTATATTTCATTATTAATTTTCAAAACAAACCAGTAAGATTATCACATTTTATTTTAACCATGATAAAAATCATTTATAAATGTAACTTCTTTCATCTAAAAAATTAAGCGACTTGTTATTTCAGAGCATATGCACATATACATAAATATGTGTGAATATACACACACAGACACACACATAAAACATTTAAATATACACTTCAAAGATAAATAGCGCTCAAAGGTAAGCATGAAGAGCTCTGTTACAGTTTTATTATAATTTATTTAAATATAATATACATCAGTTAATTGGAAGCATAAAATAGATATTAATTCTAGATTGTTTTAATTGATTTAATTGGTCATATATCAAATGCAATTTTAAATGGGACAAACTTTTATAGTCTTACCTAATTGCAATTCTTTTTTTTTTTTTTTTTGGTACTGGGGATTGAACTCAAGGGCACTCGACCACTGAGCCACATCCCCAGCCCTGTTTTGTGTTTTATGTAGAGACAGGGTCTCACTGAGTTGCTTAGCACCTCGCCATTGCTGAGGCTGGCTTTGAGCTCGCGATTCTCCTGTCTCAGCCTCACTAAGTGCTGGGATTACAGGCTTGAGCCACCTTGCCCGGCTCTAATTGCAATTCTTAAGGGACATAGATGCCACCAAGTAAAATTCTGATGTTCCAGGTAAGAAGACAAAAAACACTTGAGTGGCACAACTGGAATACGAAATGGTCTTGTCCCCAGTTGCCATAATAGCCAGCAATTTAGGGATGCACGTAGTAGTACAGGAAATTCCTAAGAGGGAGAAATTCTGAAGGAAAAGGTACGTGGGGTCTTCAGGTCTGTACCCACCAGGGTGAGTTTGATGATGATCAGATTGCCAGTGATGCTCAGAAAGTAGGTAAGAAGCAGGAGGACAAATAATGGAACTTTCAATTCTGGGTCATCAGTCAAACCTAGGATGAGCACTGTCAGTCTTGTATGGTTTTGCATTATGGTACTCTTACTTGTAACAAATCTGAATGCAAAAGCAATCATCATCATCATCATCATCATCATCATCATCATCATCATCATCATAATCATCATCCTCATCTCTTCCAAAAAATAACAGTGGTAAATAGGATTGAACTAACATTAACAAAGCAATACACCAAATAAAGCTATGCAATGCCCATTTATGCTTTAAAAATGATTATGCCAGCAAGAAGCACTCCTTATTTCACACTATCTGGTCAGAGAATTAACAGATAATAAACCCTGAGGCCATGCCAACCAAAAACAACTGGGTTTGCTGTTAAGGGAAAGAAAAAATACATCATTCCCAGGAGTGATCAAAATGGAATCTTGACTTTTCGAAATCAGTACATTTAACTTCCTACCTCTGTTTCTTGACCATTAACCAGGAAGTAGTTGAATGGAAATAATTCCTTTCTGGAGAAAGATCTGTTCATTGACCATATTGCCTTACCTGAGTATTGGCTCAGGAAGAAGGCTAGTAGGTGCAGGATAGTAGTCCTTTGCTGAGCAGCGTGTTTGCTAAAAGTGCTCAAACTGTGGGTGTTCTGAATACGTGACTCAGCTGAATGCTTCCATTGACAAGTGTGCAACTCCCTTCACCAATGCCTGGAAAACACCTATCTGTTTACTCTCACTATCATTTTGTCTTCCAGATCTGGGATTCTGTCTTCAAAATGGTCTACTTTATTACAGAGACTTTAACTTGAACATTTTATTTGATTTATTGTGTCTTTCATTTCCAAGATTTCTGTTTGGTTCTTTGTCAATGCCTTATTGAATTTCTCATTTGAATCCTGTACTGACTTCCTTAATTCATTCAGTTATTTCTCTGGGTTCTCTTGGAATTTATTGGTCATTCTGATAATCTTTCTTTTGAATTCTTTATCTGATATTTAATTCACTTTAACATATTTGCACTTACTTGCTAGGAGATGTTTGTTTTACCTTTTTTTCATGTTCTTGTGTATATGTTTTGGTTTTTATGCTTTTCTTTGCATGGATTTCTCTTCCATTCTTATGTGTGACCTTTTTAGGTGCAGCCTTCTCTTGCCAAAGGTTCCTAGAGTGATCTAGATAGAGACCCTCACTATGTGTGGCATCCACAGCCTTTGTGTTAATTCTGTTTTTGCTGTAGGAGTGGACATGTATGTGTGTGACTTGAGGGCCCAGGAGTGGACATGTATGTGTGTGACTTGAGGGCCCAGGAGTGGACATGTATGTGTGTGACTTGAGGACCCAGGAGTGGACATGTATGTGTGTGACTTGAGGACCCAGGAGTGGACATGTATGTGTGTGACTTGAGGACCCACACTTAGCCATTTCTACTTGCAGTATGGTCACTAATACGTTTTGTTTTGGTTTTGGTTTTGGTTTTTTGTTTTTGTCTCTTCTATCCTTTGTATTAAAATATAGCTGAAGTTTGAGTATAGTTAATTCATGTGTGGAGCAAGGTGTGCTATCTTTTGGCTGGGTTTAGTTCAGGAGCAGAATCTCTACCTTGTGAAACTTTAGTGTCTCAGTAGATTCACTGGGGAAGCACTGTCAGCTTAAAAAGAGTTTCTGTTTTGCTATTATCAGTGTGCAGATCTAGTACCACAGAGATCAGGGGAAGGCTATGCTACAACTCTCACCACTTCATACATATTTGAAGTCAAATTGGTAGAACAAAAAGGTTTTATACAAACCTCGTGGAAAGGAAGATACAAGAAACAATTGTTTCAAAAGTTTCATCTTGAAATTTCTAACATTGAGTGCCATTTTATTTATTTTTTAATAATTTTTTTCTGGGGATTGAACCTAAGATGTTTTACCACTAATTAAATTCAGAGTCTTTTTATCTTTTTTTTTTGGTACCAGGTATTGAACTCAGGGGCACTCGACCCCTGAGCCACATCCCCAGCCCTATTTTGTGTTTTATGTAGAGACAGGGTCTCACTGAGTTGCTTAGTGCCTCGCCATTGCTGAGGCTGGCTTTGAACTCGCAGCCTGAGCTGTCTCAGCCTCCCTAAGTGCTGGGATTACAAGCGTGAGCCACCGCGCCCGGCTGAGTCTTTTTATCTTTAAATTGTGAGACAGGGTATTGGTAAGTTGCTGAGGCTGACCTCAAACTTGTGATCCTCTTATTTCAGCCTCCTCTGTCACTGGGATTAGAGAATTGTAAAGAAGAAGCAATGAGATAAGACAGGAAATTTACATATACAGATTTATTTAACCTGTGCTAGATTGACCAGAAAAGGGGACAGTTTGAATTTTCAGATTGTTTGGTGCTTGTCAGTTTGGGGGACACTATTCCTCCAGAATTTACTCTCAGCATGATGAAGCTGTTACAAATTTTAGAAGGAGGCCTCCCAAATGCAGTCATTTTTGGTTTGGACTTCCTGAGTGGGAGACTAGGAATCCCTGTAGTTTACCTTGGTTTCATATTTTGCTGTCTCCATTTTTCTTCTTTTTTGTCTTGCTCTTGGTATACTTTGTTTTTGAATACTCAAGACCAAACAGTCCTTTAGTGTCCATTATTCAGCAGACAGGTAGGTATGCATGTCATGAGTCAGTCTGAACACAGGTGTGAGATAGTAACGTAGACTAGAGAAAAACTCAGGGTAGCCATGGCAGCTATAGCCGCCAGTCTTCCAGTGTGCAGAGTAGAGGAGAGTGAGATGCATTTATTTGAAATTGGAAGTCTGATTTCTGGGATAAGGAACATGACTAATGAAAGATGGAATAGGACAAATCTGGGTGAGACAAAAAGCAGTAACACCCACTCGTATGTGACCTTCCCCAGGCCCATAAGAAGATGAAAAATAGGCTGGTAAGTTCCATACACCTCCCCCATCACACAAACTTAGGTTCTTGAAATAAGAGGTGCAGTTCACAGCAGATCAGATTGGCCTACAGGCAGAGCAGGACAGAGGGCTGACCAGCAGTCCTGCAAGACAAACCCAGTCATAGTGATAAAGTCCTGGGTGAAGTCATAATTAGGGTGAAGTCAGCTGTGAATCAAACAATGCTCCCCCACCAGAGGCTACCAGGAAAGGAGGGGACATATCTCAGCATACAGACACCCTAACAAGTTTGGCCAAATGAGATAAGAACTGAGAACAAACAGCACAATATTTCCCAGACTTCACCTGGTTGGGAAATTCTAAAAACAAAACCTAAAAAGGAAGGCTTCCATTTCAAAAAACACAGCAAGAAGAACATTGAATCTCTGTATGACAGTTTTTGCAGTAACTGCTTGGTGTAAACTGATTCACAGTGTCTGCGAGCATTTTGTGTTTTGTCTGAATTATATCTAATTTTATGTATTTTGTCAATTAATTGGATCCTCCTTCATATCCTTTTCTTATTTCACATGCTCATTTCCTTTTCATCTCCATCATCAGTTTATTGTTTATTCCACTAGCTAAAAAATGGTTCAAGAGGGGCTGGGATTGTAGCTCAGCAGTAGAGCGCTTGCCTTGCATGCGTGAGGCCCTGGGTTCGATCCTCAGCACCACATACAAAGCAATGAAATAAAGACATTGGGTCCATCTACAACTAAAAAAAAATTTTTAAATGGTTCAACATACACAAACCAATAAATATAATTAATCACATTACAGAATTAATGACATAAGTTATATAATAATCTCAATAGATGCAAGAAAACCTTTCACAAAATTGAGCCGCCATTTGTGATAGAAACTCTGAAGAAACTAAGGATAGAAGGAACTTGCCTCATCACAAAGGCTGTATACAAGAAGTCCAAAAGCAACTTCTTACAGAGCAGGGAAAAGAAAACCCAGTTCCTCTAAAATCAGGAATACATGAGAATGTTCACTCTCAATGTTCCTATTTAATATGGTACTAGAAATTTTAGCCAAAGCAATTTGTAAGGAAACAAAAGGGAAACAGAGGCAAGACGCAGAGGCAAAATAGCTGCTCTTCTAATCTGCCAGCTTTATTTATACCAAGAGTAACCTATAAACCTATAAGTAACCTTTATACCAATAGTAACCTATAAATAGGTTATTATTTATACCAATAGGTTACTTACTATTGGTAAGTACTACTACTATTTATTACTGTGACCTTACTATTTATCATAAGGACTCTGGCATCATTAATACATTATTGTTTATTGTACCTTTAAGCAAGATATAGTAGGTTATAATGTAAGATGTTCTTGCTTATGATTAGTGTATTCTGACCAAGCATGTATTGGTTATCTTAGTAGTTCCTGACAAAAACTGCAAAATGGTCCATCTATGGGAAACAAGATGCCTCTTTTCCCTCAGGTGTTTGCTCACCAGACAAACACTGTCTTATACATTTCCACAGCCAGAACACTTACAGCTCCAATTTTTTTGTTCTATATAAACTTTTGGATAAATAACATTTGTTTTTTCTTTATTGTTGGCAGAGGCAAAAAGTAAGATAGGCATTGACAACAGCAAGTAAAACATAACAATCCCTCTATTACTAAGTACCTACTTATAAATAGTTGTTTAATCCAAGTAAAATTTGATAACCACAAGGTCAGCCAACCTAACAAATATAACCCTCCATCATCCTGTTGGACCTTTTAAATTATGTCTTTAAGGTAATATAATTCCTTTGAAATGGAGTTATTCTTATCACTTAAGTTAAAGCAACACATATTGTTAAGTTCATGACAGCCTTTATGATGTAATAATAATAAATAATCAATTGCAGCCTGATGGTCAAGAATAGCTTGATGATGTTGTGTTTGTTCTTCATTTAGCATACTAATTGCCATAGAGATATGATTGATATTTTTTATCATAGCACAGGCCAATTTCATGATCGTTTTGTAGGCCCCAAGTGCCAGTCCAAGGATGCCACCCAAGAAGAATGTCAAAGCCTCAAATTCTGTCTTAGAGAGAAGGCTTACTGAATCATCACAGTTTTCATCAAAGGGATAGTTCTTTTATGGATATGTTGTGCAGGACAGTGGCCTATCAAATCCCATGGGGATGGTAGAAACACAGTCAATTGGCTAAGATAACAATGAGTACCATCAGACATATTAGCAGATATATAGTGAAAGCTATATGCTCCATAAGGAAAAAACCATCCTGGTGGTAAGGGAATATAACCGTTTCCATACACAATGGGTTCCATCTTGGGAGAGTTCATTGAGAGTCATCCCAAAAAGACACATCTCTGTGTATAGTTTTGAACCTCAGTGCAAGTATTAGTTGCATTTATGGCAACAGTGGGTGTAAGTAACATCATAGCACTGGAAGGTTTGGCATATTGAGGACCTCTCCAATTATAAAAATCTTTGTAGGATATTGGCTTTTGGATACGTTTTGGAGAACATTGTCATATTTGTAATCTAATATATGGGATGGCACACAGGAAGAAGACAGGAGCCAATATACTCCCCATATCAATATCACGGTGGATACAAACCTCAGATGAATTGGCAATTTTAGGCAGGCAAACCCAAATATTATAGTGTCCTCTAGAAGCTAAGGAGTCTGATTTTATAGCATCTCCTATAGCTGGGGTACAACAGCAGAACAACTCATAAACATTAAAACATTTACAGAGTTTTGTGTAAATTTAACAAAGTAGTAACCAAATTTTCCAGAGTGCATTTTAACCCCATTTGAGCCAACAGATATTGAGCCAAGGCTCCTAATGATTTTATATCTCCCCAAGTCACCAGAGGTTGAGTATCTTGGGCCCTCTTGTGGTGTTCCTTCTCTTTCTAGGAGTGTGGTTATCCCTTTGTTTGGTGGAATCCTCCTCATCCAGGATCAAATGGAAACTGCAGATCAGGTTGTGAAGTCCCTGATGTCAATTCATGATTGATAGGTCTCACATATAGAGCCTGAATCCAAACAGGACCTATTGGCATAACCCCAAAGCATATCCTTTTCCCCCATATGATCAGAGGCACAGGATCCTGCCCTCCTGTATTTGGTGGAACCCTGTATTTTACATAAATTTTGGGCAAAAGTTGTTTGGGAATAAAGTGTTTATCCAAAGCAGATGAACAACTGTGAGTATTATCTTTGTATTGTGTTGAGTGCATTAACTAAATAAAGCAATATTTAAAGCATCATTAATATGACAGAGGCTAGGTTTCCTTTTTTATTTTTGTTTTAAGAGGCAAGTCATAAGGGTACAATGTTCTCATTCAACCAAGGCCTGTCTGGTAGGCTTATGATAAATTCCATGGGTTAAAATTAAATTTCAATGAGTCTAAAATTGTGCAAAAGCACAGGATGTATATGCAGGACATTGTCCATTTTTAAATGGGCAGGCTTGCCTATAGTGGCTAAGTAACATTTTTCATCAGATGTCAAACATTTTTAATACATATATGCAGGATAGTTATCCATTTGTAAATGAGTATGTTTGCCCATAGTGGCAAAGCAGAGTAATAAATGAGAAATGCAAGCAGATACTTTTCAGATCTATGAGCACTAGCCCAAATGAACCCAGAATCATGGAGAAAGAAAAATGAATGAAAGGGAGGGAAATGGGTAATGTTCATTTACCAAAATTTATTAGAGTGTAGATCCTGTGGATTTATGGATTCCCACATAAGGCCTGGAAAGGTGTAGAGTAAGAACAGTTATTAAGAATGGCACAAGCCTGTTGGGAAGAAATGGAAAACATCTTCATTAGTGAGTGAGTGTTTTCATGGAAAAATCCATGACATTCTACATCATTGGAAAATAAAGGATAAAGGGATCTTTATAGCTGTATCTGCATGAGTGTTACCTTCCATCAGAGATCCAGGAATTTTGGTGAAACTGCATATATGAACAAGGAAAATAGGGGATGTACAATTTAGTAAAACAGTTTGAAGGGTTAAAAAAAGAGAGATAATAAATTAGAATCCAAATGAGGTGATAACATAGCTACAGAAATATGGGGATCAAGTTTGGCTCTATACTAAATATCTGCAATAATATTTAAAGTAGTAGAAAATAATCTCAGTGTCAAGATAATGGTGGCTAATTCAGCTCACTGTGGGGAAATCTGAGGTAGGGTATAACAGTCCATCCACTTATCATTAACAAAAACTAATATTACCCCTCATTGTTTACCTCCATCTGTTTATACCATCAACCCATCCAAAAGAGGAATGGTAGAAATCAAGGAGAGGGGGTTGTGTAACCTGATATATCAAAGATAATCGTCCAACATGAGGCATATGAAAAGCAAGCAATCTAAAAAATTATGTTAATACAGCCCAATAGTAGGATAAGAACTTTAAGTATTGGAGATGGAACGTTTTTCCATAAGTAAGATATAAAACATGAATGTCTATGCCTGTTAAGGATAAAATTCTTGTGCAACCATCAGCAATTAATTGAGCATACATATCAGCAAAAGGCGGAACATTACAGCCTGAAAAATTAAGAGAGTATTACCATTCTAATATATATAACACTTGATTATAAATAGCAATTACTGCTGCAAAAGCATGAGGTTTTCCAACAAAAACTACCAAAGATAATGGCACATTAGATACAGGAAGTGGATCTATCATTACTGTGGACAGTTTTTTGTTAATTTTTTGTAGAGCTTGTTTTAGAGAAGGAGTCAAATGAAGGGTCGAACCAAGGTCCTGCTGTTCTTTTGACAACTGGAAAATAGGAGAGAGTATATTAGTAGTTAATGAACATAAGTATGCACTCAATTTAAATGTCCTAGGAATTGCTATAAATGGACCAAGGAAATTTTTGAAGGAAAGGTTATATTTGAGATGTGAAGAATTGAATATTTTTGAAGTAATTTATGTCCCAAGTCACTGATAGGGAGTTGATGTTGAATTTTTTTCTGTAGAAACATGGGGTCCTTCTTGTAACAATACTTCTTGTAATGTTTGTAGAATTTCATCTGTGATGATTTATGCTGTAAGTAGTATAGCATCCATATAATGTAAAGAAGTAAGTGAGGAAATTTCTGATGAAAATGGAGCAAGGCTTTATTAACAAAATATTGACACAATGTTGGGCTATTTAGAATCCATTATGAGAGAACTTTCCAATGGAATCTATTAGGAGGATTATGATGGTTAAAAACATAGACAGTAAAGGCTAATTTTTCTCAATTGTCAGAAAAGAATGGAATCAAAAAAAGCAATCGTTTAAGTTGATGACATATAAAAAAATCCTGGAATTAAATTTGGGTTTGGCAATCTGCATTGAAGCAGACACATGGGTTGTACACATTTATTAATTTCTCTTAAATCTTATAATAATCTCCATATTCCCAATTTCTTTTTCATAATGAAAATGGGAAAGTTCCAAAGGCTAATAGAAGGTTTAATATGTTCCAGCTGTAGCTGTTCTTGAATAAGGGCCTCTGCAGCTGTCACCTTTTTCTTTGACAATGGCCATTGTTCAACACAGACAAGGGTGGTGGCTTTCCACTTTAGTGGCAAGGCAGTCAGATCTGCAGAGGCCCCTACAGAAAAAGCAATTTCACAGACAATTGGAGTTTATGTAAAATGTTTCTGCCCCATATGGGAAAAAGTATTGCCATCACATATGACTGAATATGAGTGATAACATTGTGGATTGGAAGGGGCAGAACTTCAGAGGGAGCTCTTGGACACCTGTTTATTATTGCCACCTATACCCTAAGCCAGGATGGCCCTTTAAAGGGGCCATGCATCAGGCCATACCAAAAGGTGTATAACTATGACATCAGCACCAGTGTCCAACAACCCTGTAATTGGTTGCTCATTTAAGCAGTCAATTTAGGTCTACTTTCAGTGATCCTTAAACATGCTCCAATGACAGTACAACCAAACCCTGCATTTCCTCTTTTGTTTAAATGTTTTTGAGCTGAAACATAGGGAATCACAATCAGTTGAGCATTAGAGGATCCTTTGGGGATGCATAAGGGCATATGAGACCAGATTTGGACATATACTATAACAGTATAATTAGAATAAACCACTCCCGGAATAACAAATTTTTCTTCTTTAGTACTATCAGAACGAGACAAAATTAATCCAAAAGTATTCTGGGGTAAAGGTCCCTGGATTTGAGTGGCAATTTTACATACTTCCCCAGAAAGCCATACTTTGGTGTCATCAGTAGTAATTAGTCTATGCCAATGCTCCCTCTAGTGGCATGAAAGGATTTCTGGAAAGATGTTCTGTTTGAACTGGAAGGGAGGACTCTGTCTGCACTGGAAATATTTGTGTCATGGAATCTTGAGGGGACAGGAAAAAATGGATTCCCTCTCCTTTTCCCTGGGTTGGCGGGTGACCTAAAATGGGGTTTCCTGACATCAGTCTTAGATCATCATTGATTTGCCCAGAGAAATCCTTTTTGACATATAGGGCACTTTTGACTGGGGCATTTTTGAGACCCCATTTAACCTGACTGTCCTTTTGAAGATGACCAAGTCTTTTACTAATATAACAATTTATTATGGAGTTTTAAAGCAGCAGCAAGTAAAGTAGCTTTACGAGTTTTAGCCCCTACCTTTCAACATGCCTTTATCATATTTGACAAACTAGTATCCACTTTATGACAAATAGACTTTATTACTTCATTGCAATCTTGATTGACATTCTCATACACCAATTGTTTGGTTAGAATATTAGCAGACTCCAAGTCGACAACTTGCAGCTCTATTGCTTTAGGTAAGCAATTAACAAAATTTAACAAGCTCCCCAGAAGCTTGTCTTATTACTGCAAATGATTTAGAGGGATCCCAGGTGTCAGGAATCTGACATCACGCTTTACACACAAGTGTTCTAATTTGAGCAATGGCAGAAGCAGGTAATTGAGTTTGTTGTGGCAGAGTAGCCTATTGCCCAACTCTGAAAAGATCATCATAATCAATGTTTATATTTCCTTGTGCATTATCTTCAGCCCAGACATGGGCCAGACCAGACTACTTTTGTAAAAACAGTATTTTGACCAAGAGAAGTAACCATCTTAATTAATGCTTCCCAATCAGTAGGAACCAAGGCATATCCTATTCCTAGTCCCTCGAACATATTGAGGGTAAGATTACTATTCACACCACTTTCCAAAACAGTGTGTGTTGCAATTCTTTCAATACAGCAAAAGGCAATTAATTGTTCATGCTCTGGCTGGCCAGTGAGATTTAGCCTAATGGGACAAACAGCTAAGGTATGAGTTCCTTCCTCCTCTGTTGCTTGCTGTAAACATTCAGGTTTGTATATACAGCAGTGGCTGAGAGAAGAAACACCTCCATAGAGGACACTACGGGAGGAGATGGTTGCTGAGAAATAAAGACTATAGAAATCGCATTGCAACAAAGGTACCAAGCACGCAACACAAGTACAAGAGCTTGCAGCTCCTCATGAAGCTTCTTACCTATATTTTCCCAACCCTTTGAACACAAGGAGCCACTTTCTGGGTACCAGTGGCAGCAAGAATCTACCTCCACCAGCAAAGCAGTGAGATCAGCATTACTTATGGCATGTCCAGCCTTGCAAAGTAAACAGGAGAGCTCAGCCCAGTGACAATGCTGAGTGTCAGATAGGGAATTTCCCATAACTTACCAAAAGGGATTGGTACCAGCTGATGAGAGACATGAGTCACATCCTGCTCTAGGCGGTAAGCTACTCCTCTCCCCTGTCAACACCTCTGAAAGGGTCCCTGTTTTGGGCACCAAGTGTAATGAAACAAAG
>CM053403.1:55572104-55586895 GCA_028644305.1 Xerus rutilus | reverse complement strand
GAGAGACATGAGTCACATCCTGCTCTAGGCGGTAAGCTACTCCTCTCCCCTGTCAACACCTCTGAAAGGGTCCCTGTTTTGGGCACCAAGTGTAATGAAACAAAGGGAGACAGAAGCAAGATGCAGGGGCAAAATGGCTGCTCTCCTAAGCTGCTGTCTTTATTGATACACTAGGTTACATTAGATCATTGGTACCATTAGTACATTATTGTTTGTTATATCATTAAGCAGAGTACATTAGGTTATTGTGTAAGATGTTCTTGCTTATGATTAGTTATATGTTCTGGCCAAGCATTATCAGTTATATTAATAGTTTTGAGGAGAAACTGCAGAATTTTCCAGTTGAGGAAAACAAGATGCCTATTATTCTCTGGGAGTTTGCTCACCAGAGTAACATCCTATCCTGTACTTTTCAACAGTCAGAACCTTTTCAGGTGGAGGATGAAAAGGATGGTTGTGAGGCCCTGTTGGGTGAGTATAGAGTGTGGCAGTGTTGACCATAGAAAAGGCACAGCTTCAGGGTTTAGATTGCACATTGGGCAGGTCTTGAGGCCTCTATGAGGTATGATCTTAGAGTTGGTGCTGGGCCATTAGTGGTAGGGATAAAATTCCTGGAGCTGAGGGATGTTAGGCCTGCTACTATTTAGGTCTTGTTGCATGTCAGTTTCCCCAGTCATGGAGACAGCCTTACTGCTATTCTGGACCACTTGATCCTTGGAATGAAAGGCCCCATGTGGCCTTGAGTACTGACATTATAATTGTACAACTGAATCTAGTTGAGGTCATGGAGTTGCATTCTTTTTTGTGAGCATTGTGGCATGATAGCAGGGTCTTGGGTATGGGGAGTTATATTAGCTACTGTTCCTTTGGGTAAGATGCATTCTAGCAGTGTCTTCATTTGACCACCAATTTATCAAAGAAGAAATGAAAAGAGGAATTGAAAAATACTGAGAATCTGGGCACAGTGGTGCACGCCTGTAATCCCTGCATTTTGGGAGGCTGAGACAGGAGAATTGCAAGTTCAAAGCTAGCCTCAGCAAAGGTGAGGCACTGAGAAACTCAGTGAGACTCTGTGTCTAAATCAATCACAAAACAGGGCTGACAATGTGGCTCAGCGGTCAAGTACCTCTGAGTTCAATCACCAGTATCGAAAAAAAAAAAAATACTGAGACAACAAATGAACACAGAAGATCTGAAAACTTATGAGATGCAGGAAAAGTATACCTGCAAGGGACATTTATATCAAGACATAGCTACGTTAGAAAAAAGAAAGATTTGAACTTAATGCTGTACTTTAAGGAAATAGACAAAGAACAAGATAAGCCCTAACTTAGCAGAAGGAAAAAAATAACAAAGATCAGAGAAGAATTTAAGTAGAGGATAGAAAAATAATAGAAAAGATCACTAATTAGTAGTTGACTTTTTGTAATATATACAATATTGACAAATCCTTAAGCAGACTAACAAAGAAAAAAGAGAGAAGACTCACAAAATTGGAGATGAAAGAGGCAATGTTAATTTGAACTGATGCCACAGAAATACAAAGAACAAGCCTGCACAGTGGTGTATGCCTGTAATCTCAGCACCTCAGAAGGCTGATTCAGGAGGATCATGAGTTCAAATCAGCCTGAGCATAAGTGAGGCACTAAGCAACTCAGTGAGACCTTGTCTTTAAATAAAATACAAAATAGGTCTGAGGAGGTGGCTCAGTGGCCGAGTGCCTCTGAGTTAAACCCCTGATAATGACTACCCCCCCCCAAAAAAAGAAATACAAATGATCATCAGACTACTATGAATGTCTGTATACCAAAAATCTGGATAACTTAGAATAGTGTGTAATTTTTTAGGAACATACAGCCTATCAAGAGTGAGTTAGGAAAAAATAGAAAATCTGAACAAATCAATAATGAATGAGATTAAATCAATAATAAATCATCTCCCAACAAAGAAATCCTAGGACCTGATGGTTTTACCAAACATTTGAAAAACTAATAATGATTTTTCTCAAATTCTTCCAAAGAATTGAGAGGAGGGAAAACTTCCATAATCCTTATATGAAGCCAATACTACTCTGATACAAGTACTCTGAAAGGAAAGAAAATTAAGGCCAATGTCCTGATGAACACAAATGCAAAATCCTCTAATAAATTCCAGCAAATGAAATTCAACAGCATATTAAATAGATCATTCATCATGATTAAGATTCATTCCAGGGATATAAGGATGGTTTGACATATGTAAATCAATAAGATTTATATACCAAGTTAACAAAATGAAGGATAGGAATCAGATGGTCATCTTAATAAATGCAAAAAGAAAAAAGCATTTGACAAAATTCAGTGTTTGTTCATGTTAAAACCCTAAACAAATAGGCATATAAGAAATATAGCTCAATATGATAAAGGACATATATGATAAGCCCACAACTAACATCATACTCAACAATAAAATGATGAAAGCTTTTTTCTAAGATTAAGAGTCAAAAGATGATGACCACTCTGGTCACTTCTACTCAACATAGGACTAGAAGTCTTAATCAGCATAATTAGGCAAGAGAAAGCCTTCTACATAGGATAGAAGAAGTGAAATTGTCTGTTTGATGATGACCTCATTTTATATGTAGAAAGCCCTTAAAAACTATACCAAAAAAAATCAGAACTGATAAATTTTATAAAGTTGCAGTTTACAAAATCAATATAAAAAAACCAGTAGCTTTATTTTTTTTGCATTTGCATAATGTATCTTTTTTATCTACACGTTACTTTCAACTTTCCATTACTTCATATGTAAAGAATGTCTCCTACAAATAGCATATAATTGAGTCTCTTCTTTCCAAACAACCTGATGATAGTTTTGCTTTACTAGGGGAGATTTTTGTTGATTTCCTCACAAAACCACTCTGGAAGTATCCTATTCTAGGAAAACATTATATTGTCTTTATTTTTATAGTTATTGTAAGTCATACTATCAGGTAGTATAAATCTTCCAAATGCATTAATCTTATCTAAAATTGTTTTCCTCATTCTATTTAATTTATATATCCATATGAGTTTTAGTATTAGTCTCTCAATTTCTATGTAAATCCTGCTTGAAGTTTTAATGGGGATATATCAAATGTATAGGTGAGTATCTAGACTTTCAATCTATACACACACACACACACACATAAACACATTTATTTAGGTTTAATTTCTACTGACAATTTTTTTTATTTCTGTATTTTTCAATGCACCAATCTTGTGCACTCTTTGTTATATTCATTTAGAGGACATTCATGCTATTTTGATTAATAATTTTGTTTTTAGACATTGCAGGTATGTAGAAGTGAAATTGATTTTTGTTTATTGACCTTCAATTCAGTGGTTTTGCTGTGCTCGTTAGCACTAGCAGACATGTTTTATACTATTGTTTACAAAGATTAGCAAATAAATGTAGTAGTTCTACTTCTTTTTTCCTATCTTTATACCTTTATTTTTTTAATTGAACTTTTACTATGGCTATGCTTGCCTTATTCCTGATTTTAAGTAGAATCTATTCACATTTTTATTTTTTGCCATTAAGTATTATTTTAAATATATGTTTTTAGGTAAAGCACTACTTTCATCGAAACATTTGTATTGAAATAGAGTATAGATATTTAAATGTTCATATATCATATATAAATAGCAAGATGAATTTTCAAAACATTTAACATACTCAAATATCCAGGATAAAAATAAAAAAACAATATTACTAATACCCTCTGTAATTTTGTAAATGCCCTTTTATATGTACTACTTTGTCACACATGATTTTACTATATATATGTGGAAATATTTCTAGACTCTATTCTTTTCTACTGATCTATTTGTTTAATCTATTTGTTTCATTTTGCATTAATGCCAATTTATTATTATGCATGTATATTAAATCCTGGTAACTTACAGGATGCACCCCCTATTTTTCTATTCTTAAAAATTGTTTTGTGCATTACTGGATTTTAAAGTTTTGGCACAAGTTTGGACTCTCCTTGGCATTTCCCACAAAAACAATTGAATGTTTTTTCCTGTTCAAAGAGTCCTATTCAAGCACTTCTTCCCTAGAACCCCTAGTCACTAATTTGCAAGTGGAAAGGACATAAATGTTGGGAGGCCAAAGGACATAATTTTTCATGTTGAATTGGATCATCCAAAATGGCATTTTGAAATTCAAACATTCAGTACTTCAACAAGTAATGTTGCTTTCATGTAGGGTCTTTGCAGATACAATCAAATTAAGATGAGTTCATTAGGGTGGGTGCTAATTCAATATGATCATTGCCCTTATGTGAAAGGGAAATTCAAACAGGCATATACATACTCAGTGGGAATATTATGTGGAGAAATACAATAAAAAGGTTTGTGATGGCAGTCAATGATTGGAGTGATGTACCTACAAAATGAGTATCATCAATAGGCCGATTTGGTCTCTAAAAGTAGCTTTTCTTTTCTTTGTTTCTTTTTTCCTTTTTTTTTTTTTGTAAACCCATAACATATCTGAAACAAAGGAACAAATTTAGATTAACAAGGTTTTTCAGTCTATCTCTGATCCACATGTTATGTGGTAAACTTCTTTTCCTCTCTTGGACTCCTCCTTCAACTATTAGAAATGAGGGTTGGCTTAGATCTAAAATCGCCATCTTGATCTGATTTTCAATGACTCTAAAATGAAGTAGCATAATGCTGACTCAATTACCCAAGATGCTGAGCAGTGTGATACAACATGTAATTATTTTAAGTGTCCTGAAGATGTCCCTGTACTGAGACAACCTTCTAAGATCAGTATAGAATATGAGAATAGGATGTAATGGGTTCAAAATAAGCCACTAATCATTTAGCTAGGGACAACAAAAATAGTTGCTTTCATTTCCTACATTTTCAAAAATGGTATTCTTCAGTGAATTACAGCAAATCTGCTTCTTGACAGTTTGGCTAGAACATTAGCAATAGTCGTCTTACTCTGTAGGCATTATTTTCTAAGGGCTTAATTTTAGTAAAATTCTTCTGGCATGAACATGAACATTTCATTCATATCTAGAACATGTCTTGGACCTTTAATAGCAGCAAATAGAAACAGGAGAGAGTAGTTTGTTAGAAACATCCATCCATTGAACTAGACTTGAGTGATCATCGCCTAGAACCAAAAATATGTTATAGACATATAAGGAATTATAAATGAGTGTGTGACCATAAAATACTATATAACTAAATTCCTTTTGAAGTTATTATACCATCAATGTGACTTGAAAAATTTTTAAAGAAACCATGAAACAATTATTTTGAATTGTCTCATAATGTCTAGGCAAAGATAGCCTCTCTTCCCATCCCACCCTCCATAGAGACATGATGAACTTCCTAACTTTGGAGTTATTTGAAAAAATTACATTCTTAAATTTGTAAAAACACTGAAGTGATTGTTGGAAAATAAGAATATGTACTTCTACAATTACATCTTTGGTTTGGTTAATGGCAATGTCATAGTTCAGGGTTATTAATAAGTTTGAAATAAAAATTCTTTACTTTGGCACAAGCAAGAACATAAACAAACAAAATGGTGATAAAGCACCAAAAGTCACCCTCTCAGAGCTGTAGAGAATAGGGAATGTCAAGTGTAAGTCATTCTCATATTAAAAAAAAAAAGGAACCCATATTATGAGAGTCAATTCTTCCCATAACTAAGGTTGAGTGTGTGTTTAACTTTCAGTTTTCTCTATTATTTGAGAATATATTTAGAATCTGAAGGAGATTTCTTCACTAGTGGTCAAAACTAAATCCCTGAAAGCTCAAAATCTTCCAAAGTCTCATTTTGAAAATCTTATGCATGGTGAGCTGGTGCTCAGTCAGTTTATTTATTTATTTATTTGTTTGTTTATATTTTTAAATGTAGAGTCATAGTATATATACAGAGCTCAATTATTCCATCTATCTGGTTACAAACAAGATAGAGTCACACCATTTGTGCTTCACATATGCTCCTAGGGTAGTGATGTCCATCTCATTCAATCCTTTTTTGCTACTCTCATTCCCCCTCCCCTCCTCTACCTTCCCCCGTCCCATCCAAAGTTCCTCCATTTCTCCCATGCTCCCTACCCTCAACCCCACTCCTCTTATATATTAGCATCCACTAACCAGAGAGAACATTTGGCCTTTGGTTTTTAGGGATTGGCTTACTTCACTTGGCTTGATGTTCTCCAATTCCATCCATTTACCTGCAAATGCCATAATTTTATTCTCTTTTATTGCTGAGTAATATTTCACTGTGTATATATATGTTTCTTTATCCATTCATCTATTGAAGGGCATCTAGTTTGCTTCCATAGTTTAGCAATTGTAAATTATGCTGCTATAAACACTGAAGTGGCTGTATTACTTAGTATGTTTTTAAGCCTTTAGGGGATAGGCCAAAGAGTAGGATAGCTGTGTCAAATGGTGGTTCCATTCCAAGTGTTTTAAGGAATCTCCATACTGCTTTCCAGATAGGTTGCACCAGTTTGCTGTCCCACCAGCAATGTTTGAGCGTGTCTTTTTCTCCACATCCTCGCCAGCACTTATTGTTGCTGGTATTTTGGATAGCTGCCATTCTGACTGGGGTAAGATGAAATCTGAAGGTAGTTTTGATTTGCATTTCTCTAATTGCTAGAGATGTTGAACATTTCTTTATATATTTGTTTATTGATTGTATATCTTCTTCTGAGAAGTTTCTATTCAGCTCCTTAGCCCATTTATTGATTGGGTTGTTTGATTTTTTGGTGTTAAGTTTTTTGAGTTCCTTTATACATTCTGGAGATCAGTGCTCTATCTGATGTGTGTGTGGCAAAAATTTCCTCCCAGAATGGCTGTCTGTTCACCACATTATTTGTTTCTTTTGCTGAGAAGGAGACTTTTAGTTCAAATCCATTCCATTAATTAATCCTTGTTTTTATTTCTTGTGCTTTAGGAGTCTTGTTAAGGAAGTTGGGGCCTAATCTGACATGATGAAGATTTGGGCCAAATTTCTCCTCAGTTAGGCATAGGGTCTCTGGTATAATTCCTAGGTCTTTGATCCACTTTGAGTTGAGTTTTGTGCATGGTGAGAGATAGGGGTTTAGTTTCATTTCACTGCATATGGACTTCCAGTTTTCCCAGCACCATTTGTTGAAGAGGCTATCTTTTCTCCAGTACATGTTTTTGGCACCTTTGTTTAGTATAAGATAATTGTATTTATGTGGGTTAATCTCTCTGTCTTCTATTCTGTACCATTTGTCTACATGTCTATTTTGGTGCCAGTACCATGCCATTTTTGCTACTATAGCTTTGTAGTATAGTTTAAGGTCTGGTATTGTGATACCTCCTCCTTTACTCTTCTTACTGAGGATTGTTTTGACTATTCTGGGTCTCTTATTTTTCCAAATAAATTTCATGACTGCTTTTTATATTTCTATAAGAAATGACTTTGGGATTTTAATTGGAATTGCATTGAATTTGTATAGTGCTGTGGGTAGTATGGCCATTTTAATAATATTGATTCTACCTATCCACGAGCATGGATATCTTCCATCTTCTAAGATCCTCTTCAATTTCTTTCTTTAATGTCTTGTAGTTTTCATTGTAGAAGTCTTTCACTGATCTTGCTAGATTGATCCCCAAGGTTGTTTTGGGTTTTTTTTGAGTCTATTGCAAATGGAGTAGTTTTCATGATGTCTCTTTCAGAAGACACATTGCTGATGTATAGAAATGCATTTGATTTCTGTGTGTGATTTTATATCCTGCAACTTCCCTGAATTCAATTATTAATTCTAGAAGTTTTCTGGTAGAATTATTTGGATCCTCCAAGTATAATATCATATTATCTGTACATAATGATTGTTTGAGTTCTTGTTTTCCTATTCATATCCCTTTAATTTCTTTTGTCTGTCCAATCGCTCTCCTTGAGTTTCAAGGACTGTATTGAATAAGAGTGGTGAAAGAGGACATCCCTGTCTTGTTCCAATTTTTAGAGAGAATGCTTCCAATTTTTCTCCATTTAGAATGATGTTGGCCTTAGGCTTATCATATATTGCTTTAACAATGTTAAGGTATGTTCCTACCATCCTTAGTTTTTCTATTATTTAAAACATGAAAGGGTGCTGTATTTTGTCAAAAGCTTTCTCTGCATCAATTGATAAAGTCATGTGATTCTTTAAGTCCATTCATAATATGGATTAAGGTTATTGATTTTCATACGTTGAATCAACCTTGCATCCCTAGAATAAACCCCACTTGATCATGGTGCACTAGTTTTTCAATATGCTTTTGTATGTGATTTGCCAAAATTTTACTGAGAATTTTTGCATCTATATTCATCAGGGATATTGGTCTGAAATTTTCTTTCTTTGATGTGTCTCTGGTTTTGGTATCAGGGTATAACTAGCTTCATAGAATGAGTTTGGACGGTTTCCTTCCCTTTCTATTTCATGGAATAATTTGAGGAGTACTGAAGTTAGTTCTTCTTTGTAGGTCTTGTAGAACTTGACTGAGATTCTATGTGGTCCAGGGCTTTTCTTGGTTGGAAAATTTTTCTATTTCCTTGCTTGTGATTGATCTGTTTAAGTCGTGAGTGTCCCCCAGGTTCAGTTTGGGTAGGTCATATGTCTCTAGAAATTTGTCAGTGTCTTCAGGGTATTCTATTTTACTGGAGTGTAGATTTTCAAAATAGTTTCTAATTATCCTCTATATTTCAGCAGGGTCTGTCATGACATTTCCCTTTTCATCACAAATTTTAGTAATTTGGATTTTCTCACTCCTTCTTTTCATTAGGGTGGCTAAGGGTTTGTCAATTTTGTTTATTTTTTCAAACAATCAGCTTTTTGTTTTGTCAACTTTTTGAATTTTTTCCTTTTTTTCATTTCATTGATTTCAGCCCTGATTCTAATTATTTCCTGTCTTGTACTCCTTTTAGTGTTAGTTTGTTCCTCTTTCTCTAGGGTTTTGAGATGTATTGTCAAGTCATTGATTTGTTGACTTTTACTCATTTGAATATATGAGCTTAATGCAATGGATTTTCCTCTTAGCACTGTCTTCCTAGTGTCCCAAAGATTTTGATATGTTGTATCAGAGTTTTCATTTACCTCTAAGAATTTTTATATCTCCTCCCTGATGTCTTCTGTTACCCAGTAGCACATTATTAAGTCTCCAAGTGTTGAAGTAGCTTATTTTTTAAAAAATGTCATTAATTTCTAATTTCATTCCATTACGGTCAGATAGAATGTAGGTTAGTGTCTCTATTTTTTTTTTTTTTTTGTATTTTCCAAGATTTGCTTTGTGGCATAGCATATGATCTATTTTGGAGAAGGATCCATGTGATGCTGAGAAAAAAGTGTATTTGCTTGTTGAAGGATGGAATATTCTATATATGTCTCTTAAGCATAGATTATTGATTGTTCTATTGAGTTTTGTAGATTTCTTATTTAGTTTTTGTTTGGAATATCTATCCAGTGGTGAGAGAGGTGTGTTAAAGTCACCCAGTACTATTGTGTTGTGGTCTATTTGATTCTTGAAGTTGAGAAGGGTTTGTTTGACATACATGGCTGCCCTATTGTTTGGGGCATAGATATTTAAGATTGTTATGTCTTGTTGATGTATGATTCCCTTAAGAAGTATGAAATGACCTTCTTTATCCCTTTTCACTGCCTTTGGATTGAAGTCCACTTTATCTGATATGAGAAAGGAAACCCCTGCTTGTTTACACAGTCCATGTGAGTGACAGATTTTTTACCATCCTTTCACCTTCAATCTGTGAGTGTCTCTTTCTATGAGATGAGTCTCTTGGAGGCAGCATATTGTTGGGTCTTTTTTTTAATCCAATCTGCCAGTCTGTGTCTTTTAATTGCTGAGTTTAGGCCATTGACATTCAGTGTTATTATTGAGACATGGTTTGTATTCCCAGACATTTTGGTTTATTCTTAGTTTTTAACTTGACTTGGTTTCTCCTTTGGTTGGCCTTTTCTTTACTGTAGTCCCTCCCTTTGCAGGTTTTCATTGTTGTTTTTTATTCCCTCCTCATGGAATATTTTGCCAAGAATGTTCTGTAATGCATGCTTTCTTGCTCTAAGTTATTTTAATTTTTGTTTATCTTGGAAGGTTTTTATTTCATCATCAAACATAAAACTTTAATTTTGCTGGATATAAGATTCTTGGTTGGCATCCATTGTCTTTCAGAGCTTGGTATATGTTGTTCCAAGCTCTTCTAGCTTTCAGGGTCTGGGTTGAGAAGTCTGCAGAGATCCTAATTGGTTTCCCCCTATATGTAATCTGATTCCTTTCTCTTGTGGCTTTTAAGATTCTCTCCTTATTCTGAATGCTAGGCATTTTCAGTTTGATGTGCCTTGGTGTAGCTCTGTTGTGATTTTGTACATTTGGTGTACTGTAAGCCTCTTGTATTTGATTATCCAATTCACTCTTCATGTTTGGAAAATTTTCTGATATTATTTCATTGAATAAATTGTACATTCCTTTGGTTTGAAATTCCATGCCTTCCTCTATCCCAATAATTCTTACATTTGGTCTTTTCAAGTTATCCTGTAATTGTTGGATGTTCTGTTCATGGTTTCTTACCATCTTCACTGTGTGATCAACTCTATTTTCAAGATTAAATATTTTGTCTTCATTGTCTGAGGTTCTGTCTTCCAAGTGGCCTAATCTGTTGGTGATGCTTTCTATTGAGTTTTTAATTTTGTTTATTGTTTCTTTCATTTCGAGAATTACTGTTTGGTTCTTTTTCAGAATCTCTACATCCTTACTGAAGTAATCTTTTGCTTCCTGTATTTGCCTATGTATCTCCTTATCGAAATGGTCTTTTGCTGACTGGGCTTGCTGTCTTATATCATTCTTTAAGTCACAGAATATTTTAATTATGAACATCCTGAACTCCTTCTCTGATGTTTCTTCTGCTGTGCTGACCCTGGATTCTAATAATTTAGTATCTTGGTTTGTTTGAGGCCCTTTCTTCCTTTGTTTTTTCATATTGTTTGTGTATCTTTCCTTCTAGCTCTGCAGATCCAAGATGTTACAATTTTTATCCTATAGGCTTATCGTTTCCCTACAGTGTTCCAATACCTCTTATTTAAGTGGGAGATCAATATTAACAGATCTCAATACAAACAATATAATTCCAAGCCAAGTAGCTCCTAATTACTCCTAAATACATTTATGGCTTAGTCAAAATATACAGTAATTATGAGTTCAATTAGCTTCTACTATATAATCTATAGGTTTCCACAGGGGTCTATAGTTTCTGCTGGTGAGTTAGAGAGAACAAAGCCTGGGGTATAGGATAGGATGTTAGGGTGGTAGGAAGTGAAGATATAGTTATTAGATCCTAGAAAGAATGAAAGAGGAATCCAAAAGAAGTTGGCTACAGTAGAAAACAGAGATAGATTTGGGGAAGACCAGTAGGAAGGAAGAAAATAGAGTACTACTAATGAGCAGACATAAATTAAAAAAAATAAAACATGTACAGGTGGAAGTTATGAGACTATATAATACAATTGTAGTATACTAATCAGATATCCCAGTCTACCATATCCTAATGCATAAAAAATACTTGGTTTCACAAATGTTGGGGATGTGAGGGTGGGAAAAAAGCAAAAGAGAGAAAGAAGAAAAAGAAGAAAAGAAATGAAGAAAAGAGAAGAGAAAACAAAACAAAAAAGAAATATTAGGAAAAAAAAAGAAATAAAAAGTCTCAACGTAAATAAACAGTATTGCTTCCCTTCATCTCCAGTAGTTGGAGTTGTTTGTTGCTTAGTGGTATCTGCCCACTTAGGTGAAAAATGGTGCAGCTGGAGTCTCACAAAGAAGCTATCTGCTTCAGAGACAGGGTGAAGGGCTAGACCGGTCAGAGGTCTTGAATGCAGTGCTTGGAGATGCAGCTCTGTTGTGGGCCACGCGGAAGCAAAAGTCTGTCTCCAGATCCTGTCCTGCACACCCAAATGTAGATGAACAGGTAGGTTCTGCCCCAGTAGATGGAGAGCCACACAAGAACAGCAGCCAGGGTCCTGCGCGGGAGCTGGAGGTACCGCAGGAGCAACAGCTAGGGGTCCTGCATGAGTGGTCGACTAGAGGTCCTGTGGGGTATGTGGGTGCTGGAGCCGGGGAACCTGGTAGGAGCAGGCTTTGCACGGCCTCCTTCAGACTCCTGCACTGGAGTCCGAGGCTGGGGTTCTGCTCCCTTGCAGCTGGAGTCCTGTGCAAATGCTAGTTCCTGGTGGCCCTGAGGGAAAACTAGTAGAGTTCTTATATAGAGGCATCTGTCAGGTGTCCTCTAAAAACTCGCTTAAAAACAGCATTTCCACGACTTTAAACTCTGGTCCTGGAGAGACTAGGAATGCCGGGCCCTCTGGGATGCCATCTTGGAACCCGATCCCAGTTTTTTATTTTATAAATACAGTCGCTATTGAAAGTCAGCTGAGCTTCTAATAATGGCTGCTGTCCTAAATCATATAAAACCAGGGACGACTGTTTGCTCATTGGATAGGATTTATATTTTACATAGAACTTCTGTGAAATACTAATGGGCATATCACAATCTAGGTAAAGATGCCCACTCTACAATGTGACTCATGGTAATTCAGTACCAGGCCCCAGCTCACTTAAATACATCATCTGTACAAATGTCACTGGGTAGATGTGGAGAATGAGGCAGAAAACAGGAAAGGACCAGGTAAAATCCTCAACTATAAATCAAGGACAGCTCCATTTAAAAACATAGGAAAGTTTGACATGAAGGAGGCAAGTCAGCAACGATTTAGCCCCAAATCTATCGGTCTTCTGCATTGGTCAAATTTTAAATTTTATTTGTTTTGTCTTTTTGTTAGTGTATCTGTGTTTAGAAGTTCTGACCAATAGTTTTCATGTGATAATCACCTATTAAAAACTTAAATGTAAGACCTGAAACTGTAAAATTCAGAGGAAAAAAACATAAAGGTAAAGATCCTTGATACTGGTCTTAGCAATGATTTATTTCTTTGTACATCACATAGAAGCACAGGAAATAAAATGAACAAATGGGACTCATCAAAGTACAGTGTTTCTTGCACAGAAAAAAAATCAACAAAATTAAAAAGCAGCCTATAAAAAGGGAGAAAATATTTTTGTGTGTGTATATATATATATATATATTTTCTATCAAAAATATAGAATAGAAGGTGTTCACAATAGCAACTTAACAGCAACATCCAGACAACCTCAATTGAAAAGATCTGAATATACATTTCTTAAAAGAAGACATGACCTCCCATTTGAGCAACTGTGGCCTACAACATAATACACCATCTGTAGCAGACTTATTAGTTTCCATAAAGAGCCATCCAATTTCTATATTTGTGAATGAGTCTCTACTAGACAGTAAGGCCCAGTAATTCATTAAGTCAATCCTGAGAACAAGTCTAGCTGAGATCAGTTGATGGCTCCCCAGATCACCATAGACAGGAATCTATGTTTGAGGGTACTAATTTTGCAGTATTTGTTATTGGTTGCAGCTAATTCTACAAATGTGTCAGGTGTATAGTCAAGAGGTACTGAACACAGGCCTAGAATACATGAGAGGGTTATGGAAGAGTGCAGAGAAGAGAGTCAATCTAAGAAGTGACACCATGAATACAGGTCTAGAAAGGACAATTAGGAAGTCAAAAACAATCTAGTGTGCGTCATGGAGATCTAAGATGAAAAGTGTGAAAGATAGTGAAAAATAAAATAGCCAAATGCCACAAAACAAATCAAAACAAAACAAAACAACCAAATACTTTCTTTGAGAAATAGTGAAGATCACATTTTTGTTCTTTAATCTTAAAGGCATTTTCAGAAAAATAGTTTCCTATTTGAATTTTCTTCTATATCCTGAAGCTTCCATTTATTTTACTGCTTTAATTTTTGAATTGCTGTCTATTATTTTTATTTAGCTGAGACTTCCTGCCTCCTGTTGGCTTATTTAAGCTACACTAAGGAATTGGATGTTATCATATTTTTCCAAACTGGTCCTTGTTTGCCATCCTAAAGATGGCTTTAGGATATCTCAGTTGAATTTGTTGGCTTCTAGTTGTGTGGGCTATTAGTTCATGCAGAGATTCCTCTCTTTCAATCTGGAGATAATGAATGATTCAGTGAATCTAAATTTGGAATCATGGTGTTTTCAAGTTTCCTTTTTCAAGCTAGATATTTTCAGGTTTCTAAACTTGTATATGTTACTCTTCAGGTTTGTAGTAACATTCTAGTTTTCTTAATTTTAAAAATTCATCTAGTTTCTGATTGAGAATCATATTAACATGTATGAATCTTTTCTCTTGACATGTGGGTGTTTTAATTGGCAGAAAGAATGGGCATCACTGCTTTTTGTTTACTGTTAATTAAATTATTTAACTTTCTTTTTTCTTAAGCTAGTTTGAATAAACTCAGGATTCATTGACCCTGGAAATCTGATTTCATGGTCTCTCAAGACAGATGTTACTCAGAAAAAATTTATTTGCAATGAGAAAAAAAAGAAGTGAAAGAATTTTTTAATCCTTAATTCAAGAAACAAGTAAGACAGTGAGAATATGCCAGGGACAAGGAAGAGATAAAAAAATTGAGAATGTAAGAATATAAACTTAAGGCTTCCTGCTCTATTCTGATAAGTTAAATGTTTAACTTCAACATTCTTTTACTTTGACATCATTGAAATTCTTTTGATTAAATCTGTGAAAGCTTGTTTCACTTGTGTGTTCCTCAGGGTATAAATAAATGGATTTAACATGGGGGCAACTGAAGTAGTAAGCACTGAA
>CM053403.1:55555412-55572004 GCA_028644305.1 Xerus rutilus | reverse complement strand
GGGCTTTGCTGTTCATGATGGTCACATAATGCAAGGGCTTGCAGATGGCTACATAGCGATCATAGGACATGATAGCCAGAAGGAAAAATTCTGTAGCTCCAAAGAAGATGATAAAAAATACTTGAGCAATACAAGCATTATAGGAAATAGTCTTGTCTCCAGTTGATAAGTTGTAGAGGAACCTGGGAATACAGGCCGTGGTGAATAAAGTTTCTAAGAAGGAGAAGTTTTTGAGGAAAAAGTACATGGCACTTTTAAGGTGGGAATCCACTAAAGTGAGGATAATGATGATCAGGTTCCCAGTTATACTCAATGTATAGGTGACAAACAGAAATATAAAAATCAGAACCTGCATTTGAGGATTATCCGTCAGTCCCAGAAGTATGAATGTAGTTAATGATGTGTGGTTTCTCATCACCAACTTGCACTTTGCAATTTTGTCACAAACTTAGAGGACATTGAACTGAGAACATTTGTGCAAAATCTCATAGACAATGGCTAGAAAATCTAGTCCTGACATCAGTAGTCATTTTCTTCTTTGACTTGATATATGACTGCTGTCAAAACCTGAGTCATAGCTCTACTGATGAGCATTGTATGTCTCATGAAGAGATTGCTTTCCTTAAATATTGGTTTAAGTATGTTATGGTTCATATTTTTATTGCCTCTTGTACTTTCTCACATATTTTTCAATTAATCTAGTATCTCTCTTTTTTCTCCTCTAAAATGAATTAAGATATAAGATTAGAAAAGACCTTCAGTGTTATATAATTTGATGAGTATTATGGTGTCCTTTTGTTCCCAATAGTTCTTCACCTACACTCAGGTTGAATCCAATGACTGCATTGTTGTCAAATTCCTGTTAAATGGGAAAGAAAGCAATGACTTTGACAGTTTAGACAGTCTGAAGTGATGTGTAGAGTGTTTGAATGTTATCTTTCTTTGTATAACTAAAGAAATGTCTGTAAGTCAGATTTCCATTACTGAAAAAATAGCTGAGAGAATCAATGTAAAAGGAGGAAAATTTTGATTTTGACTTTTTCTTGTGCTTTCTAAAGCATTTAACTCTGGAAAACAGTTTTTTGGGGGTTTTGTTTTGTTTTGTTTTGTTTTGTTTTTTAAATTGTAGATGGACACAAATATCTTTAATTTTTTTTATTTATTTTTATGTGGTGCTGAGGATCAAACCCAGTGCTTCATGCATGCGAGGCAAGCACTCTATCACTGAGCTACAATCTCAGCCCCTGGAAAATAGTTTTTATGGTCATAAAATTCATTGTCATCAACTTAAGTATATATCTATCTATGTGCTTTACAAACAGTATATATGTATCACATTATTACATCATACCCCATACCTTTGAACAATTAAAATAATAATTTATAAAAAAGGAAAAAAATCATGTGCAATTAACTATGGAATTAGCTTTCATCTATTTTTAAAAACATTTGAAGATATTTGTAATATGATTGTAGGACAATAAACAAAACATGTATGTTTAGTTAAAGTAAACTTAGTAAGGAAAATACTGTATAATCCCTTCTCAGGTCTAATATTGAAAAATAGTGAGAACCCCAGAAGTTGCCTCTTTGTTTCTCAGTTACCATTTTCTTCTTCTTGGTTTCTTTTTTATTTGCTCTTTATAGATATTCATCACAGTATATTTTGACATATTTATACAAACAGAGATCATATCTTATTCTAAGTAGGCTTCCAGTCTTGTGGTTATATGTGGAGATACATTGTGTTTTATTCCTTTATGTACATAGGAAAGTCATCTCAGATTCATTGCACTGTCTTTCCTATTCCTATCCTTCTTTCTTTCTTGAACTAACTTATATCCTGATAATGTTTCCCCCTTAGGCTTTTATGTGTGCATTCTTAAACATTTTAAGAATATATAAAAAAAAGAAAGCAGAATGGTAGCTACTATGGGCTGAGGGAATAAAACAAGAGTAATGGTTCTTATTTAATAACTGTAATATTTTAGTTTTGCAAAATAAAATGTTTCTGAAGAGCCGTTTCACAACAATGAAATATTACTAACACTACTAATATCTAATCCCAACAATAATTTGCCCCCCTCATTCTTAGAGAGCAAGAACTCAAAAATTTATGATTCTTCTTTGGGTCAACACCTATCCTACATCTGGTATTCTTTTTAAAATCTGATTATAGCAGTTGCTTATATATTTCCTGGACAGCTTGGCATTTTCTTTGCAAAGTTCAAAACATTTACCTTGGAGTCTTGATCAGATTGTGACGGGAATTTTCATTTAGTTATTTTAAAACATTTCCTTCCTAGTTAGGTGTAATGGTAGTAGAGATTATGTATTTTGTTCCTAGTTCCATGGGTTAGCTTAAAGGGGATTTAGAAAACAAAACCAGAAGGAGAGATGACAACTTGTTTCAACTTTAGACTCCCACCTTGACACCACAGCAAGGATCCTAACGGCCAAATGCAGCACTGTGGCAGTTGTGCATCCAAGTGCCTTGCCTCCATTCCCTCACCCTAGCTCACTCTGAGGCACACCATTCAGTCTGTCTACCTAGGTTTGTATCTTTTCTTTCAAACACATCACTGTTTTCTTTAAGTCATTAATAATTCACATGAGCACACTGTCATAAAACTGTCATTAAGATACCAGGTAAAAAACTGAGTTTAGATTTTAAAAGGTTATTATAGGGCAGAGTCACCTACTGACAACACATCAACAAATAAGAAGTCAATCGATGGAGGTAGAACTTACATATTTTATACACAGCTTTTGATGAACTCAAGGATGACATTGTGGCAGAGGATGCTGAAAGCTGTTCTCACAGAATTCTACTACCTTCAGATCACCTGCATTTTATTGCTACATTGGAACATGTCATCAGAGACTACTATATGTTTGCCACTAGTATTAAAAGGCATACTTCATAAATGATATTAAATTCATTCATAAAATATCAAAATAATAAATTATATTAGTTATTTTGTTATTGATACTTTCTTCTGAGGAAAGCACCATTCTATAACTTAAAAAAGGAAAATAAAAATGATAAAGATACCTACTTTTTAATTAGTCAAACCTCATGTGTACAGAACTCCAAAGTAGCAATGGGTGATAAAAGCCACCTAGTAATATCTCAGTGGAGGTAGGTGGGTGGGCTCTGGATGCTCATTCTTACCAAGCCATCCTTACACAGGGAGATCTGCAAAGCAGTTTTCACTAAGTCTTCTACCACCCACACAACATGAGGACTTCTGGACAGAAATTTTGTCTCGAGCCAAGGAAGTATTTTCTTTACTCTCTGTATCAATAAAGACAACAATAATTAAAAAGCCTAGAAAGTGTCTCTCCTCCCTCTCTCTCTTTCCTCTCTGTCTCTCTCCCTCTCCCTCTCCCTCTCTCTCTCTCCCTCTCCCTCTCTCTCTCTCCTTCCCTCCCTCCCTCTTGGACTGTGGTTCTGACCTTTCTGGGAAGAGGTAGATATTTCTAAACTGACAAAATTGACTACTTAATAAACGTTTCAATTTTCAATTAAGTGTGGTAAACAAAAGTGTCCTCAGTGGCCTTCCCTATACATTAGTAATGAATCTCTGATGTAATCCACTTTGGGGGTTGAGAGGGTAACAGGCAGTGATGGGAAAGTGTCCTCAGAGACACAGGTGTAAACATTAGCATCATAAGCTGGCCAAGCGCACCACAGTAGCAATCACAAGGCAAATGCAACCTTATTTTATTTTCTTTTTTACAGCTGGAATAAGCACTTTATTTTTTAAAAATGACAATATAAAAGAACTTTAAGACAGTTTTAAAAAGCATAATGGACTGTGAAGTGGCTCTGTTTTCCTTAGAAGCAAGTATACGAGTGTCACCAAGAGCCAAGCAGTCCTTGAAGACCCAAAAGGAGCTATGGCAAGTCTTCAGGCTGCTCCCTGCCCACTTTCCTCTTACTTATGGCATGAAAGAGCCCCTCACTTTGATCATACCTATTGCCTCATGACCTGTTTTTCATCACAGCTATAGGTGTTACCAAAGGACAGGAAGTCACAGCAAGCTTACTAATGCTTCTCCTCTGCCCCATCTTTAGGGGCAGTTCAAGGAAACTCCACACTGTTTTCCATGTCTACTGTTTTGTATTCCTCCCAACAATGTGTAAATGCTTCCTTTCTCTACATCCTTGTCTGCACTGTCTTTAGTCTTGACAACGGGTATGACATGAGTTCTCATTGAATTTCTCTGACAGTTTGTGATGTTGAGCATTTTTATATATTTCTTGACCATTTATATCTCTTATTTTAATAAATGTCTACTTGGGTCTTTTCATCTTTTATATTGGGTTACTTGGGATTTTTTTTCTATTTAGCTATTTGAGTTCTTTATATATTTTGGCTATTAGTTACTTACAAAGATATACTTTGCAAACATATTCTCCAAGGCTATAGGTTGTCTCTTCACTCTATTGATTGTTTCCTTTGCTATGTAGAAACTTTTTCATTTGATGTAATTGAATTTGTCTATTTTTGCTTCTGTTGCCAGGTTTTAAAGGTCTTGCCCAAAATTTCTTACATAGACCAATGTCATAGAGGCTTTTTCATTCATTTTAAACTGGATTAACTAAGGAAAAGATGGGGAGGAGTCAAATAAAACATGAAAGTAAAGATATTATAATGAGCATGAGAAATTTGAAAATATCATAAAGAACTATTATAAACAATAATATGCCAACAATTTGGATAATCTTGAAGAAATTGATACATTCCTAGGAATATAACCTACCAAAATTGAATCAAAGAAATAGCCTAAACAGACCAATAACATCCTTACTAAACTATTTCAAACACATAACTAAAGGGAATACTTTAAAACTCATCTTAGGGGAAAACATCACCCAGATACCAAAGGCAGACAAAGAAACCAAACACACATACATACACACACACACACACACACACACACACACACACACACATAGCTACAAACCAACATCTATGCAAATATAAATTATATCACTTGCTTTAATATTTGAATATATTGCTTTAAAACTTAGAGACAAGGTGTAAATTACTTCCTTGTTCTAAAAAGAGAAATTATCACTTTTTATTGAAATACTTGTTGAAGCATACTCTATAATGATAATTTAAACAAAAGAATAATTTAAGATACATAGACATATTCATAGGACATATATATAGAAAAGTAAACATACATCTAACATCAGTGGCCTCTATGTTGCTGTTTAATTGGATAGAAGTTAGGTTAAAACTTGTTTTGTGCGGACATAATGATCTAGAAAACTAGCAATATCCTATATATACATGCAGTTCAATAGTTATTTTCAATTATAAATCATATTGTGTTCAGGATTTTTTTCATATGTTCTTTGAGTAATTACAAAACTCATATCAAATTCATGAGAAGTTCATAGATTTTAATATTTGATTAACATAGATCACATGACATTTAATATTTAGAATTTAAATTGCACAATGAACATTTTAAATGAATAGAGAAGGTATCTGTTGAGGTTTCCATCAACCAAGAGGATCTGTATGAAAATTATAGAACATGTTGGACAACAATAACAGAGCTATTAAATGGAAAACTATTTAGTATGCCTAAAATATACATGGGGATTCTGAAGAGAAAAAGACAGAAAAATAGGATTTTTCCTAATTATATTGATGACACTGCACAAATATTAGGCTTAATCCTGAACCAAATGACTATGAGAACCTTTATCACTGTTCTCCAGCAATGGTTATCTGACTATGAAGGGATCATGTCTTCCTTGCTGGTTGAAAATAGACAAAGGAGTAATAATATTTTGTTCATATTAGGGGATAGATGGGTATCATTGAAATAAGTTTCTGTGAAGAACTACAATAATATCAAGGACATAGCTATACCTGCTAACTAGATAAAACCCAAGATTTCATCCTAGTGTTTTTAAACTTAGTCTTTGTTAGTTTAGATATTATTTGTCTTCCAAATGCTCATGTGTGAGATAATGCAAGAAGGATTAGAGGTTAAAAATTGGGTTATGAGATCCTTTACACAATCAGTGAATTAATCCCTTGATAGGAATTTACTGAGTGGAAACTGTAGACTGATACGGTGTGAATGGAGAAGGTGGGTCATTGAGGCATGCCTTCAGGGTATATATTTTGTATCTGGTGAGTGGAGTCTCTCTGCTTCAAGGTGTTCATGTCCAAAACTGCTTTTCTCTGTCACACACGTTCACTATGATATTCTGTCTTGCTTCAGGCCTCAAGGAATGGAGGCAGCTGTCTATGGAGTAAGACTTCTGACTATGGTGAGTGGGTGCTTTGACGCTGAAATATACCCATATCCTGGAGAACATAGTAAAGAGAAGTATATCAATAAAAATACCCTCACATAAAATGGATGAGAGATCCATCCCAGCAGATGTGCAATTGTCCATATGGAATCAGGAATCATGAGAGAAAAGATCATAAAATGGTCAAAAATTTTATAACCCTCAACTAACTGAACCCATAGATATGATGGTGGAGAAAATTCTAGGCAAAGAATTAAAATAGTTGCACAATAATCAATGAATTTAAAAAGATATAAGTAATGAACTAAGGAAGAAAATACAGGACATGAAAAGGCATTTCAATAAAGAGATAGATATTCTGAAAAAGAAAAAAACAGAAATCAAGAAATAACTCAGTGGAGAGTCTTATGAACAGTTTAGGACAGACAGAAGAAAGATAGTCAGGGTTTGAAGAGAAGGCAGATGAATTAGAACACTCAGAGAATGATAAAAAAAAAACTTATGAGTAAATATACAGGTCTGGAGCAAAATTAAAAGACCTAGTTGAGACTCACAGGCTTTAAGGAAGGAGAGAAGGTGCATACTAATGGCATAGAAAACTTATTTAATGAAATATGAGAAAAATTCCCTAGTCTTGAATGAGATGAACATGTAGGTACTGGAGACATTTAGATCTTCAAATAGGTATGACCAGAAAATGACTTCTCCATGACATGATCAGAACAAAGAAAGAATAACTAACTAAAAAAAGCAATCCATTCAGAATAACAGCAGACTTTGAGCAGAAACTCTTAAGGACAAGAGGACATGGAATGACATATTTCAAGCACTAGAAGAAAACAAATGTCCACCCTAACTGGTATATACTGCAAAACAATTCTTCAATGAGAAATAAAAAACCTTTTAAGATAAGCATAAATGAAGGAGTTGATGTATACTGTAAACAAGAATGAAGAATATTTCATATATTAGAAATAAAACAAAATAATTAGTAACACACAGTACTCTACAATATGGCTGAATATAAATGGTCCTAATTCTCCAACTGAATGATATTGACTGGGAAATTGGATTACAAACCAAGACCCAACTCTATATTTTCCACAAGAACATATTGCACAGGCAAAGGCATTCACAGACTGAGAGTTAAATGATGGAAAATGATATTCTATTCAAATTAAATCCAAAAGCTATTCTCATAACAGACAAGGAGAACTTCAAGCCAAAATTAGTCTTTAGAGACAAAGAAGGGAATTACATGTTAGTAAAGTGAACAATACAACAAAAGATATATCAATTGTAAATATTTGCCCTAAATGTTGGAAAATACTATTTTATAAAACAAACTTTACTCAATATAAAAAAGACTGATAGGCCCTAATACAACAATAGTAATGGACTTCAATGTACCTGTGTTAGTTAGCTTTTCATTGTTGTGACAAAAATGCCCAACAAGAACAATTTGGAGGAGGTACAAGTTATTTTGGCTCATGGTTTCAGAGGTTCAGTCCATGGTTGGCTGAGTCCATTATTCTGGGCCCAAAGTGAGATAGAACATCATGGTGGAAGAGTATGGGCAGAAGAATGCTACTCAACTTGTGGTGGTTGGGAAGCAGAGAGAGAGGGGGAGAAGGCAGGGACAAAATATACAATTCCCAGGCATGTCCCTAGTGACTTACCTCAAGCCACACCACATCTACCTATAATTACCACTCAATTAATCCACTCAAATTAATCCATCAAATGGATTAATCCTCTGATGCATTTACAAGTTTCATAGTCTATTCATTTTACCTACACTGAGAGGAACTTTTGGCAGGCACCTCATATCCAAACCATAACACTACCACTCCCACTAACAGACAGATCATTCAGACAGAAAATCAACAAATATATCAGATTTGAACTATGCCATAGATCAAAATGGACTTAACAGATACTTACAGAATATTTTATCTAACAAGAGCTGAATACATGTTTTTCCCAGATTTTCATTGAAGCTTCTCCAGAAATGATTGAATATTAGACCAAAAGGCAAGTGTTAGAAAATACAAATAAATGAAAAAATCCCTTGCACTTTTTCAGACCATAATGGAATGAAATTAGAAATCAGCAGCTAAAAGAGGCATCAGCCCAGTGACCTACTTCTTCCAGTCATGTTTTACCTGCCTGCAATTACCACTCAATTTATCTATATCAGTGACTTGATCTATTGATTAGGTTAAAGCACTCTATATCATTTCACCTCTATACATTCTTGCTTTGTCTCACACATGAACATATGTGGGACACCTCATATCCAATTATAACACAAAAGATAAATGAATCATAATTGGTTCTTGGAAAAACTAAATTAGATTGAAAATCCCTTAGAAAACTAACCAAAAGAAAGATAAAATGAAAAAAGGGATAACAGTGACCAATGAAATCCAGAGAATAATTATAAACTATTTTGAAAACTTATATTCCAACAAATGGGAAGATCTAGAAAATACAGGCACATATGACCTAACAACACTCAACCAAGAGAACATGGAGATTGAAACAATAATCAAAGGCCCTTCAGCAAAGAAAAACTTAGGACTACATAGAATAACATCTGACCTCTATCACATATTTAAAGAAAAACTAATGTCAACACTCCTCAAATTATTTCATGAAACAGAAAGGGAGGGAATGTTTCAAAACTCATTCTACAAGACTAGTATCACCTTAATACCAAAAACAGATAAGGTCACATCAAGGAGAAAAAAGCTAGAGACCAATATTTTTGAGGAACATAGATTTAAAAATCCTTAATATTAGCAAATCAAATTTAACAACACATTGAAAAGATCATATGTAATGATCAAGTTGGTTTCATTCCAGGGATTTAAGAATGGTTCAACATAGGCAAATTAATAAACACAATACACCACATAAGTAGAATTAAGGACAAAAATCACAGGATCATCCCAATGGATGCATCAAAGGTCCTCAAAAAAATTTAATGTCCCTTCATAGTAAACACCCTGATTAAAATAGATTTAGAAGGATCATACCTCAACATAACTGGGGCTATATAAAACAAACCCAAAGCAAAGATCATGCTGACTGAAGAAAAACTGAAAGCATTTACTCTAAAATCAAGAATGAGACAAAGATGTACATGTTCACAACTCTTACTTAATAGAGTACTTGCAATTTTTTTTTTGCCAAAGAAAGGCAAAGGAAAGAAATAGAAGGGATACAGAGATCAAAGGAAGAAGTCAATTGTGATATGATCTTATTATTGGAAGACCTGAATGATATCCCCAGAGGACTTCTAGAGCTGATAAACAAATTCATTGAATTAGCAAGATACAAAATCAACATATAAAAATCAATAGTTTTTTGTACACCAATAATGCAATACTAAGAATAAAATCAGGAAAACAATTCCATTCATAATAGCTTCAACAAATGCCTGGAATCGATCAAATCAAGAAGGCAAAAGACCTCTACAAGGGAAATTACAGAATGCTAAAACAAATATATTGAAGAAAACAGTAGAAGATGAAAAGACTTCCCAGGCTTATATTTAGGTAAAATTAATATTGTAAAAATTATCATATTATCAAAGGTGAACTACAGATTCAGAGCAATAGCTATCAAAATCCCAATACTATTCCTCACATAACTAGCAAAACAATCCTAAAAGTGATATGAGAGAACAAGACTGAGAATAGCCAAAGCAATCCTGAGTGAAAAAGAGTAATGCTGAAGGCATCTCAATACCTGATTTCAAATTATATTATAGAGACATAGTAACAAAAACAGCATGATACAGGTATAAAAACAGACATATAGACCAATGGAATAAAGTAGAAGGCACAGAGACAAATCAAAAATAGTTAGTCATCTGATTTTTGAAAATGATACTAAAAAGATACATTGGAGAAAACACAGCCTTTTAAACAACTGGTATAAACAGAACTGGATATCCATATGTGGAAGATGAAGCTAGATTCCTATCTCTCACAAAAGTCAACTCAAAATGGTTCAAACATATAATATCAGAAACATTTCAACTCTTAGAAGGAAATGTAGGGAAAACACTTCAATATATAGGCACAGGGAAAGACTTTCTGAATAGGAGCTTTGTAGCTCAGGAAATGAGAAAGAATAAATTTGTGGCATCAAATTAAAAAGCTTCTTCACAGCAAGGGATACACTTGAGTGAAATTAAAACCTAAAAAATGGGAGGAAATCTGCCAGCTACTCTTCTGACAGAAGACTAATATCTAGAATATATAAAGAACTCAAAAACTAATATTAAATAACTAATAACCCAATTAATAAAAAGACAAATGAACTGAAAAAATACTTCTCAAAAGGAAAAATAAAAGTAGACAACAATTATATGAAAAACTGTTTAACATGATAAGCCTCCTGGGAAATACAAATCTACAGATTACACGTCACTCAGGATGGCAATCATCAATAATAGAAACAGCAATAAGTGCTGGTAAAGATGCTGGGAAAAAGGAATTATTTTAGGGGTCTTTATTTACAATTTTTAGTGTATTATATTTACACATAATATTGGGATTCATTTTGACATAATATACAAGCATGAATTTTAATTGCTCCCAGTATTTCAGTCCCCAGTATTTCCCGTTTAACTAAATTTCTCCCTCCCTCTGTTCCCTTTTCTCCATTCAACAAGTCTTTCCTATACTTATTTATAGTTTTTTTTTTTAATTAGTGCATTATTGATACACATAAAGGTGAAATTCTCCATGGTATATTCATGTATATACACAAGATACTTTGGTCAGTTTAACTACACTACTACTCCTTTTTCTCATCCCTTTCCCTTCCCCTCAATTCCTTTTCTTCTACTCCACTGATCTCTCTGGTGTTTTTATGGAATTTCCCCTACATTTTTTCTCTTATTTCGTTTTAGTTTTCATATGAGAGCAAATATTATACCTTGACTTTCTGGGCCATAGTCTTAGTATGATGCTCTCCAGTTCCATGCATTTATCAGCAAGTATCATAATTTTATTCTTCTTTATGGCTAAGTAAAACTCAAGATGGAGTTTTACATATGAGTTTTTTTTTATTCACTCATCTGTTGATAGGATTCTGGGCTGGTTCCATAATGTGACTATTGTGATTACATCTGCTATAAATATTGATATGGATCATTTCCTATATTTTTCTGATTTAGATCTTTTGGATATACACTAAGGATTGGGTTATATGGGTCATGTGGTAGTTCCATTCCTAGTTTTTTGAGGAATCTCCATACTGCTTTGTGGAGTACTTGTACTAGTCTGCAGTCCCACCAGCAATGTATGAGCACAACTTTCCTCCCCAATCCAGCATTTATTCTTGTTCGTATTCTTGATCTTTGCCATTCTGATGAGAGAGATAAAATCTCAAAGCAGTTCAATCTGCATTTCTCAAATTGCTAGAGGTGATGAACATTTTTTTCATATATTTATTGCCATTTATATTTCTTCTTTTGAGAAGTGTCTGTTTAGTTAGTTTGCCAATTTATTAATTGGGTTATTTGTTTTCTTTGGTACTAAGGTTTTTTGAGTTTTTTTATATATTATGGATGTTAATCCCCTGTTTGTGGAGCAGATGGCAAAACTTTCTCATACTGTAGGCTCTCTCTTCAAGCTTTTAATTTTTTCCTTTGCTGTGCAGAAACTTTTTAATTTTATGTTATCTCACTTATTAATTCTTGGTTTACTTTCTTGCCCTTAGAAGTCTTGTTAAAGAGTTGGAGTTTTGGGTCTACATCTCCTTGTAACAGTTGCCAAATTTCTGGTCTACTTCCTTGGTCTTTGATCCGCTTTCAGTTGACTTTCATGCAGGATGATAGATGATAGGTCAAGTTTTATTCTTCTACATATGATATCAAGTTTTCCCAGCACCATTTGTTAAAAGGCACTCTTCAGCCAGATGTGGTGGCACATGCCTGTAATCTGGGTGGCTCAAGAGGCTGAGACAGGAGAATTGTGAGTTCACAGCCAGCTTCAGCAAATGTGAGGTGCTAAGCAACTCAGAGAACCCATCTCTTAAAAAAATACAAAATAGGCCTGGGGACATGGCTCAGTGATTGAATGCCCCCAAGTTCAATCTCCAGTACCTCCTCCTCCAAAAAAGGCAATCTTCTGTCAAATGTATACATCACTATCTATGTGGATTTCTCTCTGTGTCTTCTATTCTAGTCTGTTGGTATTTGTGTCTTTTGATGTCAATACCATGCTGTTTTTGTTACTATAATTCTGTGGTATATTTGAGGCTCGGAGGCATCCTTGATCTTTTTGCTAAGTATTGTTTTGGCTTTCTCATTCTATTATCTTCCAAATGAATTTTCAAACTTTTTTTCTCTAATTCTTTGAAGAATATCACTGGTATTTTGATGGAGATTTCATTTAATATGCAAACGCTTTTGTTAGTATAGGTATTTTGATGATATCATTTCTGTCTATTCAAGAACACAGGAAGTCTTTCCATCTTCTAAGGTCTTTTCCAATTTCTTTCTTCAGGATTCTATAGTTTTCATTGTAGAGATCTTTCACCTCTTTGGTTAGTTTTATTCCCAATTATTTTAAACTACTTTTGAGATTACTATGAATGGGATAGTTTTCCTAATTTCTTTTTCAGATTTATTATTGGAATTTAGGAAATCAATTGATTTGTATATGTTGTATCCTGCTACTTTGCTAAATATATCAGTCTTGAAGTCTTCTGGTGAAATTTTTTGGTTTTTCTAATATAGTACTGTGTAATCAGCACAAAGGGAAAATTTGGCTTCTTTTTTTTCTTATTCGTGTCTCTTATTTTTCTTCTCGTGTCCAATAGTTCTGGCTAGAGTTTCAAAGACTATGTTAAATAGAAGTTGTGAGAGTGGACATCTTTGTCTTGTTCCTAATATTACAGGTAATGCTTTCAGTTTTCCTTCATTCCAAATGATGTTGGTCTGCAGTTTTTCACATATAGCATTTCCAACATAGAGGTAATTTTCTTCTAGCCCTAGTTTCTCCAGCATTTTAAAAATGATTGGGTGCTACACTTTGGGAGGCTGAGGCAGAAGAATTGCAAGTTCAAAGCCAGCCTCAACAATGGCAAGGCACTAAGCAACTCAGTGAGACCCTGTCTCTAAATAAAACACCAAATAGGGCTGGGAATATAGCTCAGTGGTCAAGTACCCCTGAGTTCAATTCCTAGTACCAAAAAAAAAAATGATTGAGTCTTATATTTTATTAAAGGCCTTTTCTGTGTCTTATTAAGAAAATCGGGTGATTCTTCTCCTTAACTCTATTTATGTGGTGAATTTTCTTTATTGATTTGTGAATATTGAAATATTTTATCCTTGAGATGAAACCCAGTTGATCATGGTGCACTATCTTCTTAATGTATTTTTGATTGTGCTTTGCTAATATTTTACTAAGGATTTTTGCATGTATGTTCATCAGGGAAACTGGTCTGAAGTTTTATCCTCTTGATGTGTTATTATCTGCTTTTAGTATCAGGGAGATACTGGATTTATAGAATGAATTTGACAGGGTTCTCTCCTTTACTATTTCATGGAATAATTTAATGATCTGGTAGAAATTGGCTTAGAATCTATCTGGTCCTGGCCTTCTAACAATTGCTTCATTTCATTGTTTGATGTTTTTGTCTTTAAGTTTTCTAGGTAATCATGGTTCAGTTTGGGTATGTCATAAGTCTCTAAAAATTTGTCAATATCTTCAAGACTTTATAGCTTATTGGAGTACAAATTTTCAAAATAATTCCTAATGATAATCTGAATTTCAGAAGTGCCTGTGGTGATATCTTCTTTTTTGTTTTTTAACCCCTAACTTTTTTGATTTGGGCCTTTTTCTCTTTCCTTTGGTTAGTTTTGCTAAGGGTCTATCAATCTGATTTATCCTTTAAAATAAACAACTCTTTTTTTATTGATCCATTGTATCCCTTTTTATCTCAATTTTGTTAATATCCACTGCCCATGACAGAGATGTTTGCTGTCTCATCTACATATAAGCTCTTGTTGCTCACGCCTAGAAATTGCAGGCATCAGTTCCATTGTCTGGCCTACCTTCCATGGAGGTTTGTGTGGAGCACTGGGATAGGCCAGCAATTCCCAAGAGTGACAGCTCTTCCGTTAGATCCATCCCACTTCCCTTGTCTGTGTTGTGGTTGTGCGATTTCAGCAACTTTCAGCTAATAGACATCCCTCTAAAAGTTCTTTCTAGATGGATTATTGAGATTTCCTACTGCAGATGTACACTCTCTGGTTTTATTTGTTGCAACCTGAAGCTGTATTAATTCAATCTGTTCTAGGGAGGCTGGCCAAGTTCTTTTAGCACAACAATAAGATTAAGAGTTGCTCCCTAGAAATATCTGGATAGGTTAAGCAGATATAGGTGTATTGAAACTTATTTCTCATCATTTCTTCCAAAAAAAGATGCAAAATTATAAAAAAGGGTAAGCAAATTTCATACCAAAGATGGGTCAACTATTACTGAAAAATACCAGCTAGTGAGCATTTTTGGCTTTGGGGGCCATGAAATCTTTTAAACTACTTTCATTAAAAGCAGCCATGGACAGGATGCAAAATGAGTCTGAGGATGGCCCAACAGACCTTTATTTAGAAGAACATGTAGTGGATGAATTTTTGCCCTTACACTTAAGTTTACTGACTTGCTCTAGGATGTGGCCTTGAATTCTAAGGTAATCCTAAGAGCTTTTCCATATTCAGTTAGGAGCTTGTGGTTGCCAAAGGTAATAACAAGGTCTCTTCACTCTACCTGGGTCAACATTCCAAACTCACAGATTATCTGGACTCTAGTACCGTATTTGACACTTGGCCTTATCTCCGCTAGTCCTGGACTACCTTGCCCTACCTGGGTTCAGTCAATCCCTAGTCAAACATATTTGGAAGCCACACAGAGCCATTTTGTCCAGATCCCTCTTTTGTGTAGCCCAGATCTACAGGTACAAACCATTTCAGCTGTCTTACTCTTTGTCACTTCAGCTCAGAGACACAATAATGTTGAGTTTAGTCTCCATCTCCTGGTGTAGGTTGAGCTAATGCTAACTGTGGTCTCATTTAGGCTTGTCCAAAGTTTCCTCAAATAGTTGATTTAGTTCAAGGTTATTTGACAGACATGAAGAAATAGTCCTCTTACTGTTTTCATTCTCATTTTTGTGTGTGTGCATGTGCTATTGTCGAGCAGCTATATTCCAATTTTTTTTTTTTGCCAGCTGATTAAGCAAATCTAAGTATTTTGGCTTGCTTAAATATTTTGTTTGTCATATCTGTTTCAATATTCTTGGCATTTATTTTTTACTTTGGTTACAATATATTTTAGTTTTACTTGATTACCCATTTAGACTTTTTAAAAAATATGTTTTATTCAAAATTTGTTTTAATAAGGTGGAAATACTTTATAAATTTCAAATATTCAGAATATCTTACATTTTAATCAGCTATATAACACCAGCACTCCAAAATTTTCCCAGAAGTCATAAATACCATCTTGCCAAGCTATACTATTTTTTGAATAATATTTAAAAAGCCGAATGAGAAAGGGAAGAAGATTTAGTTTCTGGAAGCCAATTCTGATATACCCTTATTTTTATTTTGTTCTATTTTTTCAGTACTGGTGATTGAACCCAGGGGTGCTTAACCAATCAGCCACAGCCCAGCCTTGTTTAATTATTTTTCAAATTTTGAGACAGGGTCTCACTAAATTGCTTAGAGTCTTGCTAAGTTGCTGAGGCTGGTCTTGAACTTATGACCTCCCTGCCTCAGCCTCCTGAGTCACTGAGATTACAGGTGTGTGTCACGGCACTGATGTACTTTTAATGACAGAAATAACCCTGAGATGAAAGAGAGAAAGAAATGATTTTATCAAAGTAGATTCACAAATCAATATTTAAAGGACCATGAGAAAGTTAATCTAGCTAATCTAGTCAGAATTTCAAGAAAGATATAAAGGAACTAACTTTTAATTTTCATGTCATTGCTGAAATCCAGCATGCTCTTACTTGGGTAAGCTAAAGGCAATTTTTTTGATTGTGTCATTGAAAGCTTGTTTCACTTGCTTATTCCTTAAGGTATAAATAAATGGATTTAACAAAGGGGCAACAGATGTAGTGAGCACAGAAACCCCTTTATTGATGTCCACCTGTTCTTTGGCTGAAGGCTTGATGTAGATGAAGATGCAGCTGCCATAGGTGATAGAGACCACAATCATGTGGGAAGAGCAGGTCGAAAAAGCTTTTTTTCTTTGCTGTGCAGAAGGGAATCTGA